>SKCR01027548.1:0-202428 GCA_019454045.1 Zanthoxylum bungeanum | reverse complement strand
CCACTTGACTTGCATGTTGCTTCGAACTGAGTTGATATTGTGGTGAGGTGCTTCGACCCCTGAGGTTCATCCCTGCAAGATGCTGGGATCTCTAGGAATCCTTACCGTACTGAACTGATATGGTGGCGAGGTGCTTCGACCCCTGGGCTTTGTTCCCGAACCACCGAATATGGGCTTTATTCCCAAACTGTGCTGATGATGCAGTGGGCCTCGACCCTGGGACGCGTCTCAAAACTGCTGACAACGTGGGCCTCGACCCTGGGACGCATCCCAATACCGCTGACAATGTGGGCCTCGACCCTAGGACGCATCCCAAAACTGCTAACAACGTGGGCCTCGACCCTGGGACGCATCCCAATACCGCTGACAATGTGGGCCTTGACCCTGGGACGCATCCCAAAACTGCTGACAACGTGGGCCTCGACCCAGGGACGTATCCCAATATCGCTGACAATATGGGCCTCGACCTTGGGACGCATCCCAAAACTGCTGACAACGTGGGCCTCGACCTGGGACGCATCCCAATACCGCTGACAATGTGGGCCTCGACCTTGGGACGCATCCCAAAATTGCTGCTAATGTGGTCCTCGACCCTGGGACGCATCCCAAAACTACTGATGATGTGGGCCTTGACCCTGGGACGCATCCCAAAACTGCGAATGATATGGGCCTCGACCCTGGACGCATCCCAAAACTACTACTGATGTGTGGGCCTCGACCCTGGGACGCATCCCAAAACTGTTGATGATGGTTCATTCCCGAACCGTGCTGTATGAGAAAGGGTAGACTGGTCGCCCCCAGTCTCGGTTCATCTTTCTGTTCTTTGCTGCTTTCATTAGGTCAAGGTAGACCTCCTAATGTGATGTTACCTACCAACACACTATACTGCCTCTCACGAGATAATCCCGATAGCCAAACATATTTTCGTCCTCAAATGATGCTTCGTGTCGAAACCAGAGAACCTTCAAAGTACTTGATACACTCAAATCCGATCGTCTGAATGAGTGATCTGAACTAGACTCCCAGTGTGTGTGTGCCAAGGTTTTTTCGCAGCTTAATCCTTAAGTAAGCCAACTCGATGATTTTATCTCGAAGAATTGGATCAGTGGGTCTAACTAACCTAGATGTCTTGATCATACTCTGTGATTACTTTCTCGTATTCAACGTGATATGGCTTTCTTCTTCATTACTTTCGTCTCTTTCTTTTCTTTCTTTTCATTTTGAACTTCCTTTTTCTCTTTTCTTTTTCGTTTTCTCTTTTCTTTCTTTCTCTTCTTTTTTTTTTCGAAACGCCTACCCTTTAAGGTAGCATTTCTCCTCATGGTGGTCCTAATACTCGCCCATGGGTAGCTTCACGCTTATCGGTTATATGTGGTCTATTTTTTTCTTTTCTTTTCATAGACTTTTTCTTCATTTCCAACCATATCACATATCGTAACATAAGTAAACCAGGATGGACATCTAGGAAAACGGTCATTCACAGATCCACCATCTCTTCAACTAGTCATCTCACCGACTACTCAAGCTTCTACTGCTAAGATCCCGTAATCAAGTGCTCGCGAGTCTACCCGAGATCAACCACTCAAAATACCGGATGAAAGCACATCTCGCACTTATCGTTTCTAAGGTTTCACCCTACAACACACAATGTCATCACCGGACATATGCCTAACCATCAAGGACTTCTCTCTCTTTTTTTTACTCCACTGGAATTCTTTCTTTCAACTGCTGATAATGTGGGCTTCGCTCCCTGGGATTTATTCCCGAAACTGATACTAATGTGGGCCTCAACCCTGGGATTCATTCCCGAAACTAATACTGATGTGGGCCTCAACCTTGGGATTCTTTCCCGAAACTGATACTGATTCATTCCTGAAAATGATGTGGGCCTCAACCCCGTGATTCATTCCTAAAACTGATGACATTGTACTGTTGTTGCTTCTGGTTGGCTTGCCTTTGCCACTTTCTCTTTTTCTTCTTTGAAACCCGTGAATACAAAACAAAAAAAAACACAAAAAAGAATGCAAGCGCGTTACGTGTATGCATGCATGCATGGATGAATTTCCTATCCCGTTTGGTTAGGTCTTCTGCCAGCTCTCCTGGTGTCTGCTCAGTCTTCTCTTCCTCAGGTAAAATATTGCTTCAATCTGTCCACGTTGATTGGCTCGGTGAACTCATTCCCTTCTAAGTCTGACAGTCTCACTGCCCAATTTCCCATCACTTTCTGGACTATGTAGGGTCCTTCCCAGTTAGGTCTGAACTTTCCTCTCGGGTCTGTCATCGACAGCTTTGACTGCTTAAGTACCAGATCACCCTTTCTAATCTTAGTAGGACGAACCTTCTTGTTGAATGCTCAAGCCAGCCTCTTCTGGTATAACTGCATATGACATAGAGACTTCATCCTCTTCTCATCCAACGGTGCTAACTGTTCAAATCTCTGTGAAGTCCATTCCCGATCAGGTAACTCTGTTTCTTCTAATACCCGCATGGACTGTATCTCAACTTCCACTGGCAGCACTGCTTCCATTCCGTAGACCAAAGAGTAAGGTGTGGCTCTCGTTGTTGTTCTCACAGAAGTTCTGTATCCCCACAGGGCGTATGGCAGCTTATCGGCCCAATCTATGTAGTTCTCCTTCATTTTGGCTAACATCTTCTTTATTGTCTTATTGGCTGCCTCAACTGCCCCATTTTCCTGCGGTCTGTAAGGTGACGACTTGTGATGTCCTATCCCATACTTCTGTAGCATTGCTTTCGTTTCTCCTTGAAACTGAACTCCGTTGTCCGTTACTACATGATGTGGCATTCCATATCGGCATATGAGATTCCAGGCTATAAATTTCGCCATCTGCTTCGCTGTAACATTGTGAAATGACTCTGCTTCCACCCATTTCGAAAAATAGTCCACTGCCACTACTATGAAGCGATGCCCATTCGATGCGTGCGGTCGAATTTCTCTGATCATGTCAATTCCCCATGCTGAGAAAGTCCACGGCTCTGACAGCTCGTGCAATTCTGAGTGCGGTAAATGGTTCAAGTTACCGTGCGCTTGACAATCGTGACAATGCTTTACGAGCTTTACGCAGTTAGGTTCCATGGTCGACTAGTAAAAACCTTGTCTTACTATCTTGCGAGACAAGTTCAATCCGTTCATGTGCGGTCCACATACCCCGGCATGTACTTCTTTCATTGCCTTCTGAGCCTCTTCTTTTCTTAAACACTTCAGCTGGATGCCATTCACCTGTCTCTTGTATAGTTCTCCCTTCAAACTCACATATTGAGAAGCTAACTTCTGAATGGCTATCTTGTCTTTCCGATTTGCTTCTTCCGGAAGTTCCACGTGTTCTAAGTATCGCTGAATATCATAGTACCAAGGTTTCCCATCATTGACTTCTACTTCCAAGACCATTTCTATCTCGTAAATGGGTTTACTTACCGTTGTCAACACTAGAGGTCTCATCACTAACTTCTCCGGATTTTCTCAAGTTGTGGCTAGTGTTGCCAATGCATCCGCCATCTGGTTTTCTTCTCACGACAAGTGCTGGAATTTACAATCTAGGAGGGCCTGTGCCAGATTTCTGAGGTAGAATAAGTATGGTTTCAATCGTTCTTCTTTCAATTCCCATTCTCATTGAATCTGTCGGACTACCAACATCGAGTCTCCATAGACCTCCACGTTCTTAGCCTTCAAGGCTATCAATGTCGTTAGTCCAAAGGTGAACACTTCATACTCAGCCATGTTGTTAGTTACACCAAATGTCAACCTCTTGGCCATGGGCATGGTTTCTCATTCGGGGGTTACTATCATGATCCATATTCCGGCTCCTTTACAGTTCACCACTCCATCAAAGTACATCTTCCATCATTGGACTGTTATTGCCTGGATTTCCTCGTCTGGGAATTTGAACTTGTATTGGTCTCCTTCTATGGGTTGTAATGCCAGGAATTCTGATACGACTCGCCCTTTGATTACTTTAGAGGTGAGATACTCAACATCAAACTCTGTCAGAAACACCAACCATCTGCCTAACTTCCCAACTAGCGAATGCACTAAATGCAGATACTTCAAAGGATTCTTCTTTACTACAACTTGGATCTTATAAGATTGGAAGTAATGACGCAATTTTCTGGACGCCCACAATACTGTCAAACAGATCTTCTCTATTTCCTGATAGCGGGCTTCATACGGAAGTATCTTCTTACTGAGGTAATAGACTGCATGTTATACCCATGTCTCATCTGCTTGTACCATCATCGCCCCCAGCGCTTCGGGTTCAATGGCCAAATATAGTACCAAGGGTTTGCCCAGTCTTGGAGGTTTCACTAAATATTCTATGATCTTGTCGAATGCTTCTTAGCATTGCTCATTCCTTTTCACTGGCTGGTCTTTCCTCAGCAATTTGAAGATAGGCTCGCATACTGACGTCAACTTGGCGATGAACCGACTGATGTACTGAATTTCCCAATGAATGCTCTCACTTCTTTCTCTGTCTTCGGTGCAGGCATCTCGGTGATCACTTTGATCTTTTCAGTGTCTACTTCTATCCCTCACATTCCCACTGTGTGTCCTAGTAACTTTCCTGATGTTACTCCGAACACGCACTTCTTAAGATTTACCCGCAAGTTGTATTTGTCAAATCGTTCAAGGAACTTTTCCAGTGCTTCTATGTGTTCGCTTCTTGTCTCCGACTTCACCATCATGTCATCCACATATACTTCAATTTACTTATGCATCAAGTCGTGGAATAATATGGTGGCCATCCGCTGGTAAGTGGCTCCTGCATTCTTGAGCCCAAACGGCATCACCTTGTAGCAATACGTACCCCACTCCGTGATAAAGGCAGTTTTATGCTTGTCTTCTTTAGCCATAAGAACCTGATTATATCTCGAGAACCCATCGGTGAATAAGTACATGGCAGATAAAGTCGCACTATCAACAAGCACATCTATATGGGGCAAAGGAAAATCATCCTTCGGGCAAGCCTTGTTGAGGTTTCTGTAATCCACACACATTCTGACCTTCCCATCTTTCTTCGGCACTGGCACAATGTTTGCCAACCACTCGGGGTACTTCACTACTTCTAGAAATCCCACGTCTATCTGTTTCTTGACTTCTTCTCTAACCCAACGGATATCTATGATGGCTTTTAAGACACAAGGGTTGACATGATGCGTGTATTCATGAGATGCATGCAATGTATAATATGCATGAGTTTGATCAAACAGAGTATATCCTTCCGACCGTCCGAACTTGCTAAGCCCATCAAGGATTTCATATAAGTCGGCCCATTATCATTTCAAAGCATTCAATCACACTATTGTGCGGTGCAAACTTGTCCCAGTTGAAAAGGCCCAACAGGTTTACACTTTTGCGATAAGATGGCTAAACAACTTCAAATGATAAGAGGCCCAAACAAAACAAATGGCCCATCGGCATTTTAGAAACTTTTGGCCCAATTGTCAGAGAACACGAACTCGTCCCAGTTTAAATGGCCCAACAAGTTCATATCTCATGACAATAAGTCCAACTGAATCCAAATGATGATGATCTAAAACATAAGCATAAAGAGATATTTTATATTGGTCCTACGACTATGGTTCACATGTGGGTTTATGAAAGTGTAGACAAAGGCTCCCACTGGCGAAGGATTGCCCACAACTAGGACTCCCCACTCAATGGTTCGAGCGAACAAGTGAGCGCACTTTTTTTATACCTTAAGGTACATGCCGACGAGTTATAGTGTATGACTGACTGTCAAATGGATTTCCTATTGAAGATTCCCCAGAGGGAGGGTGGAGCGAACTCTCTTAAATACCCAAGCCTCTTAGGCTCTTATCGCTTGGTGACAGGAATAACCAATAGGTCCTCCAAATTAGTCCATCACGGTAAGCTTCAGGTAAATAATTATCTAGGTGCCTTCACAGCTTTTCCTTAAATAGTGCCTTTGATTAAATCCATTCAACCCACTGTAGACACGGTTAACTAAAGCACAAATCACAATAATTACAAGACATTATTTCAAGGCCGATTCTCTATCCCCAGTGGAGTCGCCAGACTGTAGGACACAGAAATCGGCGACGCTGTTCCAAGCTCACGGCCCGATCGGGAGTACAGAGTAGCCCGCGGGGGACTAAACTAGAGAATAAATGAGTCGCCACCCAGTGTGAACTGGGAAATGATTTAAGGCCGCACTCACCCCCCGCAAGGGAAGACCTCAAACCGTTGGGTTCGGAATGGTCCCTTACTTATGCCACTTGTAATGAACGGATTTATGCGATAATATAACCAAGTCTACGCAACATACATACGCAAGGATGACCTACATCTAAGTTTGCATACAACATATATCTAAGTTTGCATGCATAAAAATAAGTCGAAATAACGGCAAGCACATAATATCATGAACATATGTGTGAACGTTTCCTCAAGCGGTACGTGGAGTTGTATCCCAAGTATAGACCGTACTACTGTCCATTCAGATTCGGCTACGGAATTTATGTCTGGGTTTCCATCCGATATACCGCAAGGGATAACACGCAATCATTAACACAACGCAATCATTAACCCAATGTTGACATACATGAAACATGATAATGCATATAACAATAAACAACCGAAGAGACGAATAATAAACTAAAATGAGAAATAATGAAGAAAGATAAATAACACAAAATAAATACGGAATAATAAAGCAAAAATAAACGGAAATTAAATGCGAAATAATAAAAGACTAATAATATGAAACAAATGCGGAATAATAAATATGTGACCAAAGAACTTGGCCGTTTTCAATATATGACTTCGCATACCCGGTTGGACGTATTCCACATCCAACCAAGCATGTCGTGTCCGGGATAACAAAATAAAATACAATAAAGAGTGTCCTCAGGTCTTACCTTTTAAGTCGCTTCTCGGGAGTGTGTTGGGACATCGCCGGAAGGGTTAACGCTCCGTAAATTTTTTGGTTCGCCGGTTCGCTATTTCCGCTCGCAGTTTTCTTTGGTTCGTTGTTTCTTCTTGCTGTTTAAAGGGTGTTTATGGACTATTTTCGTCTTGGTTTAGGGGCTGATTTTTGGACTCGTTTTTAGGACTATTTTGGTTATGTTTTTTGGACTGTTTGGGGCTGTTTTGACGTGAAGGGTTCGTGGCTTTGTTTTGTCATGCATGGGAGTTAGTTTGGAGAGTGAGTGGCTGGTTTGTTGAATCTGAGAGCTGCTATGTTTGTTTGTGAGTCGGTGTGGGGTGTTGAGCGTGGCTAGGGGACGTGAGGGCTTGGCTGAGGGGTTGTTGTTTTGGCTTGCAAGGTGTCAAGGGGTTGTGCGTTACTTTAGGGCTTATTCGCTTTGTTTGTAAGGTGGCCTTTCTGTGCTTGTCGGCTGCATGAGGGGGTTGTGGCGAGCTGTCTGTTTATTGTTGGTTGTGAGTGTCTATGGTCTGGTCCCTTGCCGAGAGTAGCTTAGGGTTTATTGTTCATGGCTTTTCAAGGTCAGGGCTGTTGAGTGTGTGGTCTGTAAGTTGGGTCGGTTTGTTTCATTGAATTATCGGTGAGTGAAGGCTGCTTGTTGGCTGTTTATTTTGCATGTGTTCCAGGCCTGCTGGGATCAAAGGGCTGTGAGTGGCTTTGGTGAATTGCTGCGTTTGTAGGTTTGTTTGGTGAATTATTACTGCCGTGAATGAGCTGGCTTTAATGGTTCACGTGGCTGTTTAGCTGCTTGGTGCATGGGCTGCTGCCGAAGGGTTTAGTGTATTGTGTTTCACGTGAGAGAGAGGGGTTTGTGGACGTGTAGTTTAGGGTTTCAGAGGAGAGAGATCGGGTTGTGTTTGTTTCCTTCGTGGCTGCCGAGAAGGGTTTGTTAGGGTTTATTCTTTTATCGTGGATGAGAATCAAAAGGGGGAAGTTTCTTGGTGTTGGGCGTGAGTGCTCTAGGGAGAGAGAGGAGGGGCGTGAATGATCTAGGGGAGGAAGGGCTGGGTTATGCTTCTTTTTATAGGAGAGGGTTGGGGTTTACTTTATACGGGTAGGAAAACGGAGATTGTGTAATTATGGGGGAATATTTAATTTGTGTGTCATAAGGAAAAATCTATTTATTTTAGGAAGGTAATTTGTGGAATTTGATTTGATTTTATTTAGTTTAGGCATGTGATTTAATTTAATTAGGAAGGTGATTTATGAGATTTGATTTTATTCTTTTAATTCGGGAAGGTGATTTGATTATATTTCAACATGTGTTTAATGTGTGGATTTGTTATTTTGGATGAGATGGGTGTGTGGCTTGGAGGGATTGGCTGTGTGTTTGGGTTCTTTTTGGTGGGCTTGGGCGTGTGGTTGATATGTGGCTTGGTCTGGGTTTTGGGCCGAGGGTAAGTTTTAAAACAGAGGTCTGATGAGTGGTAATTATATCACTATTTCTCACTCATTTGACCTAATATTTTGTATAGTTTCTTGAGTTTTGTGAATATTTTGATGTGTTTTGTGTTATTTTGTAGAGAAATAAAGTTTCAGGACTTTCTGGAGGTGATTTGGGCCCAAAACAGTGAAAATTGGACAAAAGGGCATTTTCATCATTTTTTGCGTCGCGAAGCCTAACGTGCGCCGGGTCCATGCTAACGTGCGCCGGGTCCACATGTCAGAATCTGAGAAGTTTGACTTTACTAATGTGCACCGTGACACGTGTCACCATCACAACCGATCTGCTAACGTACGACGTGCCACGTGTCATCATCCTACGTTGCAGACAGTCGCCATCGCCACGTGTCTGCCACGTCATTGTCCATATCACCTGTTGACCAAGTCAAAGTGCCACGTCATCATCAACCAATCACAGTGTGCCACGTGTCGTAATCCTACGGTGCCGACACTCTCTTTCGCCACGTGTCGCCACGTCAGTGCCACGTCAGCACAATAATTGAGTTGTTAGCCACCTCGCCACGTGTCGCCTTATCTCCTTATCTGAATCGCCACGCGTCATCACCTCAGCATGCCACGCCAAAAGACACCGGCGTCGCGACGCCAAAGGTTATAGTGTCGCGACGCCCGACCCCTACTGACGCCTATAAATTCAGCTCGATGACAGAATTCAAATCATGCATTCCTTGAGTTTGTAAGGACTTTAAGGATTGCATCTTGTGTGTTTAAGTTTTTGTAATTTAAATTAAGCATTTTTACTTTTAGTATTTTTAATTATGCACTTTTACTTTTTGTAATAAAATTTTAGTTTCTTTTCTTTTTCTTCTTTTATGTTCAGTAGTTAATTTACTGCTGGGGTAAATGTGAAACTTTTTACTTTTATAATTTAGATTAATCTCCCTTAATTATAATATATAAATTATTTAAAACCTGACTTAATAAGGATACCGCATATATGGCTGGTTGGTAAATATCACACAGATTTATATATTATAATAACGGAGATTTCTAAATTAAAAATAGTAAAGGTAGATTAATCTCACTTTAATTATAATATGGAAATTGTAATATGAATTAAAAGTTGATTCCGCCTTAATGGCTAGTTTTTATTATGTAACATAATGTGACACCGCCTATATGGCTGATCTTTAGGTGACAGATAATTACCGCCTATATGGCTGGTTTATGGATAAATAATAACACCGCATTTGTGGCTGGTTCAACTTAATTGGATAATACTGGAAATTTCCATATTATAATAATTTGAGATTTCTACAAGTGGATCCTCTAACCCCAGCATTTTATTTTTATTCTAGGGAAGTGATGAAACACAATATTACTAGGCTTAATAATTTATTTTCTTTTATGGTAATTCTTTAGTTTGTTTATTGAGTCTTAAGCTTAATGCTTCTTATTGTCTGATCACCAATAAGATTGATGTGGTAAACTTAAAATGAACTAGACATGGGGATTTTAGGTTTCAGCCTTAGATTCAATAGCCCACGATCTTCCTTGAGGATAAATAACCCTTTAATAGATTTCCTTACAGGATAGACATATACCTGTCATGCGGGGGTAGCCATAATTGGAACTTAATCTTAATGAATCCAGGTAATTTGGTTGACATATGGTTCAATTGGGTTATACTGGGTATTTGCGTCTGACCATCGACAGAGGCTTTTGCATATTTTCGTGTTCCAGGTTAGCAAACTGATTTATTACACATATATAAGAGAATCAATTCATCTTTATAGTAATATTGTGTGGAGTCACGACCCTAGATCTTTGAGTCTTTTCTTTTATTTTCCTTAGTATTTTCTTTTGAGTCTGTTTTTTTTATTTTAATTAGCAAATCCACATTCAACCAATAAAAACAATCATTCTCTTCTCCCTATAATTAGATACCTGTAAATAAATAGTATTAATAATTAATAACAACAGTAGGGATTAAGTTCTCGTGGGATCGATATTTTTATACTACTTGAACAATACGTACGCTTGCGTTATACGTGTGTGTTTACGCCGGTCAAGTTTTTGGCGCTGTTGTCGGGGACTTATTTTTCTTGAGTTATTAATTTTGAAGCTATCTAATTTACTTGTATCTAATTTTCTTTATTTTTATCTGTAATTTTTATTTCTTTCTTTTGTTTTCAGGTGATTGAAAAATAGAACATTATTGGGAGATTGAGAAATCACGAGCTTTACGAGAAGTTACACCCCAAATCTGGGAGCAACAGTCTGGTTTTCTGAAGCCTGTTGTCCAGCCCAACAACTATCACTGGATGTCAGAATCAAGCAATTCTACATTTGCTCAACAGAACGAAATGGGAAGATGTGTAATATGTGATGGTATCCACCTGAGCGATCAATGTATATACCTTTCAGAGTGGCAAAATTATTGGAATCATTCAAGGTACGAAGAACCATCATACTTTCCATCTTATCCACCATCCATCTACGATCTTCATCAAGAACCAGAACCATCAGAGGAAGATCAGTTGATTCACATGCTCAAAGATTGGTTCGAGGAACGGGAAGCTCAATTTGATGCACAAATTCAGAGTCAATCGGTGTCTATACAGAGGATGACAGATCAAGTTAACAGATAACTTGAATCACATATATCACGGAGCAAATTCAAATACTACTGAAGATGCCTTCGAATATCCTGAGATTCATCATGACATCATAACAGAGGAAGAGGCTGAATAGTATCAAGAATCAGAGGTATCAGTTAAGGAGACTGAACCAACAAAGTCTCAATTTGATTTTTATTATTCTTTTGACTCTGACGATGATGAAGAAGCTGAGCTATTTGTACCAACTACACCAACAAATGAGGATGAAACTTTCTATCCTCCAAATGAAGATCTTGGAGCTTCCATTGCACAAATGTTTGAAGAAGATCTACCTGAGCCAATCATTTCACTCATATCAGAGGATGAAGACCTAAAAACAGACATAACTTTACATCCTCAGATTGACACTTATGGAGCATGCATTTCACAGATGACGGATGAAGAATTGAATACGAAAATTTTAAAATACATCTGTGAAGAAAATGTGGAGTAAGAAGCAGAGCAAATGGAGGAGCAAATGTCTGAACTTATTGAGAATCCAATGCATTCAGGCGAAACATCACTGTTTTGGGGAGTACAAATCAAAGATATCACCCAGAAGCTTGATAGAATAGAACTTCCATTCCAAGTCAAGCACCATATGAGACCTCCTAATTTTATTTCTTTCTTTTTAGGAACCACTGGAGTAACAAAGGTTAAAAAGGTGGCACAAGCACTGAATGGGACAAAATTCTTTTTGCCCCTTTACCGTTGGAAGAGACACTTCAAAAGCAACGCTCACGGGATTGTCTTTAATCGAACATCCAAAACGACGCTGAAACCTCTTTGACGGATAGATTTCAGTCACGTCTGGCTGAAGACGAAAAATTTAGCGCTAGCAGGGAGGCAACCCATGCACTTTGTTTTAATTTCTATTTTTATATTTTGTGTATACATGTTGTAGAGTTTTTAATTTTGTGTGTTATTTTTGTAGGGAAAAGCTCAACCAAAACATAAGACAGAAGGAATGGTGTTTGGAAAAGATAAGAGATAAATCATTAGCGATGGCTGAGTAAGGAATGAATTCTTGAGACGCATCCTAATGGATTTATATACCAAACGAGTGGCGTATTGCGTACACAATTCTGTTGCCTTAATTATTGCTTTGATTTGCTTTTCTGTTGTAATTATCTTTATTTTTATAGACAGAATCCATACTTTTTGACATTTCACGATTTCTTTTATTATTTAGCTAACAATCGTCCTTTGAAAGATACTAGTGCTATTATTACTCACCCTTTTCAGGTATTATAAATTCAACTCATTATTTCACTTTTGAAGACATCCAGAGTAAAACATGGAAGCCACTTCAAGAAGACGAGTTGAAAACATCTGTGTGTTTTGCGGTACTAGTGTTGGTACTAAGCCACAATACATAGAAGTAGTACATAAATTGGGTCGAGTCTTAGCTGTACGGAATATGAACTTAGTATATGGCGGAGGTAATCTTGGACTAATGGGGATCGTTTCAAAGGCCGTACAGGAATGAGGCAGTCACGTTTTGGGAATCATCCCAAAACCCTTGGCGGAGGCAAATCTTATTGGACCATCAAACGGAGAGGAACTGATCGTGCCAGGTATGTCTGAACGATTGGTAGAAATGATTAATCGTGCTGATGTTTTTATTGCTTTGCCAGATGGCTTGGGCACATTGGAGGAAATTTTTATAGTGCTATCTTGGGCGAACCTGAACATACACCAGAAACCGTTTGGACTGTACAACGTTGATGGATTTTATGATTTTCTTTGTGTGTTTCTTGATGATGCTCGGAGAAATGGGTTCGTGTCAAAATCTTTAAAAGAACGCATCTTCACTGCCAGAACTGCTCCGGATCTAATTGACCAACTCTTAGCCTATGAACCACAAGTTGACTCTATCCTTTCAAAGATAAATTGGTCTGAGGACGATCGTGGTAAGAGGTGTTGTTTTTTTTCCAAAATTTTCGAAAAAACAAATTTTGAAATTTTGAAAAAATTACAAAAATATTTTGCGTTTTTGTGTTTTTATTTTGACTAAAAAATATGAAATTGGTAAGAGATAGCTGAGTAAGGAGTTTCCACTCCTGAGACGTATCTGAAACCTAATTCGGAACAAGTTAATTTTTGTTTATTTCATTTTAAATTATTTAATTTGTAAATTCTCTATAATACTGACTAAAATGGATCTTCATATGCTTAGTTGACAGGTATTATCAACATGCATGGTAACATACGGACATGAGCTAAAATTGAAAAGTTTGTAATATTCAGTGCTCTAGTTTAATTGGAGGAAGCATCTCAAA
This sequence comes from Zanthoxylum bungeanum, assembly GCA_019454045.1. Classification (NCBI taxonomy): domain Eukaryota; kingdom Viridiplantae; phylum Streptophyta; class Magnoliopsida; order Sapindales; family Rutaceae; genus Zanthoxylum; species Zanthoxylum bungeanum. Next base: position 189,123 of record SKCR01027548.1, on the reverse strand, counting down.
AAGTGATGGAGTAAAAAAAAACGTCTGAGATCCGAGTTATTAAGTCCGTAGGGGTGTTTTGACACCCGGTGCCCTAAAGCCAACTGGTTTGGGAGTCACTGGCCCAAAGCTCGCTACATGGATCAAGGATGTTGCAAATATATATATATATATATTATATATATATATATATATATATATCTGAAGTCTGAGTAATTAAGTCCGTAGGGGTGTCTTAACACCTGGTGCCCTAAAGCCAACTGGTTTGGGAGTCACCGACCCAACATTCGCTACATAGATGGAAGATATATAAATAAAAAAAATCAAAAATCAAAGAAAAAATCAGAAAAATCAGAAAAATTATTCCATTGCTACAAAAAGGCATGAATTCTGATAAAACTTTAGGACAAAAATATTACTCTCTTAGCAACTGCACTTGTGACTGTTGTGGGCAAAAATGAGTTGTTTAATATTTTGTCGGCTGTGTATATAGAGAATGGTAAATATAATAGGAGAATTTACTTATTCACTAATTTAGAAAGAAAGAAAACAACTAGTAACTTGGAGTAGAAGTTTCACCCGATTAGTCACTAACTTCTTTATTCTCTTTTCGCTTGTCTTTTTGCTTTTGTGTGCATTAGTTTTTACTACCTTTTTACTTTTGTAAAATGTTTGTGGGTATCATTGATGTAAACCCTCATGAGACTACAACTCGTCCACTAGGGACACCTAGGGGTTTAAAGGCTTGTTGCATACGCTAAATGCAACCGTGATCCCTACGAAAGTGGCTTAGTTAAATTTTATTTTAAAGATGTTTATGTTATTTTATTCTATGTTTTGCTCGAGGACTAGCAAAATGTTAGGTTTGGGGGTGTGATGAGTGGTAATTATATCACTATTTCCCACTCATTTGACCTAATATTTTGTATAGTTTCTTGAGTTTTGTGAATATTTTGATGTGTTTTGTGTTATTTTGTAGATAAATAAAGTTTCAGGACTCTCTGGAGGTGATTTGGGCCCAAAACAGTGAAAATTGGACAAAAGGGCATTTTCATCATTTTTCACGTCGCGACGCGCAAGCCTTTGGCGTCGCGACGCCTAACGTGCGCCGGGTCCATGCTAACGTGTGCCGGGTCCACATGTCAGAATCTGAGAAGTTTGACTTTGCTAATGTGCACCGTGACACGTGTCACCATCACAGCCAATCTGCTAACGTACGATGTGCCACGTGTCATCATCCTACGGTGCCGACAGTCGCCATCGCCACGTGTCGCCATGTGTCACTCCACGTGTCTGCCACGTCATCATCCATATCACATGTTGACCAAGTCAAAGTGCCACGTCATCATCAACCAATCACAGCGTGCCACGTGTCGTAATCCTACGGTGCCGACACTCCCTTTCGCCACGTGTCACCACATCAGTTCCACGTTAGCAAAATAATTGAGTTGTTAGCCGCCTCGCCACGTGTCGCCTTATCTCCTTATCTGAATCGCCACGCGTCATCACCTCAGCATGCCACGCCAAAAGACACCGGCGTCGCGACGCCAAAGGTTATAGTGTCGCGACGCCCGACCCCTACTGACGCCTATAAATTCAGCTCGATGACAGAATTCAAATCATGCCTTCCTTGAGTTTTGTAAGGACTTTAAGGATTGCATCTTGTGTGTTTAAGTTTTTGTAATTTAAATTAAACATTTTTACTTTTAGTATTTTTAATTATGCACTTTTACTTTTTGTAATAAAATTTTATTTTCTTTTCTTTTTCTTCTTTTATGTTCAGTAGTTAATTTACTGCTGGGGTAAAGGTGAAGCTTTTTACTTTTATAATTTAGATTAATCTCCCTTAATTATAATATATAAATTATTTAAAACCTAACTTAATAAGGATACCGCCTATATGGCTGGTTGGTAAATATCACACAGATTTATATATTATAATAAGGGAGATTTATAAATTAGAAATAGTAAAGGTAGATTAATCTCACTTTAATTAGGGGTGGGCATTATCGGATTCGGATCGGATTGGACCGAATCTGAATCCGATCCGATCCGAAATGCCCAGGGCTGTTTGATTCGTTCAGATCGGATCATCTTATCGAACTCGATCTGATCCGATCCGATAATTATCGGATCGGATCGGATCGAATCGGATTGGTTCGATCCGAATTCGAATCGGATCGAATCGGACCAATTCGATCTGAAATCATCCTATTTCGGATCGGATTGGTCCGATCCGATCCGAATTCGGTGGGTTTGAGTCAAAAAAATCGAGCGGATCGGATCGAATCGAATAAAATCCTATCCGATCGAATTATTTTTTTTATTTAATATGTAACGACGTCGTTTTGCATATTAAATAAAAAAAAATTCCGATCCGATCCGAAATTCGTCGAAGCGAACCAACTCGATTCGATCGGATTTGCTAATCGGATCCGATCCGATCCGATGCACACCCCTAACTTTAATTATAATATGGAAATTGAAATATGAATTAAAAGTTGATTCCGCCTTAATGGCTGGTTTTTATTATGTAACATAATATGACACCGCCTATATGGCTGGTCTTTAGGTGACAGATAATTACCGCATATATGGCTGGTTTATGGATAAATAATAACACCGCCTTTATGGCTGGTTCAACTTAATTGGATAATACTGGCAATTTCCATATTATAATAATTTGATATTTCTAAAAGTGGATTCTCTAACCCCCAGCATTTTATTTTTATTCTAGGGAAGTGATGAAACACAATATTACTAGGCTTAATAATTTATTTTCTTTTTATGGTAATTCTTTAGTTTGTTTATTGAGTCTTAAGCTTAATGCTTCTTGTTTTCTGATCACCAATAAGATTGATGTGGTAAACTTAAAATGAACTAGACATATGGATTTTAGGTTTTAGCCTTAGATTTAATAGCCCACGATCTTCCTTGAGGATAGATAACCCTTTAATAGATTTCCTTACAGGATAGACATATATCTGTCGGGCGGGGTAGCCATAATTGGAACTTAATCTTAATGAATCTAGGTAATTTGGTTGACATAGACATATGGTTCAATTGGGTTATACTGGGTATTTGCGTCTGACCATCGACAGAGGCTTTTGCATATTTTCGTGTTCCAGGTTAGCAAACTGATTTATTACACATATATAAGAGAATCAATTCATCTTTATATTAATATTGTGTGGAGTCACGACCCTAGATCTTTGAGTCTTTTCTTTTATTTTCCTTAGTATTTTCTTTTGAGTCTGTTTTTTTATTTTAATTAGCAAATCCATATTCAACCAACAAAAACAATCATTCTCTTCTCCCTATAATCAGATACCTGTAAATAAATAGTATCAATAATTAATAACAACAGTAGAAATTTATTCCTCGTTGGATCGATATTTTTATACTACTTGAACGATACGTACGCTTGCATTATACGTGTGTGTTTACACCGCTCAAGGTCCAACGAGCAAACCCGAAGCTAAGCAAACGAGTTAAATCCAACGAGATATCAATTTCTGACTTTTCCCTTCCGACGTCCGTTTCCCGCGGCTTCCGCAACTTAAAAGGTAGTGCCTCCGTACGAGGCTCATTATCGGGACTTATATGCAAAAATACAGTGCCTACAGGTACCCTAGGTGGTTGTTGCTTTACTTGTTCCTGCCTAGATTGTTGTAGCCCATCAACCTTCTTCTGAACACTAGAGAATTGGAGACTAGTAACCTCCCTCGACAACCTCTCTATCGCCGCGTTCATAGTTCCAAACATCTCTCGGAACTCAGCCATATTCTTCTCCATGGTATTAAACCTCCCAATGTTTCTTCTAGCTTCTTTTCTAGCAACATAATTGATTACAGCCATGGCCAAAGGTGCCCACAGAGCTGCTCTATAAGATATATTTAGAGATATGAATGTGTGGTTGATATTGAATTTGGAATTGTTTCAAAAGATCTTGATTCTTTTTCATACCAATAATTTTGCTCTAGTTTTTTTGTTTGAAATCCAATTCTCACAAACCCAATTCACATTAGCTTGTACTTTTTCTATTGATTTGAAAATTCAGGTTCAAGTGTCACACAAGTAGGCATTAAAGATAAAAATGTACAATTAAATTCTTGTGTATCCATCACTAAAAGAGACATTACCACACCAATAACAATTGTACCAAAAATAAATCCTACTACTCCCATTTCATCAACTCCAATTTTAAACCCAACTTCAACCCCAGAAACAACATCACCGGCAGCAACGACCCCAAGTTTAACTCCGGCCACCACGTCGACAGCCGCCGGAGCAAGCTGGTGTATTGCTAGCCAAAGTGCATCACATAATGCATTACAAGTTGCTTTGGACTATGCATATGGCTATGGTGGGCGATACGTATCGCCGTCCCCCAAAGCATGTCATACCTGCCCTGAAACTGGTGGTCTTGGGGCGTTACGTATCGTCGTCCCCCAAGCCACAAACTGGAGCTGGGGTGCGAATCTATGCTACCACCCAAGCTCAAACTGGGGTCTAAGGGCGTTACGTATCGTCGTCCCCCTAGCCCATCTGGAGGATCTGAGAGCGTCCCCTCAGTCCTCAACATTGCACATGTCTCTGAATCCGTCAATTTCAAGGTATCCGTCAATTCCAACTGAATCTCGAGTTACATACTGGGTTGAGTTTTTACCTCATGCCCCGAAAAACATAAAATCATATTCTGTATCTCAAAACTGTAAAAATATTTTCTGAAATACATTTTCTTTCAAAAGCATTTGAAACTTTTCTTTAAAATATTTTGGGTTTCAAATCATTCTTTACTTCAACTCGATTTCTGGAAATCTTAACACACTCATATGCAATGCATGTCTTATGTTTCTTTCTACCTTAGCCATGCTTTCTTATAATGTCATACATGTACATGTACATATTCATGCATACTCATAAATTAATGATGTACGAATTCTATTCTTACATGCTTTCATCTATAATGATCTTATAATTTATAAGCGCGTAATATCATCAGTATGCTTTGCTTACACTACAACATATATAATTTATCATACATTCATACTACCAACAATGTACATATGCATATACCTTTCATACTATCTTACTAATTATAAAAGTGTACAATTTCGGAACTCTGACTTTGCGTAATTTTTGTATTTTGGCCATAAATTTTGACTCTGATATCGGATTGAGGCGATTCCAATATCAGATGAAAGAAAATTTAAATATCTACAACTTTGTTCTTTTCAAGATTTTCTAGTTCTAGGTTTCCAATGTCGAAATTAGTGAAGAAGTCAATGTGTGTTGCATGTAATTTTAATTATTTGAAAACAAAATAAAAAATAAAAGTTGAACAAATGTTTGCAAAATGATCAAAAAAATAAAATAAAAAGTCAAAAAAGGAAAAATTCGGAGGGAAGGAATTAAAAAAAAAAAAAAAAAGTCCAATGCAAAAACTTTATTGGCTGGTTTAAAAACTCTACAGATGCAACAAATATGCCTAAGTGTTGTGTGCACTATACAAATTCTGACAAGTTCAATTTGGAATTATCCATGTCTCTCAAGTGAGAGACATGGGTTCGAGTCCCCACAAAAGCAGTGGGGACTCAAACCTTCCTCTTTATGAGGAAGAAGTTCTCCTATATGGGAGTTGATTCTCAAGCTGTGTCTTGGCTGATTTAGAATTTGTAAGTCCCGAGCTACGTCTCGGTTATTTCTGGGCAGTGCTATAATTGTATGTATCTAGAATCCCAGTTGATAGCATATTATAATATATGTAGTTTGTAATAATTCAAAAAAAAACCATCAGCTTGTAACGTGTGTCTGACACTTTCTTTGCTTTTTCTTTTTTTTTTTTGGTTTGCGTGAACCTTTTCTCTGTTTTTGTTTGTTTTGTTTTCACCGACCCAACAAAGTTAACAATTATAAGAAACTGCCGAGACACAATAGAATTGAATCACGAAGAAAATTGACTTAAAATCTGAAGCAGCCAACAAAGCAAGAGTTGAAAGACCGAAGCAAAAAAATTAAAAAAATGGAACGAAAGAAAATAAAAGTCAGACCTGAAATCTAACTCTGATACCAATTGATACGAAACCGGATACGAAAAGACGAAATCTGATCCAAGATCTCGTAGACCCCCAAAGAATCTATCCTTGAAAACCCTTGGAGATAGCCTCAGATGAATTTTGCCAGCAAATCGGACGCCACAAAGGATGCCAACACTTTGATAAGTCTTTGTTCAATCACTGAAAGATGATAAAATTTTCTCAATCTCAAGAAAAAGTTACTATTCACGCACATAAAATTCGGTGTTTCATTAAGAGTTGTTTTTGAGTTTAAATAGTAACATACTCAAACCCTAAGAGAGCTAAAAAGACTAAAATAACCCTAAACTACTCATTACCAACCAAAAGTCCATAATTCCTAATTTCTAGCGCATTTTAAACCCATAAATAAATAAATTAAAAAAAAAAAAAACTAACCCAAATAATAAATAAAAACGGTCGTCCAAGTTGGTTTCATGCATGCAAATAAATAATAAATAATCTTAAACGAACAAAATCGATCCATGCTGCTCCTCGATGACTTGGGTCAAGTGTATAACTCTTGAACCCTCTTCCTTGAAGTCCAATTGGTCTCGAACCTGCTTGTTCAATTCAACTACATGATGTTGGGCCAGGCCTGCCATAGCATCCTTGATCTTCCGAGCTCTGTGTCTTGTAATTGGTCCAACTGGCACATGGATTGGATCAATTGTGGTCTGGACCAAACCAGGTGCAGCTAGGATCACATCAAAAAGTGTTTGTTTGATATCGAGGAAATTGAGATGTACATTTACGGTCATATGCGATCGTAACATGTTTTATGGAACGGATAATAAATCATTAATGTCAAAAAATGAGAATAATTTAGATAAAAATATTTGGATGGATGTGCGAATGCGAGACAGAGTTAGAACTTTGTAGAAGAAAAAGCAATAACCAAACTTTGCACAATATTGATCATAAAAGACATTATTTCAAACCAATATGTTGTCTTTCCTTGAAAAAAATAAAAGATAAATAAATAGAGACGCAGTAGAGCTATCAAAATTTTTGCCCATCTGATCGTATAAAAATGGTGGCAGCTGCAAAATTTGTGTTTCTTGTATGTCTACCTCGTCTTGTGAGCTTTTGCCAACTTTTTCTTCCTCTTCTTCATGGCTTTCGGCACTTTATTCTTGCGAGCCTCTCTCTTTTCTTCTTTGACTTTCCTTTTGTTCTCTTTTCTCGCAGCTTTCTTGTCAATAGGCGCCTTCATATCAGTTTCCGGTGAAGAATCCTTTTCTTCATCTTCATCTGTTTCAGATTCGGATTCAGTCTCTGAACAATTAGAATGATCAGCCGGGTCGACAGATGAACCCTCTACAGAATTTGCATCTGGTTGCTGCTCTTTATCTGCTGGAGGTGGTCTGGAGAGAGCCTCCTTCAGCCCGGTAATTGTCTTATAGTACATGTCTCCAGTATCCTTGCCACTGGTTATCCGTCTTACATCCTCCTCGGCATTTTTAACTTGTTCTAGGGTCTTTGGAATATATGACTACGGAAACGGGTAGAAAAAACAAGTTAAAATCTGTCCAGTAAATTCAATCTCCATCGACTTAACATATGTTACCGATATGAACTAAATTGTATCAGCCTCGAACCTTTTCAAAAATTCAAAACTCAAACCCTATAAAACCAAGATAAACCAAATTTTATATATACCATGGAATGCATCTGTACTATACAAAGTTTGGGGCGAAGGAGGAAAATTACAGCTAGAAGATAAATTTCCAATTTCATCATTCAACTAACCTGTACAAATACAGAGTCTGCTATTTCATCTTCAGCAGATATATCTCCTCTGGCCAAAATTTTTTGTTGAACCTGGGATAAGATTCAAGAAAATTTGTTTAACAATGGAGATTCCCCATTCTTAAAGAAAATTTGAAGCAGAAGGTCACCCCACCTCTTCTAAGTAACTGTCCACAGAATCATCAGCAATAGTTGGGTCAACTATGAAGTCAAATAGCTCCCGGATTGTCATAACAGCTACACCATGTTTCTTAAAAAAATCCTGCGAAGTCAAAAAATTCATATTCGAAAAATCACTACTCAATGCTCAAGACAAATGTTTAACCTACTAAAAAATAACCAACCATTCCTATTTTTCTTTTGTGGGAAAAAAAGTAGTGGGGGAGGGAGAAGGGGTGGAGGTGTATAAAGAGTACTTCCTTACAGAAACATGAACACAATCCTCTCGTAAGAAATCAAGGGCATGCGGATGGTCAAGATCAACAGCTTGAGAAACATCGATGGTGTACAAGTGACCCTGTCAAATCAAACCGGAAGAAAATTAAAACTCACGTCCATTGTGGACCATGCAATCAATTTAATTACCCAGTATATACTAGACGTTATTATTACAGGTGCCTTTGGTCCTTCACCACCATGAAAGCAGAGACACATGCAAATGCAATTGAATTTTTTCTTCTTATTATTATTATTTTCCTGGACTGCATAAAACAGCCAAGAAAGCAAGACAAGCAATCACTTCAAGGGGGAAAATAATAGGTGTTACCTCATAATAAAGTATGTTATATTCACTGAGGTCTCCATGCACCAGTTTGCACTTCTGATATAATGTCCGCATTGCAATTATCATCTGCCATTAATATGCTAAAAGGTTAAAGATTCGAAGAAGGCCTTTTCGGGCTTAAAACAGCATGATGATTAAAGCATTTGGTGCTAGTATGCAGAACACACCAAATTACCTGCAATAATTAAGATATTCACAAGACTTATCATCTATAAGATAACTCTCTACTTGGGCTCCTAAAACCTCCCAAGATACTCACAATTATCAAACTGTGGATTTACTTTGTACATATCGCAGTACCCAACATAATGGATGAAGATATGTACATACCTCCATATAACCTTCACGTAACTTATCCAATGATAAAGCAGCATCCTTAAGACGAGGAGCGGCCCAACCCGCCTTCCCTGTAACCCAAATAAAAGCTTTAATCAGAGATGAAATGTGCATTTCACACACCCTAAACACTCATTTCATCAAGGAAAAGAAGTAAGAATGACACAAACTTTAGTTATAGACAATCCACCAAATATCTTCAAAGGAAAATTTTGATGGCATATATCATAGATCAGCAAGATTTCAGTAGACCAACATATACGGCAAAATGATGGTCAGCTACTAATCATGAAGGTAATGCAAAAATTATATATAGGAGTCAACTTCAATAAAATATTTTGGCTATCAGGTTACTAATTTAACCTATGATATCAGGCAGATTGTTTGGGGAAGAAAGTGGAATTAAATTACAGGACTAGGTTAAATTCTACATGACTGAAAGATGGACCAGACTAACGATCACACACACACATTGAGAGTACCTATGAATTCCATAACCAGAACATGAAGTCTCAAAAGATATGGAGTCGGGCACCTAATTCCAGCTGCCTTCAACCTGCAATCACAACAAACACAGCAAATAATTTTCAGCAATGTCAAAATTCATATCATATCACTTTTAACAATAAACCAGAACCAGCTCCAAAATACATCAAAAGCTTATTTGTCCTCCAGCAGATTTGATACATATGAAACAAACTCTAATGGATAACCAACTAGGTTTATTGTGTTACACTTGTGCAAAGAAGCCAAAGGGGTGACAAAAACTAAGTTACTTTTGGCTTCAGGCAAGATCTTAATTCAGCATGTTTTGCTGGAAATATAAATATTGGCGTTCCCTGTTTAAGTTATATTCTGGATTACCTCATAAGATTCCTCATTTCTTTTTCAGCCCATGTTTTCACCATTTTCCTCGGATTGTGCTTGCAGTATCCATATCTGAAACGATAGTCACCTTGCACATACCGATCTCGGTCCCTGAAGTTATTTAGAAACAAAAAGTTAAATTCCACTGTTAAGCTAAGGGTTAGAGCAAACTGAAAATTGAAACTCATTAGTAATTCAATTATGCGAAAGATAATTACATGATGAAGGTGCTTAAAAGGAACAACATCATAATGGAGTAAAATAACAAAACATATATTCATGTTATTTATCCTTATGGATTGGACTTTCTTAATTCTCTTAGCAGTCAGGGAAAAAAATAAAACATAAAGGAAAAACTTACATAAAGTAATGAAAAAAACTTACTTAAAAACCTAATAAAAACTTACTTAAAGTAATGAAAAAGACTTACTTAAAAACCAGAACAGAAGTCTTGTACACTTTGATTGCTAGTTCTTGTCCATTGGATTTTGTTGCATGATAAACATTCGCCTATAAAAAAAAATGAAAGAAAAAAACATAAAGATCAGATAGAGAGGACACATTCATCAAATGTACAGAATTTATACCGGCTGAAATTTGTGCATCTTAAAAACACTACTAAGTTGAAACTTGTGGATGTTATTAACATGACAACAGAAATATGGAAGATGAACTCCAAAATAATAATTAAAATGTCATATTGAAGGTAGTGCAGCACAACATACTTCTTTTCCAGTAGAAATGCAACCATTAATATCATGAAATACACCTCGATTCAGCATTTTGAATAGGACCATACGAGTTCTAGGATCAATGGCCTGAATAATAACGCAAAAGTTAAAACTAGGAAAACACAGTGAGATGCATCTTAAAATACTCAAAAATAAATTAGACTTGTAAAAAGAATAAATTAATCTTCACCTGCTCAACAGTCGCACGATCTGCTTTCTCAGTAGTCTTAGTTTTACCAATGGCCATGTCTCTAACACTTTCACGGATAGCAGTTGTCACAGAATTCGACATGCCAACATTCATCCTCCCCTCCCATTCCTGAACCATCATTATACTTAGTAAAAAAAACAACCACAATCTACAACACCAACGGCCAATACATACCAAACAACACTTAAAATACATAAAATCTCACACAGAAACGAATGTACTACAGCCCAAAAAAAAAATTGAAATAGAGGTGAATCTATATACCTCTAAAGGAGAAGCTCGAATGTGATTGGTAAACTTCTGGTTCCGATTCGCTAGAGGTTGAAGTGTTGATGCATTGATTCGAGAGTGAAGCCCTCCGTGTGCATTGGGGCGCCTTGAATTGAGCATCAGAGCCCCATCCACGAATTCATCATCATCCTTAGAGTCCAAATAATCCAATGCTTCTCCTATTTCAGAATCCGACGACCACGAAAGCTCTTCCTCTTCTCCTTGTTCTTCAACTTCCTCTTCATCTCTCTCACCATTCACCTCCAATGGCTTTTCCTCTACTACAGACATCTCTACTTAACCTGCTGAGCTTCAAAATTACAAAATAAATATAACTTCAGCACAGCAACAGTATAAAAATAAAAAATCTAAATAAAAAAATCTAAATTTTATTCAAAATCTTATCAAAATTAAATTTTGAAACGATTATGAGACAATAAAAGTGTCGCCATTAAATAATTATCTATAGAGAGCTATGAAGAACTAACCTCAGCTTTGGAAGCGTAGCTCTCTCCTTCTCGCGCGAATTAGGGTTTTGGATTTTGATTACTGGAGAGTTTTGTTAGAAACATGGGGGACCACCAAAGTGCCACGTCGATCTAATAATAATTCTATTTTAATTTGGATTTTTTTAATAAATCATTTTTAGGGTTTTTTACACTGCAGTCCATGTTGTTTACTATAAATCTGCCAAATTACTCATTACATTGCAGTTCTTGATCGAATTAGCGATTTACCAAAAAACAACAAGATATGAGCAACTCTTTTCCGATTGTTTTTTAAGTAATTTTTTCTTTTTGGAAATGTTGAAAATCTTGCTATTAAATCACCCGATTCGCACTTAAATAGAGCATGTAAAACTCTCGACTATCTCAGATATACATGGCAAAAAAGTTCGGGCCCGGTCTGGCCAGACCCAAAATTAAAAGAAGTGTTTAGAAAAATTTTGGAAGTTCTCTATAATTTTTCAACAATGAGAAATCAAGATTGGATCTTAAAATGAAGCTTGCTAGCATTTGAATTAAAATTGGATCTTAAAGTCAAGCTTGCTAACTTTGGAAGTTCTCTAAAATATTTTAACATTGAAAAAAATACTGGATCTTAAAATCAAACTTACTATGTAAGTTTGATCTTCTCTAAAGTTATGTGTTCATTAGTGAAACATATGGTGATGTATTACAGATGCTGAAATTAGGCTAATGAATTGGGTATGGATGCTTTGAAAGCGTAAACATAATATGTTTGTGATTTGAAATTAAAATTATTTTGGGTGTGTTTAAAATGTGTTTTATTATATATATATATATGCATGTAGCTCACGCGCATGCGCGCTCGGCCAGGGCCTCTGTTACGCCTGCATGACCCGATTTTTTGTGTAGAACCCGATTTTTTGTGCGGGACCCGATTTTTCTACCGTTTTGGTTTTTCCGGATTCGGATTCGTCTCCTGTTTTTCCTTAAACACTCGTAATGGAATATGATATTTCATTAAAATATTTAAAATACACTCATGTTCAATTACCACGGGTTAGACCCATTTCCACTATGTGGGATACCGATCCGACCCTAGGGGTCCCACATCCGCCCCAACACCTATAAAAGAAATAGAACCTATAATTTTCGATCATGTATGATTGACGGTTATTATATAAAAGAAAGGTTAAGAGAGAGAAACTAATTTCATCTAAGGGTGGCAATTTGGGTCAGGATTCGTTTATTCGTTCGATTCGATTCGCTTTAAAGCGAATTCGGGTTTGGAAAAATGGATTCGTTTAATAAATGGGTCAATTCGATTCGATTCGTTTATTAAACGAATCGAATACGAATTTAAGCTCAATGATTCGTTTATTCGTTTAGGATTCGTTTTATTATTTTTATTTACTAGTTCTTGTTAATTTTCAATTAAGATTCGAGAAATTATAGTTAATTACCATAGAAAAAGTAATATTTTCGATATTTGGTGAGATATTTTTAGTAAATATATTAATTACATATTTCATATGTATATATTTATGAAGAATTAATGTAAATCAAGTGTGGTAAATTATTTTATTAAATAATATCATTGACTAAACGAATAAACGAAAACGAATCGAATACGAATCATGATATTAGGATTCGTTTAATAAACGAATCGAATACGAATCCATCACATTATGATTCGATTCGTTTAGGATTCGTTGATTCGTTTTGCCACCCCTAATTTCATCATTCAACGGAGGATTTTGATCTAATAGAAAAATTATGGCATAAGGTATGTGTTGATGGTGGTTTTCACCCTCCAAATAGTCTGAATCTCGAGAAGGGTGTTAAGGGGATTTTCATTTCCAAAAATCTGATTCATTCGGCCCACTGAGGAGGTCAGCAATGGATCGCACTTGATGTCCGACCCGAGCTGGTACCTAAAGAAGGTCATGACCTGAGTTGGAAAGATGTTCAGATGAGAAAAGCAGAGTGAATGCCTCAAAGACGACCCGACCCAGTAGCACAGTATGGTAGGTTGACAATTGTTTCAGTTGCCCGACCCAGACGTTCGGGTCGGGGTGTTGATGGTGTGATCAAGTCAAGATCACGTAAGCTCTACATGAGGACTTGCACCTTCCAAAGAGGTCTGACGTGACCAGAGCAGGTCACCGGCTTATCTTCTAGCACGCGCTATCACATGAGAAATGATGGATTACAGGCTGGAGGTTGTTGGACAGTTATGACCCATAGCATCACTATTTGTAAAAAGACATTGTGGTTTTTATACAAATTAACTATGTGACAAAGGAAATTGCTATTTTATCATTTTGTAATTAGATTACTTAAATAAATATATGAATGATAAAAGTCTTTATGATTAGTTCCTGATTAATAAAATTTGAGACAGTATCAATCCACGAAAGTTTAATCATTAAATATCCATAGTCGTAGTATTATCGAGACTGGACATCGATAATGCGGAATAGACTAGTATTGCACTTGTGCGCGTTATGGAAGTATAACGGCATAGTTATCATATATTTAAGTATTGGATACTTATGCAAGTGTGGTAGGAGGTTGTGTTTATCGATGGTACGGAAACAGCTTCGCTCTGGATAGACCCATCGGAATCTCATTGGTAGTATGACTATGTGTCTATGGGAATCCGAATCAAGGTAGGTGTATTTGGTCTTAACCTGAGACTTGCATCGCTAATACTTGCGACAATCAATACGCTTTGGTTTTGGTCGTCCGGGACTTTAACAGGTTCTGTGTACGCCTCTTATGGATTTATTGAGAATCGTAGTGTATTCGGTGTGATGTCAAGATGGAAGTATCACTTCAGTCATATGGAGATGATGATCACGTTGGGATACAGAACTAGTACTCTAATATGTTGCAACTATCGGGATAATATGACAAGGTCATGATTATCCGATTAAAGAGACTAGTTGCTAGTGATCCGATATATGCTTCGTACGAGGCAGACATTATTCCAACCCCAGACCTTGCATGTGACATCCGATACTGGATCGTAATACGCAATACTTCGTATACTACGCCTGACAAAGATTATATATTCCTTAAAGAATATTTCTGGAGAATTGGGTAGGCACGACGCTTTGCTAGAAGCCAACCATGTCTTGTAAATTGGTAAGAATGTGGTACGAGGTACGCACGTGTTCAGATAGTCTGACAATCAGATTTACTGTCAACATATCCAGGGATCCCATTGGTCGCTTTCCGAAGATTCACCGATGACGTATGACTCAAACATAATTAATCTATGATTAATTATGAGAGAGAGAAAATTAATTTAGGATTAATTGCGGAAAGAATTTATCTGGGATAAAATTCAATTAGGAGAGAGAGAGAATGGTTAATTTGGAATTAATCAAGTAAATAATATATTCGATATATTAAATGAAAGTATATTTCAAAGCGGAATTAAAATTGGATTTTAATTCGGGCGAACGAATTAATTTAGGATTAATTCACGAGCGACTTTCGTAATAATTTTACGAGGCATTATTATTTAATTAAATTTGATTTAATTACGTCGCAACGGAAAATTCGTTAATTCAGAATTAACGAACCCGAGCCCGATATATGTTTTGCGGGCCCACTCGGATTTTGAATTAAAGTGGGGCCTACATCAAGTCACATCACTTGTCAGTCTCATCACTTTTTGGTGATGGAAGTTAGTGAGGATGTGTTGGTAACTTGTTACTTACACAAGTTAGACTTGTGATAGACATTTTACTAACTTGACTTTTGTAAATGGATTTGATTTTTGAAATCAAAAATACATAAAACAAAATTGAAACATTTCTCACTCTCTCATAACTTGCAAAAGCCGAAAACCTCCTCTCATCTCCTATCATCACTTTGCCGAGAGTTGCTTACTCTCTAGGGAAGATTTTGTTGCAATTTCTTCCATTGCTAGCACACAAAAGGGTCTACAAAGGTGATAGAGAAACTATCCCATTGAGTTTGGAATTCAAAGATCAAGCTTGAAGCTAAACCATTCATACAAGGAGAGCTTGGAGCACTACACAAAGGAGGCAAAATTTTGTATTCTCTACAACCCATAACCGATCAAAGTAAGTATTTTTTTTTCCGCAATTTACTTTGATTATTCACACATGTTTATGCTTAATAGATCATTGGCATGTTTTAGGAGAATCTAACAGAGGTAACATATAGCAGATGATATAGTAGCTTGATTTAAAGAGATGTCAGATGACAAGTCTTCTTTCGGTAGAGCAGTTGGGGAAGAAAGGCATCGCATTAATGGTGGATTCACATGGCTGGCGTCATGAGATTGATGTAATAATAGAATTTACCCTAGTATATAAAGGGATTGAGAACTCATTGTAAAATGTTAGCTAATTCTATTTCACGTACAACTTGTAAAATAGAGAGCAAAATCATAAGTGTAAGAGTGAACTTGTAAGAGGTCGGTCACACGAGCTCGAGAGATAAGTAGGTCGGTAATACCCGACCACGTTATAAAATTTTCATTTTCTCTTGTGCTCGTGGACGTAGGTTGGATCCATTCCGTCGAACCATGTTAAATCATATGTCTTGTCTGTGTGTTTTTCATCTTTTGCTAAATTTGCTTTTGGTCCCCAAACCAAATAAATTCACAGTTGATGTAGGATTGTTCGAGGAGTGAGTTTACCGATTCGCCCCTGAAATGAAAATCAGTCATCAACAATTGACGCAGTTTGTAGGGAAAGTACTAAAAGCAGCAAAAACGTTGAGACGATGGCAGGAGACGTGAATCATAGATCTTCAAAGGCTTCGAAATGGATGAAAAAAATGGAAGAAGCCATCCGGAATGAAAGGGAAAAAGCTCAGAAAGAGAGAGAATCAACTCAGGTCTTCATAAAGACCATGTTGGAGAAGTTGGAAGAGACTGGTGAAAGAGGGGGAGCAGTCCCCAGCCAAAGAAAATAAGAGATAGCAAGGGGAAAGAGGGTCGTCGGAGCCATACCGACAGAAGAGTTGTGGGAAGAGGAAGGCAAACAAACTCTAGAGTCTTTCAACAACAGCCCGTGTTTCGCGAAGAGCGACATGGATGGGTATGAAGCTCCCGATTACGAAAGGTGCCATACCCGGGGTGGAAGATGCTAGGAAGCCCGAGGTCGAGAGCATGGCAACTCCGAGAACTAAGTGAAGAGATGGTTTCAGAAGGAAATGAGGAAATGGGAAGAAAATATAAAAGACGAACCAAAGGGTGACCAAGACATGGGGACAACGTCCCCTTTCACAGAGAAAATTTTGGCGATGAGATTTCCAAGGAGATTCGTTATGCCCTCCATGGATGTTTACAAAGGCAGCTCGGACCTCAAGTCTCATATTGAAATATTTGTTTTGTTGATGGAAATTCAGGGAATGATCAGAAAGGCCATATGCAAGGTGTTCCCTTTGACTTTGGGCGGGTCATTCAGCCTGTGGTTCAAGAACTTGACCCTGGGGAGTGTCAGCAGCTTTAAGCAATTGAGGAGATCCTTTGTGTGGCATTTCAAAGAGGCTATGTACCGAGGAAGACGATGGGGTCGTTGTGGTTGATGAAGCAATGAGACGACGAGTATTTGAAAAGCTTTGTCGATAGGTATCACGGCCTGGTTTTAGAGGTCAGGGCGTATGAGTCCCCGGAGGCCTGAGAAAGTTTCAAATGAGCTCTCAAGGTCGGGAAATTATGGTCCCACCTGAGGATCCAGGAGATACCGGACTATACCACGGCTCTGGAGCAGACAATAAAGTTTGTGCTAATGGAGTAAAAGTGATATGATCCTAGCATCACCAGATTCCGTCCATAGCACAATTGATCCAATCCATGTACCAGTTGGACCAATTACAAGACACAGAGCTAAGAAGATCAAAGACGATCTGGCAGGCCTAGCCCAACGTCATGTAGCTGAATTGAACAAGCACATTCGAGACCAATTGGACTTCAAGGAAGAGGGTTCGAGAGTTATACATTTAACCAAGTCATCGAGGAGCAGTATGGATCGGTTGCAGTTAATTAGGCTTATTTTCATTTTATTTATTTGCATATATGGAACAAAACATTGATGCTCATTTTATTTATCAGTTGTTGTAGTTTATTTCTATTTGTGGGTTTCATAATGGGCTATAAATTATGAGTTATGGGTTTTAGTTTGTAATGGGTAGTTTATGATTATTTTTGTCTTTTGGGTATTTATTTAGGGTTTGAAATATGTGACTATTTAAGCCACAACTATCAATAGAAGAAAGAACTTCTTCTTTTTTTAATCATAACCACCTTGTGCTTGAATAACAAATTTTAGAGGATTTATTTTCCAAAGTTCAGTTATTAAACAAACACTTATCAAAATGTTGGCATCATTTGTGGCGTCCTTTTTGCTGTCAAAATTCATCTGAGACTATCTTTAAGGGTTTTCAAGCACATGTTCTTTGGGGGTCTCGGGGATATTGGATCGTGTTTCGTCATTTCCGTATCGATTTCATATCAAATATGAGAAGATTAACCGAGGAGGAGGCACCCAGAGGACCAAGGTACTCAGGCCGGAAAATCGACGGGATGTGGGAGAGACATGAAAAGACCGGTCCCGAGACAAAAGGAGTTCAGGCCTATACCTCAGAATAATCAAGTACATGAGAGAAGGTCGCTTGCCCAGGTCAACCATGTTTCCAGATGAACAATGTACACCCTTCTGAACAGACCTCTGGCCCAAATAGTTCAGGAAATCCGGGATAAAGGTCTATTGACTGAGCCCGACTCGAGGAAGTCTCCAAATGAGAAGAGAGACAACAAGACTTATTATGTGCACCATAATGTGAGGGGGCACACCACAGAAAGGTGTAGAGACTTGTGGGAGCAGGTGGAAGACTTGGTAGAAAACAGCTATATGAATGAGTACATAGATCGAGTGACTACGAGGGCCGACCGACGCTGATAGCGACTGTCGTCAGGTCAGGTACTTGGAATGCTGAGATGTTGAGGGGATGTTTTTAATAGAGTTTCTCTTTTAATGTCCCTCAAATAGTTGTAAGAAGGGCAGTAGATCCCCTGAATATAGATAAGACTTTCCTATTTAAATAAAAACTTGTTTCATTTTGCTTGTTTATTATTTGGATGGGAAAGACATGTCTATTTTTGGGAGATGCTCGTGATCGGGATACGTGAAGGGGTGTAGGGCATGTTCGAAATGCGTGAAACCTGTGGCATACCAATCTCTGGTGTCATTATCAAAACCTCGCGTCGGAGCGTCACTACCCAATGAATTGCACTTTTGATGAGCTTAAACGTACGGGCCTCCGTGATGAGCTTAAACGTACGAGCCTCTGTGGTGTTTGTTTCATAAAGCGTCACTACATATTCTTTATTTCTTAAATTTTGGGACTTTTTGATTTGGATGATGATTTGATAGGCTAGATTCATGTGTGAAGTAAAATTGAGTAATATTAGTTCAATTTTATCATATGATGATTTGTTGTCATTTTAGAGTGTTATGACCACTCTTGTAATATCTAGAATTGTTCTTGAATGCTTCATTGGTGGTGGCTTTGATTGGTGCAAATATTAATATGATTAATATTGGGAAAATTGAATTTAAATCATGAAAAATGATTATTTTATATCAGATATGGAAATTCTGGAAATTTGTTGCTGAAAAATATGTTATTTGAATATATTGGATGTGTATTAGGCATTATCATAATTGCCGGAAATTATTTCGGAGTTAAAAATATACGAAAACGGCGAAAAACGGTATTACCGGGTGAGTTTCAGGCTTACCGGATATCAGTTGTCCAAACAGTAAATTGGTCGCTGTTCGGGCAGCCCATGAACTGCCCAAGTACTATTGGGGCTGACCTGGGCAGCCCTCATGTGTATTGGTCGGTCGGTTCGGGTAAAAACGCGTTTTATGCCATTTTGCGGAAAAAAATTTCGTAAAAGTTTCACGATGTTTTCTAAATTATTTATATTATTATTTGATAACAAATATAATATGTTTATGTGAAATATGAATGAATTATTCATATGGGATATTGAATAATTTATTCGGTAAGTTTAAAAAATTAAAGTTACGATTTCGTCCGAACCGCGCCTTCCGTTGCGCCGGACCCCAATAAAAATGTCATTTTTCATAACTATTTTTGGAATATAAATATCTTTTTATTTTATTATATTTTATTATTTTTACGGATATTTTATGAGTAATCATCCATCCATAAAAAATTTAAAGTTAAAAAATGCCTCCGACTTTTTAAAATAATCATATGTAATGAAAATATACGTTTTACACATAAATTATTTGATTTAAAGTGTGAAATATACTGTTGACGGCTGATTTTGGCCTCAAGGGCAACAATGGTTTTTTACCCCCGAGACAATCCTCCCTCAATAGTGAATTTGTTTGGTTATGGGGGACCAAAAGCAAACTTAGCAAAAGACAGATAAATACGCCAATCGACAAGGAGATTTAACGTGGTTCGGCGGATATTGGTCCGACCTACGTCCACGGGCACAAAAAGGATGATACTTTTATTACTCAAACACGCTTCTCGGCTCTGCTTCTGGTTTTTTACAAGTCTGATGGTAATGATTCTCTCTCAACTCTACCTTGCTCCCAACTTCTCCTCAACTTGTTCCTCTCCACTTGTTCTTTTCTTTATGCACACTCTACCCTTCTATTTATAATAATGTAGAAATCAGATTCCTTCTCCTATAAGAATTTCCTAGTTGAAACTATTCCCTTTTCCCATAAGGATTCCTAGTAAAAACTATTCACTTTTCCCATAAGGATTCCTAATCAAAACTACATTTATCCTACTAGGACTCTGACTCACCAGTTTTCTTCATGAAAATAGGATAACTTGTCGTCTTATCCGCAAGAATAGGGTGTCATCTTCCGGAGCACGCCTCGCCATATGCTCGGTCTTCATGAGGTCGGTCATAATGGTCATTTGAGCTGAGAATGCTTCCGCCGATCTGATAATGCCCGGTCATCTGAACCGAAGTGGTCGGTCACCTACCATTAAGTGCTCGACCCTCACTTATGTGGTCGGTCATGATGGTCCTTTTTTAATGATTTTGACCAAGGAGGGAATTTACCCTTTTACCCCTGCCGTGCTGCTTAAATATCATAGTGCCTAAAAAATACCATCAACATCTATCCCCTAGTTCTCGGTAACAACGAGCTTGTGAGTTGATGCCGGGAACTATAAAAAACATGGTGTGTCAATGAATTTGTCGGTGGTCACTTCAGGAACTGCAGAGAAAAATACCTTGGCTGCAAATCTGGTCATTCCTGCCATCTTCATGAGCTCAGTTAACGAGGATCCCGATATCTACCTGTGGAAAAAATGCTCTGCCCTTATGTTGATGACGATCGACTCGGTGGGATGTAACCTGACCCCGAGCTAAGAAGAACATTTGGCTCTGGGGGAATGTCACCTCCCCAGACCAATAGAGGGCCGACCATGGGGGAGATGCTCCGATCCCATGTCGATGATAAGTCTCTCGGTGGGACGTATCTCGACCCCGAGCTGAAGAAAGACTTGGCTCTGGGGGAATATTACATCCCTAGTCCAAAGAAGCCGACTCGATGGGACGTAACCCGACCCCGAGCTAAAAGAAAGACTTGGCTCTGGGGGGATATTACATCCCCAGTCCAAAGAAGCCGACTCGGTGGGACGTAACCCGACCCCGAGCTGAGAAAGACTTGGCTCTGGGGGAATATTACATCCCCAGTCCAAAGAAGCCGACTCGGTGGGACGTAACCCGACCCCGAGCTGAAATAAAGACTTGACTCTGGGGGAATGTTACATCCCCAGTCCAAAGAAGCCGACTCGGTGGGACGTAACCCGACCCCGAGCTGAATAAACAAGTGGCCTCGGCGGAACGAAATCCAGCCCCGAGCTGAATAATCAAGCGGCCTCGGCGGAACGAAATCCAGCCCCGAGCCGAATAAACAAGTGGCCTCGGCGGAACGAAATCCATCCCCGAGCTGAAATAAAAATCGATCTCGGCGGTACAAGAGCAGACCCGAGCCGGAAAGAAACATCGGTCTCGGCGGTACAAGAGCAGACCCGAGCCGGAAAGAAACATCGGTCTCGGCGGTACAAGAGCAGACCCGAGCCGGAAAGAAACATCGGTCTCGGCGGTACAAGAGCAGACCCGAGCCGGAAAGAAGCATCGGTCTCGGCGGTACAAGAGCAGACCCGAGCCGAAAAGAAGCATCGGTCTCGGCGGTACAAGAGCAGACCCGAGCCGGAAAGAAACATCGGTCTCGGCGGTACAAGAGCAGACTCGAGCCGGAAAGAAACATCGGTCTCGGCGGTACAAGAGCAGACCCGAGCCGTAAAACAAATATCAAAACCATTGTGTGAGCCATAACAAACAAGCATAATCAAATGTCAACCTAAGTCAGAAGAGGTTTTACTCACCTTTTTTGGGGATCCGTTGCCTTTCTTGCAACTCTACGAGGGTCACTACAAGCAATGCTCTTCTTAATACATCATTTCTACATCTCAACATTCCACGCATCCGACCGGATGACTTCCGCTATCAACTTGGTCGACCTCAAAAGCCGAATGGTCTATGTACACACTGAGATAGCCTTCTTTCACCAAGTCTTCCACCTGCTCCCGCAGGTCTCTGCACCCATTCGTGGCATGTCCCCTTACGTCATGGTAGATACAGTATGTCCTACTATTTCCCTCCTCAATCGGGAACCTCCTCAAATTAGGCTCGGCCAACAGACCTTTATCCTGGATTTCCCGAACTATCTGGTGAAATCCCTGACGATCGGTGATTTCCATCTTCTCCCATCGTCTTACTACGCGAGCTGCTTTTTGTTGAATTCCCCACAGACGGCGCCAACTGTTGACGGCTGATTTTGGTCTCAGGGTAATATGGGAATATCACTCCCAAGGAAATCCTCCTTCAATAGTGAATTTGTTTGGTTATGGGGGACCAAAGGCAAATTTAGCAAAAAACAGATAAACACACCAATCAACAAAGAGATTTAACGTGGTTCGGTGGATTTGGATCCGACCTACGTCCACGGACACAAACGGGATGGTACTTTTATTACTTAAACACTTTTTTCGGGTCTCTTTTTGTTTCTACAAGTCAGAGCTTGAAGATTCAGATCCCTTATTTTTTGATGCCTTTTACACATACTCTGCCCTCATATTTATAATAGTGCAGAAATCATATTCCTTCTTTTACAAGGTTTCCTAGTTGAAACAATTTCATTTCCCATAAGGATTCCTAGTCAAAAACTACATTTACTCCTTTATCATACTAGGACATTGACTTACTAGTTTACCCCATGAAAGTATAATAACTTATTATCTTATCTCATATGGATAGAATGCTTTATTTCCCGAACATGTCTTGCCCTATGCTCGGTCTGTAGGGGTTTTTAGGGGCAAATCCGATAACGTAGCGGAAGCGGCGGAAGATCGAATCTTCCGGTTTCAAAACTTTTTATCGGATTCAATTAAATAAACATATTTATTTAATTATCCAATAATCAAATTATGAAATAAAATTCAAATGAATCATATTCAAGTGAATTTACCGAAATGCCCTTACATTGGTATTTTGTCCATTTTAGTCCGAAATTGATCTAATAAATTTTGAATGATTCTAAATCATTTCTAAGATGAACTTAGCATGTTCAAAACATCAAAAACACCAAAAGCAACCAAAAATCCCATTTTGACTCATAAGGCCGAATGCACCACAAATGTCCATTTTGTGCACTTTGTCATTTCATGCATCAAAACACATCAAGATGTAATCCAATGTACATGAAACTTTATATGCATCATATACACATCCAAATGCACAACATATATGAAAAGCCCCAAATTTGGAATTGGTCATGAACCCTAATTTTTCAATTTCATCAAATTGGACAAATTAGACCAAATTGGTTAAATCCAATACTTCAATCATCTTTCTTCCATCCAATCAAAGTCTCAACACAATGAAACAACTCAAGATAAAATCTAGGTCATCTTAGAGTGGGTCAACAACTCTAGATTAGCAACATGGTTTCCAAACCTAAAAGAATACTTATAACTACATTAGTCACAAGCTTCCTTCATCATACATGCTCTACACTTTCACCAAAACTTCCATCATCAAAAACACAAGGAATAAAGAAAGAAATATCTAAGAACATCATATGTTATAGCCTAGATCCTAAGGAACATTTTCCTTTCTAATAGCAAGTTGGAAAAACTTACTAAAATCAAAGCTTTCTTTGATTTCTTCTTTCTTTCTCACAAGCTTCCTTTGTCTCCATTAATGGTGTTTTTTCTTAAAGTGTATTAGGTTAACATTCAAATGAAATGAAATCAATATATACTTGGCCCAAAAGGCCTTGGCCGAATTTCACTAAAGGAAATGCAAGAATATTAATTTTTCTTCATTTGTATTTCATTTGTTCAACTTGCATAAATATCTAAAAACACTTTAAGACATTTAATTAAGTCAACAAATGCAACTAAGATAAATATAACTCTTATATATTATGTGTATGGCCGAATTTGACATAGAATAAAGGAAAAAATATTTTTCATTTTTCAAACAATTTTGAACAAATATCTTAAGAAGTCAAAATCAATTTGACAACCTTTTCCTTTAATGTATAAGTCAACAATTGCAACTTATAATCATTTCCTAACTTTATCATTTGGTGATATATTTATATTTTAATTATATTAATCATTTAACAATTAAATAATTAATTAATTAATTAAATACAATATATCAAATATATGTACTATATTTACTTTAAATATCTCAAATACATATATTGATGATATATGTCAAATACCTTTATTTGACCATTTATTAATGTGTATTTAATATATCATATATTAAATACAAATACACATTAATTAGGAAATGATGGTTCGGCCCGTTCGCATGTATTTTCGTTTAACGATTAAACGATTTATAAATAATCATCATTATTCATAAATGTTGCTCTAGTGCTCTACGAGTATGTTTCATTATTGAGACTCTCTAGATTCAGGTATATCCGTCATGAAATCCAATTTCATGTCCATAATCTATCCACCCGTAGATTATGACGATCACGGATAATCTCGCTGAATCATACAGGTCGAGGTCATTGCATACGTATAATCCCTCCGTCACAGGTATCCGGATAATCCCAGAGATATAGATGTAAACGTCAAATCTCTATAGGTATTATCCCGTCGACGTATCTATTAGCAATCTCTAAATAACACTCGGAACTTACTTCCGATGTATACTGTGGCCACAGATTTAACAGACTGCTAATAATATGGACTACCTATGCTCTGTACACAGAACTGACGGATCCTATCTTGACACACACAGGATATCCTGAGGATCGATCCACACCCAACGAACAGGCGGAGGTCTGATCTAAATAGATCGGTGACGTGACTGCCATCTAAGTGTGGAGGATGTCTCATACATCCATAGTGGTGTCTCAAGTCGAAGGACCACTATGCTACTCAACCCGAGAAGATTCTTATTGACGTTGGCGTACCATCCATTAAGAATCTTCGGTGAGCCGTTCAGTGTTTATCCATTAAACACCTACATGTCTATACGAGTCTCCCTAGACTCATGGTTCATTGGGATAAACCATCGGACCAAGTCTCGATATACGACATGTACTGGTCTCAACGGATTTGACTAACCGACCCGTGTTAGCAAATCTTGACCATGAACTATGTTTGATAATATACATATAGCAGTGACACTTCCCAATGTCAATTACAAACTAACTTTGTAACTGTGTACTGCATTATATATTATCGGGCCTTTGTCTAATATATACATATCACTAAACCACATTTAGTTTCAATCTAATCGTAATCAGATCGAATACGTATATAAGAACAAGAGGTGCAACCATAAATAAGTAATATTATGGAATAAGGGGATGTTCGTATTCATGAATCATACATAAATACGGTCCGGATTGGCGCTCTGAGCACCAACCCCAACAATTTCTCCCACTTGGTCTAGTGCCAATCCACGGTATCATATACACGTCTCAATGTGCATCGTATGCACATGGCCCTCAAAAGCTCACCCAGTACTTAAGAGGTAGGCAACAAAAACAAGTCCGCTATGAATATCGAGTTTGTCAAACAAACTCTATCGTTTCCCATAGTCAGCATCATTCATATTTTGTAGAATCTAAATTATACATTAATATGAAATGGATGCTACTTCAGTATTGTGCTACAGCTACTGAGTTGTCCAAGTATTTAAGGATCAAATCCAAAATACTATGAAGACAACCGCAAACACAATAACAATTCAACACTTCTATTTTATAAGGTCACTATGCAACTTCATAAGTCAATACTTCAAAAGTTTCATTTGATTCCACTAAATAGTAGAATCCTTCGTGACACTCCCACTGCATCTTTTGTGACTCTTTATGACGTAGACTGTCTAACGTCATAATTAGTCTCAAAACTAATATGACCCTAATGGTTGCAGACTATATTCTCCATGAATTAGAAACTCATTCTTAATATCTCAAAGATCACAAAGAACATGTTTCAAGATCCATCATATGGTCTATAGGATGTTAAAATAACTCGTAACAATTACGATTAAATCGACATCGATAATCGCATGTAATAAAGTATTCACTATGTCATCATCAAATGATACATAATATTGTTTAGACATTCTAATCAATATCTCTTTCGAAAAAGGAATCATCCTTTACGAAAGATGAATACTTTATATAAGACACACAATAACTGTCCAACAGTTATACTAACTGTCATACAGATAGCCTAGTTATGTCCTTTATTAGATCATATCTAATGTACGAATAATAGGAGTATCTCACAAGTCTCTTGGTTTTATATCTTATATAAAACTTTATATCGTATATAACAGAGACTACTCCCACTGTTTTCACGGAGTAAAGAAGACTTAGGTAAACCTTTTACCTTACAAACATCTCATTATTACTATAATAATGATAATGTCGTTAAGATATATAACACTAGAAAGTAATATGTACGCTCCCACTAACCCTTCTAATCACATATGTATTCTATATACTTTGACAAGATCAGACAATCTGACGATATCAAAAATAGAGAATACATACTTCTGGAAGACTTATCCGAGTCTACAATAGGCTCTATAAGCTAGCACACTAAACTGCGATCTCAGCAGAACACAAACTCTAGGGCCATTTCAAAATGAACTCTTCAAATAAGGAAATCACAACTGATCTCTTATCTGAATAAGTCATCCAAAAACGCCACTTTGCATTCTTTAGCTAAAATATACAGTTTATTATCATATTAACCAATATATCTTTAATTGTTCAATTAGTGTGACTAGAGATAAGTTTTCTCAGAATCTACAATAGATTGCTGAGTATAACCTTTTTCACTGTCATACTATAAAGGTTAAACCTTTAACAAGCTCACATTGCTTCCGTTGTGCAAACAATTAGCACATATCATGAACTAATTCATAATGAAAGCGTAATCAAGTTCAAAACTTGATCATAGTAAGCTATGAACAATCATAGATCTAAGGTTCAATGGTGAACTTCCAGAATCGATATCAAATATCGCTTCCATTAAAAGTCATAGGATAATTTTTCTTCAATAAGAAAACAACGGAACCATTAAGTATCAAATACTCGTGAATGATTCTGTTATCCTATTAGACTTGCACGGAAGATGTATAAGGGTTGTTTCATCTTATTAATTACATAGTTCCATTTATAATTTATCATTCTCACATTTGACTTCAATAAGTCAAGTCCTTTCTACAATAGTTAACATCTGATGTTACACACCAAGTAATAAAACGATTTTATTACTTAGAATCGTAGGAAAGATATTCTATTAAATAGAATACAATATTCTATTAAACAGAATAAACGACAAACTTTTACTTATACCTCCGAGGTGTAAGTAATTTCCATTATATAACTATTATATAAAAGAAAGATTGAAATCTCAAACTTTTCAAGATTCAAATTTTCTACCTATACATATCATATATGCAACTATAGAAAATAATGGAACATTAATTAAAGAGATGAATTAGTGTTACTGGAGTATAACCCCAAGAGTATTGAAACTAATTCGGTAACATTCAATATCAAATGAATCAAATCATATAAGATTCAATTGCTCCCACTACTCAATTCCATCAAGATGGAATCGTGGAAGACAATATTGAATATGAATCATATTCACTAAATAACCTTAGAACTAATTGCTTTAAATTCATAGTTTGATCGTATCAAAGAACTTTGAACAGTTCAAAGACATGTTATGAATTTTGAGGATAGAATTCTCTAAAACCTTTAGATTGACTATATTTGAACAAGTCAAAAATATTCAATCTACGTTTCATCAGAACGGATTGAAAGTACTTGATACTTTCAAGACTTTCAATATGTGTTCCTTCAGAAACACGTAACTAAGTTATGACAATTCATCAACTAAGTTACGAAATAAAGAAAACTACCTTAAGCAATTATTATTTATAAAACTACATACATCAAATGTATCAGTTAAATAAATTTGGTGGTCCAATGACAATCATTGGTTAAACGAGATCTTAATCACTTTCCTGAATACAATATTCATTAAATGGATAAGGATGTGTGGTGTGATCTAGTATCAAACCATCCTTACCATACAGATTGAGCATCCAATACTTAAGTGATTAAATTCATAAAGCACCGTTCTAAATTATTTACTTTACCTGAATAATTTTTATTAATGTTTATCTCTACGTCAATGACACTACTAGTTATTATAAAATATGTAACAATTGTTTATAAAGAACAAGTGACTATCCAATAGTCGCAAGTTCCGATATCAAATATCAAAACAATCGTTAACCAATATTTCAAATAACTAGACGGGAGATCTGGTATCCAATACCTATAGTTGTAGTATTGTGAAAATCAATATTTTCTATACACAAATATACGCATCTCCTTTCTTTAGCTTTACTATTTGCATTCAACTATTCACAACAATTGTAAATAACTGATTAGCAAATTGTGTCAGACACATTACCTCTAAGGTAATTAAAGCTTAGAAATGTCATTACTAGATAAACAAATACCTAATAGGGCTTTCTAAATGCCAGTCAAGAATCTCGAGACATGAACTAATTCAAGTCAATTCTTACTGCATAAGAAACTATTGTCTCTAAAGTATTATATCCTAAAGGGGATATCTATCTAGATTATCTATCATGACTTAGAAACTAAGTCATTAACCATCTTTTTTTTGAAGAAAATCGAACAACAGTTCCCGATGGTTTAGACTAATCTATTAATATCCTAGTCTATTAGTATCTAGAACCTATTCTAGAATAACTGCAACCAAGAGTCAAGTCAGATAACATATCATAATATGTGTGCAGTAAATAAAAGTTTAATTCTATATAAACAATAGAATAAGGAAACAAACAAGCGACAATTTCCATAACAACATACACTGCCTAAGTTATCGAATATTTTAAATTAGCAGTGCCTCCCACTATTTTTACGAATAATGCCGTAATCCCCAACGGAAAGACGAGAATTCAATAATTAAATCGAATTCCATAGTGGAAAGAGGACCCCATGAATATATTTCGACTCACAACAGAGGCACGGTCTCGCCTACGTATATTCACAGGTAGACAACTAATTGTCAATCACTCACAGTGACTCCGAGGTTCCGGTCCTGGCCGTTTCTCGTTGTCGCTGCGAAGGCAGGCCCACAAGGAGACGTACCAAGGTTAAACTTGTCAATGATAAACTCAAGTTACTTGCGTAACCCTGACAGCTAGGGCACGTTCAGGATTCCGCTTTCGCTTGAATTTATCTAGTATCTAATATACATTCGGCATAAATAAATTTCTATCACAGCTACATCCTCACAACAGAGGCACGGTCTCGGATGTAGTCAACGAAAAGATATTTATAAACCGTATTGACAAGACGGACCAAGAAACAAGTATTCCAAATACTAGTTACTTTAAAACCTTATTAAGCGGGGATATTCCATTAAGTGTCATACACCCTAAATCTAATCAAATTAGATTATCCAAGCATGTATAAAGTCAAGAAAACATGATTAAGCATTGAATAAAACAAGCTAATCATTTATGGAGGCCTAGAATCAGACTCGCTCTGATACCATTTTGTAGAGTTTTTGGGGGCAAATCCGTAACGTAGCGGAAGCGGCGGAAGATCGAATCTTCCGGTTTCAAAACTTTTTCTCGGATTATTAAATAAACATATTTATTTAATTATCCAATAATCAAATTATGAAATAAAATTCAAATGAATCATATTCAAGTGAATTTACCGAAATGCCCTTACATTGGTATTTTGTCCATTTTAGTCCGAAATTGATCTAATCAATTTTGAATGATTCTAAATCATTTCTAAGATGAACTTAGCATGTTCAAAACATCAAAACACCAAAGCAACCAAAAATCCCATTTTGACTCAAAGGCCGAATGCACCACAAATGTCCCATTTTGTGCACTTTGTCATTTCATGCATCAAAACACATCAAGATGTAATCCAATGTACATGAAACTTTATATGCATCATATACACATCCAAATGCACAACATATATGAAAAGCCCCAAATTTGGAATTGGTCATGAACCCTAATTTTTCAATTTCATCAAATTGGACAAATTAGACCAAATTGGTTAAATCCAATACTTCAATCATCTTTCTTCCATCCAATCAAAGTCTCAACACAATGAACAACTCAAGATCAAATCTAGGTCATCTTAAGAGTGGGTCAACAACTCTAGATTAGCAACATGGTTTCCAAAACCTTAAATACTTATAACTACAATAGTCACAAGCTTCCTTCATCATACATGCTCTACACTTTCACCAAAACTTCCATCATCAAAAACACAAGGAATAAGAAAGAAATAATCTAAGAACATCATATGTTATAGCCTAGATCCTAAGGAACATTTTCCTTTCTAATAGCAAGTTGGAAAAACTTACTAAAATCCAAGCTTTCTTTGATTTCTTCTTTCTTTCTCACAAGGTTCCTTTGTCTCTCATAATGGTGTTTTTTCTTAAAGTATTGGTTAACATTTCAAATGAAATAAATCAATATATACTTGGCCAAAGAAGGCCTTGGCCGAATTTCACTAAGGAAATGCAAGAATATTATTTTCATCTTCATTTGTATTTCATTTGTTCAACTTGACATAAATATCTAAAACAACTTTAAGACATTTAAGTAAGTCAAAAAATGCAACTAAGATAAAATAAACTCTTATATATTATGTGTATGGCCGAATTTGACATAGAATAAAGGAAAAATATTTTTCATTTTTCAAACAATTTTGAACAAATATCTTAAGAAGTCAAAATCAATTTGACAACCTTTTCCTTTAATGTATAAGTCAACAATTGCAACTTATAATCATTTCCTAACTTTATCATTTGGTGATATATTTATATTTTAATTATATTAATCATTAACAATTAAATAATATTAATTAATTAAATAAAATATATCAAATATATGTACTATTTTACTTTAAATATCTCAAATACATATATTGATGGATATATGTCAAATATCTTTATTTGACCATTTATTAATGTGTATTTAATAATATCATATATTAAATACAAATACACATTAATTAGGAAATGACGGTTCGGCCCGTTCGCATGTATTTTTCGTTTAACGATTAAACGATTTATAAATAATCATCATTATTCATAAATGTTGCTCTAGTGCTCTACGAGTATGTTTCATTATTGAGACTCTCTAGATTCAGGTATATCCGTCATGAAATCCAATTTCATGTCCATAATCTATCCCCCCGTAGATTATGACGATCACGGATAATCTCGCTGAATCATACAGGTCGAGGTCATTGCATACGTATAATCCCTCCGTCACAGGTATCCGGATAATCCCAGAGATATAGATGTAAACGTCAAATCTCTATAGGTATTATCCCGTCGACGTATCTATTAGCAATCTCTAAATAACACTCGGAACTTACTTCCGATGTATACTGTGGCCACAGATTTAACAGACTGCTAATAATATATGGACTACCTATGCTCTGTACACAGAACTGACGGATCCTATCTTGACACACACAGGATATCCTGAGGATCGATCCCACCCAACGAACAGGCGGAGGTCTGATCTAAATAGATCGGTGACGTGACTGCCATCTAAGTGTGGAGGATGTCTCATACATCCACAGTGGTGTCTCAAGTCGAAGGACCACTATGCTATTCAACCCGAGAAGATTCTTATTGACGTTGGCATACCATCCATAAGAATCTTCGGTGAGCCGTTCAGTGTTTATCCATTATAAACACCTACATGTCTATACGAGTCTCCCTAGACTCATGGTTCATTGGGATAAACCATCGGACCAAGTCTCGATATACGACATGTACTGGTCTCAACGGATTTGACTAACCGACCCGTGTTAGCAAATCTTGGCCAGGAACTATGTTTGATAATATACATATAGCAGTGACACTTCCCAATGTCAATTACAAACTAACTTTGTAACTGTGTACTGCATTATATATTATCGGGCCTTTGTCTAATATATACATATCACTAAACCACATTTAGTTTCAATCTAATCGTAATCAGATCGAATATGTATATAAGAACAAGAGGTGCAACCATAAATAAGTAATATTATGGAATAAGGGGATGTTCGTATTCATGAATCATACATAAATACGGTCCGGATTGGCGCTCTGAGCACCAACCCCAACACGGTCTTCATGTGGTCGGTCATAATAGTCTTTTGTACTGAGAATGTTGCTGTCGACCTGATAATTGCCCGGTCACCTTGAACTCAAGTGCTCGGTCACTAACCGTAAAGTTCCCGGCCTCTTACTGTTGACTCTTTAGTGGTCGGGTCGGCATTAATAATCTTGACTGAGAAGTGAATTACCTTTTTTACCCATGTCGTGCTGCTTAAATAACATAGTGCCTGAAAACATTTGTTGATGGTGTTTTTTAGGCACTATGATATTTAAGCAGCACGGCAGGGGTAAAAGGGTAAATTCCCTCCTTGGTCAAAATCATTAAAAAAGGACCATCATGACCGACCACATAAGTGAGGGTCGGGCACTTAATGGTGGGTGACCGACCACTTCGGTTCAGATGACCGGGCATTATCAAGA
Source organism: Zanthoxylum bungeanum (assembly GCA_019454045.1). Taxonomy (NCBI): domain Eukaryota; kingdom Viridiplantae; phylum Streptophyta; class Magnoliopsida; order Sapindales; family Rutaceae; genus Zanthoxylum; species Zanthoxylum bungeanum. The sequence continues at coordinate 156,418 of SKCR01027548.1, read as the reverse complement.
TCGGCGGAAGCATTCTCAGCTCAAATGACCATTATGACCGACCTCATGAAGACCGAGCATATGGCGAGGCGTGCTCCGGAAGATGACACCCTATTCTTGCGGATAAGACGACAAGTTATCCTATTTTCATGAAGAAAACTGGTGAGTCAAAGTCCTAGTAGGATAAATGTAGTTTTGATTATGAATCCTTATGGGAAAAGTGAATAGTTTTTATTAGGAATCCTATGGGAAATGGAATAGTTTCAACTAGGAAATTCTTATAGGAGAAGGAATCTGATTTCTACATTATTATAAATAGAAGGGTAGAGTGTGCATAAAGAAAAGAACAAGTGGAGAGGAACAAGTTGAGGAGAAGTTGGGAGCAAGGTAGAGTTGAGAGAGAATCATTACCATCAGACTTGTAAAAAACCAGAAGAGCCGAGAAGCGTGTTTTGAGTAATAAAAGTATCATCCTTTTTGTGCCCGTGGACGTAGGTCGGACCAATATCCGTCGAACCACGTTAAATTTCCTTGTCGATTGGCGTATTTATCTGTCTTTTGCTAAGTTTGCTTTTGGTCCCCCATAACCAAACAAATTCACTATTGAGGGAGGATTGTCTCGGGGGTAAAAAACCATTGTTGCCCTTGAGGCCAAAATCAGCCGTCAACAGTTGGCGCCGTCTGTGGGGAACTGGACAAAAAGAAACTCGTGTAGTAAGACAATGACGGAAGGCGGAAACCACCAATCATCAGGAAACTCAGCTGCAGATTGGATGGAGAAGATCGAGGAGAACCTAAGGAAAAAAAAAGAAGGAAAATCAACCTTGCTAAAAACCATAGTAGACCGGTTGGAAAAATAGAGGGAGCACACGACGAGGCCGGGACTAGCCGACGAATGAACGAAGTAGCAGAGGGAAAAAGAATTGTTAATACAAGTGAGGACGACAGACCCCGGAGGAGGGGCCCCTACAGGGTAAAATCTGTGGTGGTTCAGGAAGACTCCCAAACTGAAGACATGTGGGAGGAAGAAGATGACAAATCGTCACCAAACTCCTCCTGTAATAGCCCTCACAATGCCAGGAAAAAAAGGAAAATATGACGAAAGAGCACAGGAAGATACTGGACCTGAGAAGCACCACGCCCAAGACAACAGAAAAAGAGGAGATCGCAAGAGGCGGCATGGAACCAAAGACAGAAGCTTGGAATCTTGGTTACGGGAGGAGCTAGCCAAATGGGGAGTATTCCCCAATACAGACATAGGAGATGCTCGGGACGGTAGAGATGAGTCCCCCCTCACAGAAGAAATAAAATCAGCAAAATTCCCGAAAAGGTTCAACATGCCGACCATGACGCCCTACAAAGGCCATATGTTTCTTTCCGGCTCGGGTCCGCTTTTGTACCGCCGAGACCGATGTTTCTTTCCGGCTCGGGTCTGCTCTTGTACCGCCGAGACCGATGTTTCTTTCCGGCTCGGGTCTGCTCTTGTACCGCCGAGACCGATGTCTCTTTCCGGCTCTGGTCTTCTCTAGTACCGCCGAGATCGATGTTTGTTTCAGCTCGGGGTCGGGTTACGTCCCACCGAGTCGGCTTCTTTGGACTGGGGACGTAACATTTCCCCAGAGCCAAGTCTTTCTTTCAGCTCGGGGTCGGGTTACGTCCCACAGAGTCGTGCTTATTGGCCTGGGGACGAAACATTCCCCCAGAACCAAATATCTCTCTTGGCTCGGGGTCCTCAGGGACATACTCGATGCATAGGATCCGTGAGAAGCATAGCACGGGGAGGGATGATACCCCCGTGGCGATTGCTTACTCCAGTGTTACCGAACATAAGGAGGAATATGCCCTTAATGTGTCGAACACTCTTTGATCCTCACTTACCCGATGTAATGGATCCGTGGGAAAGCATAGCACGGGGAGTGATGAGGCCCCCGTGACGATTGCTAACTCCAGTGATGCCGGACCTAAGGAGGAATGTGCCCTTAGTATCCCGGACGCTCTTTGATCCATTCATCATTTGGATCCAAGAGAGGCGCAGCACGGGGATGCGTTGTGCCCCTGTAGCGTGTGCCTGCTCCAGCGCGGTAAGGAGGAGCCCTCGTGCAATACACAGGCTCCACAGTGACCCGACATATAGAGGATGTGCCCTTACCATTCAAACGCTCTCCTGATCCAAATCCTGGTTCGCCGGGACACTGAATTGAAAGATTCAGAATTGTGTTTTGGAGACCTCGGGCAGGACGCTGTTTTGAGGCATCCGTGTTGTTGTTTATACTTGCGAAACGTTTTATTTTGGGACAAGCGCTAAGTTGCCCCCACCCTTTAATTTTATTTTTCAGAGTTTTGTTTTCGTTTTCCGCTGGTCTGGTAGAAGGACGCATGTGCCGGACTCAGTAAGGCTTCAAAAGGTTGATTCACTTCCCTTCTGGGTAAGACCCACCTGATTAATCGGCTCGGGGCTGGATGCGTTCCGCCGAGGCCACTTGATTAATCGGCTCGGGGCTGGATTCGTTCCGCCGAGGCCACCTTATTAATCGGCTCGGGGCTGGATTCGTTCCGCCGAGGCCACTTGATTAATCGGCTCGGGGCTGGATTCGTTCCGCCGAGGCCACTTGATTAATCGGCTCGGGGCTGGATTCGTTCCGCCGAGGCCACTTGATTAATCGGCCCGAAGCTAGATTCGTTCCGCCAAGGCCACTTAGTTATTCGACTCGGGGTCGGGTTACGTCCCACCGAGTCAGCCCTTCGGACTGGGGACGTAACATTCCCCCAGGTCCAAGTGTCTTTCTCATTCGGGGTCGGGTTGCGTCCCACCGAATCAGCCCTTCGGACTGGGGACGTAACATTCCCCCAGGTCCAAGTGCCTCTCTTCACTCGGGGTCGGGTTACGTCCCACCGAGTCTACCTCTTCGGACTGGGGACGTAACATTCCCTCAGGTCCAAGTGTCTTTCTCAGCTCGGGGTCGGGGTCGGGGTATGTCCCACCGAGTCAGCCCTTCGGACTGGGGACGTAACATTCCCCCAGGTCAAAGTGTCTCTCTTCACTCGGGGTCGGGTTACGTCCCACCGAGTCTACCTCTTCGGACTGGGGACGTAACATTCCCCCAGGTCCAAGTGTCTTTCTCAGCTCGGGGTCGGGTTACGTCCCACCGAGTCTACCTCTTCGGACTGGGGACGTAACATTCCCTCAGGTCCAAGTGTCTTTCTCAGCTCGGGGTCGGGGTACGTCCCACCGAGTTAGGCCTTCGGACTGGGGACGTAACATTCCCCCAGGTCCAAGTGCCTCTCTTCACTCGGGGTCGGGTTACGTCCCACTGAGTCTACCTCTTCGGACTGGGGACGTAACATTCCCTCAGGTCCAAGTGTCTTTCTTAGCTCGGGGTCGGGGTACGTCCCACCGAGTCAGCCCTTCGGACTGGGGACGTAACATTCCCCCAGGTCCAAGTGCCTCTCTTCACTCGGGGTCGTGTTACGTCCCACCGAGTCTACCTCTTCGGACTGGGGACGTAACATTCCCCCAGGTCCAAGTGTCTTTCTCAGCTCGGGGTCGGGGTACGTCCCACCGAGTCAGCCCTTCGGACTGGGGACGTAACATTCCCCCAGGTCCAAGTGCCTCTCTTCACTCGGGGTCGGGTTACGTCCCACCAAGTCTACCCCTTCGGACTGGGGACGTAACATTCCCCCAGGTCCAAGTGCCTCTCTTCATTCGGGGTCGGGTCGCGTCCCACCGAATCAGCCCTTCGGACTGGGGACGTAACATTCCTTCAGGTCCAAGTGCCTCTCTTCTTTCGGGGTCGGGTTGCGTCCCACCGAATCAGCCATTCGGACTGGGGACATAACATTCCCCCAGGTCCAAGTGTCTCTCTTCATTCGGGGTCGGGTTGCGTCCCACCGAGTCAGTCCTTCGGACTGGGGACATAACATTCCCCCGGGTCCGAGCATCTCTCACAGCTCGAGACAGGATCACATGCCACCGAGCACATCATCGTTAGCTCAGAAGCAAAATTTTCTCCTCACAATCGAGATTGGATCAGTCAGGGGTCAGGACCTCTAAATCTCTGGTACAGATATTACAGAGGAGGAGTCATTTTTAGTTTGGACAACAAAAGGAACTTCATCTCCTGATGGAACGACCCAAGTAAGCAATTTGCTTTGAGGTGGAGAATCGTTCTGAATAGGGTCAGCATCTCCAATAACCGAGGATATGAAGATAGAAACAGAAGACTTAGTTGATGGCGAAGGCAATTTCTCTGTAATTTCTGAAGCGACCACTAGCAAGGCGATCAGCACACCATCTTTATATAGTTCCCGGCACCAACTTGCATACTCGTTGGAACCGAGAACTAGGGGACAGATGTTGATGGTGTTTTCAGGCACTATGTTATTTAAGCAGCACGACAGGGGTAAAAAAGGTAATTCACTTCTCAGTCAAGATTATTAATGCCGACCCGACCACTAAAGAGTCAACAGTAAGAGGCCGGGAACTTTACGGTTAGTGACCGAGCACTTGAGTTCAAGGTGACCGGGCAATTATCAGGTCGACAGCAACATTCTCAGTACAAAAGACTATTATGACCGACCACATGAAGACCGAGCATAGGGCAAGACATGTTCGGGAAAATAAAGCATTCTATCCATATGAGATAAGATAATAAGTTATCATACTTTCATGGGGTAAACTAGTAAGTCAATGTCCTAGTATGATAAAGGAAGTAAATGTAGTTTTTGACTAGGAATCCTTATGGGAAAAGGAAATTGTTTCAACTAGGAAACCCTTGTAAAAGAAGGAATATGATTTCTGCACTATTATAAATAGGAGGGCAGAGTATGTGTAAAAGGCATCAAAAAATAAGGATCTGAATCTTCAAGCTTTGACTTGTAGAAAACAAAAAGAGACCCGAAAAGAGTGTTTAAGTAATAAAAGTATCATCCCGTTTGTGTCCGTGGACGTATGTCGGATCCAAATCCACCGAACCACGTTAAATCTCTTTGTTGATTGGTGTGTTTATCTGTTTTTTGCTAAATTTACCTTTGGTCCCCCATAACCAAACAAATTCACTATTGAAGGAGGATTTCCTTGGGAGTGATATTCCCATATTACCCTGAGACCAAAATCAGCCGTCAACATATACTTTTTCTTTACTAATTTTTTAATATAAAATATTTACGATTATTAATTTTTTAAATATAAAATTTTAGTGATTATTGATTTTTAAGCTGTGTATTGATTGATTGAACGTCTCTCGGATGATTTTTGAGCAATATTATAATATATATATATATATATATTATATATATATATATATAGTCCAATAGATCAAAAAAAAAAAAAAAAATAGATCGATGAACCACAATCTCTCATGAAAGACACTATTATTATAACTCATTTTCACTCACACCCAAAATCAAATCAAATCAAATCAAACGCTGAGACCCAAAAATGATCCGGCAAGCTTCACGCCTCTTGGCTCGAACCGGCGCAGTAACAAGGTCTCGAGCCTTCTCATCGGATGTCCCATCCACGGCCGCCGCCGATTCCACCTTCGTTGAGTCATGGAAGAAAGTGATTCCAAACATTGAGCCGCCAAAGACTCCATCGTCCTACATGACTCCTCGCCCACAAACCCCCACTTCAATCCCCACTAAGCTTACTGTCAACTTCGTCCTTCCCTACGCCTCTGAGCTCTCCACTAAGGAGGTTTGCTTATAAAAACCCACTCTGTGAATATTATTTAATATTATTGTTTTTGGATTTCTTTTGTTTGTGATGATGTGATTGGGTTTTTTTTTTGGGTTTTTTTTTGGCATCTGGGTTTTGCTCGGATCTGGTTGTAATTGTGTGAATTTGATTTGGGTTATTGGAATTTTTATTTTTTTTGCGGGTTTTGGTATCTGGGATTTGTTTAAATTTTAAAGATTGGTGGTTGATTTGTGGCATTTTTGTTTTTATGTATTACCTGAAATTTTAGTGTTGATTCTTTGGTGTCTGATGTTTTCTTAATCTGGGTTTGTTGGATTTGTAGCTCACGTTATCTTATTCAATTGATATCTGTGAATTTTTTCTTCGTGTTTAGATTAATTGATTTCACAAACAAATTAGTAACTTCTTATATGTTCTAGTTGGCGAGTATCATCCTTTGTTCTCTGGTTAATGATTTTGAGTAATAGGATTTCCTAGTTATGCACATATGATTTGACTTTTAAGTTCATTGTTAGTGCTATTGTTTCTGTTTCTCTTAGTTTCACAGGAACGGGGTCAGCCCTTGTGGTTTTTGATCTACTTGTGGTTTTTGATCTATGTTTCTAGGCCTAGCCTTTAGACGTGACTTTGACTTTTCAAGTTTCTGCTTGTGGAGTGGGATGGTTGATAGTGTGCTATATATCCTAGCAATGTATGGATTATAGTTTAGCCGCTGCTGTATTCTTCGGCAATTTTTTTCCCCATTGGAAGTTACCTCAGGATTTGGATGAAAAGAAAGGAAAGCAGTCAGAAAAATGCTTTCTTTTATTTGGAAAGAGGAGGGGAAATGAGATGAGATTTGGAGGTAGAAAATTTTCCCCCAGTTTGAGTTCCTGCAGCTGGTGTGCTTTCTGATTTTTATCACCGATTAAGGCTACTTGTATAGTTCATTTTATTGATTCCTTCTGGTAAGAAGGGAAGGCCGATCTAGTACTCAGTTTCTTTACTAGAGCTGGGGGAGAGGAAGTGGGGATGGAGAGGAGGGCTACCAGCCAAGCCCAATTATTGTTCATTTCTGGCTTTCTGCTGGTGGATTTTATCCTCAATTACTGTGGCTAGACCTTCAATGTTTGACGGGCAAATTGAAATGACCCAAGAATCAAGATGGTGTCTATTATATGACACCATTCCCTTCCTCCTTTTCCTTTAATGAATCCAGTTTGATGCATTGCACTTTCTGAAGATGTTAGTTCTCGTCTTGGTTGCAATTTTAGAAACCAAGAATGGTGGGTAAATTTCCAGTAGTCTCAAACCTTAACCAACCCTTTGCTTCGAGATCATATGGCCTTTGTTTTCTCCATAATGAGTTATTAAGCTGTAGTGTGTGCGTGATTGAATTGACGTATTGATAGGATTATTTTGTCCACTACATTTACAAATCAAGAGGTATGATTATATTGTTAATTACTTTGTGGTCTAGATTGAACTTTGAGCATGTTACATTATCTATTTCAATTAGGGGTGGCAATTTGGGTCAGGATTCTTTTATTCGTTCGATTCGATTCGCTTTAAAGCGAATTCGGGTTTGGAAAAATGGATTCGTTTAATAAATTGGTCAATTCAATTCGATTCGATTCGTTTATTAAACGAATCGAATACGAATTTAAGCTCATTGATTCGTTTATTCGTTTAGGATTCGTTTTATTATTTTTATTTACTAGTTCTTGTTAATTTTCAATTAAGATTCGAGAAATTATAGCTAATTATCATAGAAAAAGTAATATTTTCGATATTTGGTGAGATATTTTTAGTAAATATATTAATTACATAATTCATATGTATATATTTATGAAGAATTAATGTAAATTAAGTGTGGTAAATTATTTTATTAAATAATATCATTGACTAAACGAATAAACGAATATTTGTATTCGATTCGTTTAATAAACGAATCGAATACGAATCCTGATATTAGGATTCGTTTAATAAACGAATCGAATACGAATCCATCACATTTTGATTCGATTCGTTTAGGATTCGATACAAATTCAATTCGTTGATTCGTTTTGCCATCCCTAATTTCAATTGTAGTTGTCATGCTGGTTTTCACGTTTCTACACTGTTCTGGTGCGAGACACCTTCTCTTGATAAAAGGGTGCTATATATGCTAAATGGTTAGAAATTATATTTATTCCCATCAAGATTTTATTCAGGGTTTACACATTCTACATTGTGTCTCAGGTTGACATGGTTATAATTCCAGCATCAACTGGGCAAATGGGTGTTCTACCTGGACATGTTCCCACTATTGCAGAACTAAAACCCGGGGTCTTATCAGTTCATGAAGGGAATGATACCAAGAAATACTTTCTTAGCGGTGGGTTTACATTTATTCACGCAAACTCTGTTGCAGACATAATCGCCGTTGAGGCTGTGCCGATTGACCAGATCGACCCCGACATGGTCCAGAAGGGACTTGCAGAGTTCACACAGAAACTTAGTTCAGCTACGACTGACTTGGAGAAAGCTGAAGCCCAGATAGGCGTGGATGTTCACAGTGCGCTCAACTATGCTCTCACAGGCTAATTTTGTTTTGCAGCCAATTTTTTCTCATTTTGCTTCCTGTTGTGGTCTTCCATCATCAATGTAATCAATCAGCCGCAAGTAAAACATCAGATTTGTCAAAAACTTGGTTTTACTGTTTTTCTCAGAAGCCTAAAATAAATTTTCAGAAACAGTTGATATTTGCTTAGAAATTGTTTGATGCTTTATTGTAGTAAAATTGCTTCAATTATTCTTTGGAGCAATTGGAATAAGTTGTTGTGAAGTTTCGTCTGAATTGTTTTTTTTTTTTTTTTTCCAAAATTTCAGTTGCGTTGGAACTCTTGAGAAAATATTGTTACAAAGTACCCCACTCCCCTTCTTTTTTTTTTGCAAGTGAGATGATTTTTCAAAAATTAAATCCTCCAGCTGAGCAATTTATTCGAAAATTCAGCGATTTACGATTAATTGTGAAATAAATAATTAAAGTTTCCAAAGGAAAAAAAATAGTATTGCCAAACCTGAAACACCTAAGCAAAATGGACACCTAATTGATCATATACAATTCTGATTTGAGTAAAGTTCGAAATTAATTTAGGGAGAACAATTTGATTTTTACATTTCATGTGTCCATGCTCAAATAGTATTGCAATAACATCATCGGTTTTACAGAATTGAAAACAAGAAGTTATTTTGGCAGGAAGACGACTTTCGTCAGTAAATACGGCTCGACTACATCAATAGAAACACGTACCAAGGTTTTCCAATCAGAACTTCAAGAGGAACATATATGGCCACGCCACTTTGCATACGCAGCTAATCGGAGTCCTTTCCTTTGCACCATAATGATATGATCCGATTAACAATTTCTTTGATCTCCAATGGCTCAAGGCAAGAGCTGAATAGAAACCGCTACTGTTTGTCCAACACAAGGGGTGGAATGTGGTCACGAGCTAAAAGATGGAATCAACAGTCGCGTGTAAGATTAAATCCCTCGACAGTTTGTCATAATTTTGAGTTTTGTCTCCAAGGGCAACCACCTTCAAAGGCTTGCTCTAAAACATCTTCCATCCGCTTAGCCAGGAGAATCTGTTAAAAACGAGATACAGTCAGAAACCTGAGGCTACAATTCTAAATTGACACACGTACAACATATGGCTCCTGTATCATCTTCAAAGAAGAGTAGAAAATCTGAACCATCTAAATCTGACGTGTAAGAAATTATTATTCATCATTCTTTTTGAAAATGCATGGGGAACGATGTTGTGTACAGCCACATAGATCAAACTCTGGATTGCAGCTTCATATGTATAGATAACTGGATTGATTCATATTGCAATCATACAAGGATGTAAATTTCCATTCACTTGTACCAAAAGGAAAGAGAGCATCAGAGCAATACTTTACGCCAAATACCAATAAGATCAGACTTACCTCCAGACTAGCCAGCACAGCCGCTGGCACTTCAACCAAGTCTTTCAGATTTTTCTCTGGCAGAATAACCCTCTTGATACCATAACGATGAGCAGCCAGTATCTGCACATAACAAATTTAAAATATATATATATAAGTAGTTCTTCTCTCATGCGGATCGCACCAAAATTTCCATGCAGACAGATGATAAGGTGCGTGTACTTTCTCGCGTCGGGAAAAAAACACACGAGAAAGCACGTGTGCTTTCCGGCCTGTCCGCATGGAAATTTCATGAGTACAACAGCACCCAAGAATTTTCATATATATGATATATCAGTACTACACTATCAAATCATACTACTTTATATCTAAAATAAACTACATGCTCGCTACTAAATTAAATGGTCAAGGGCCTGGTGATCTCAAACAGAATGGCTAGTGTTAATATTTAAAAAACATCTAAAATTAATCCTGGTCATGGTTTGTAACTATAATCATCATTTAAGATCATGTAATCACCTTGGAGATACTATAAGCTGTGCTCACACAACAAAATAGAGTCTCTATTTTCCACTGCTTTGTTGCATAGCTGGATACAGACAATTGACCAAAGAATCACCAATAATAATGTCTGACACAACATAATATTGTACATTATACAAAAATTTAGTAAGGTCTTGAATTACGGTGTTCTAGGCGCTAGGCGGCGCCAGACCATCCCAATTAAGCAAAAAAAGGGCGAGCTAGGCAGCCATTGACAGAAATTTGCAAATCTACAGCAAATGGAGCCCTGGATCGGTGCATGACCTATGAAAACAAGATGGCTGACGGTTTCTGATCAGAACAGACTGGTGCATGTTCCAATCAGCAGCATCTGGCAGTGGCCTGTGTAGTCCACGTGTCAGTAGCTGCCACCGGAGCTGCCACCTATGGTGACCGGAAACTGCAATTGAATCCAAATTTCCAAATCCTACACCTAGTTGACCTCAATTTGGCAAACCCTAACCCAAATTAATATCAAATTGACATAACCTAACAATAAACTTCAATTTGCTAAAATCTAATCATATACCTAATTGAACACAAATTTCTAAGCCTGGTTAAAATTTTCTAAATAAAAAGTAAAACCGCCTAGCGCTGCCTAGACTCTCGGTCTAGGCACCTGCTAGAAGGGCTAGGCGCTAAGCAGTCCCCCCCTTTACGCCTAGCGCCTAGCGTTTTTTTAGAACCATGGTTTTTCATCATATCATATCAAGGCACTGCAAAAGTGAAAATTGAAAGAATATACTAAAATGAAAATCTCCCATTCAATGACCATTGCTTTACATCTATAAAAGAAGGCAGGTTATACAGAAGACGAGTTTTTATTTTAATGAGTACCGAAAATGTAAAAGATCCAAGTCACATCTTTCCAATTTCTGAAGGTTAACTTTTTACGATAACAATCATAATGATGCAAACTACACATTCTTCTCTTCTTAAAACTAGTAATAAGATCAACTTAAGAATGAGATCATACCTTATCCTTGATACCACCAACAGGTAATACAAGACCCCTCAAAGTCATCTCTCCAGTCATTGCTGTATCCGCTCTTACTCTTTTCCGACTAAACAATGAAACCAGAGCCGTTACGAGAGTCACACCAGCAGAGGGCCCATCTTTGGGTACAGCCCCAGCGGGAAAATGTATATGAATATCCCGCCCTTGAAGGAGATTCATTTGGTCCTCACACACCAGCTGTAGATCTGTTGCTCTAGCTCGTACCTATAAACGGAAGGAAATCATTTAACATCCATTATAGCAAATAAAAATGTTTCTAAGTAGAAAATAAGATGCTTTCCAGTACAATTTTTGCTTTGTTAAGTATTTCAAAATTAAACATGATGTGTGAAGCAAATAGATGTCTCCCCAAGTATAAATTAAGCACAGAAGAACAAAAAAGACCACTGTCCATTTGTGAAACTCTCAAGTCTATCTGAATACTGCCAAAATAAAAGTTCATGTAGCTAAATAAGAAGGTATGAGAAATGCAGCATCAATTTAGAATGAGGACCCAAAAAAGTGCAAATAAGAGAGACAAATCTTGCTGTAATTGCAATCAATTTAGAATGAGGACTCAAAATTGTTTCTCCTTGTGAGATAGGTATCAATGTTCAGGTTAGTGAGCAGCTGCCAAATCTTGCTAAAAGTGCCAGGCCAAAAGGACAATAATACAAGAGTGTAAAATTTCTTCGGATAAAACAGAACTGAGAGGACCTGATGAGACAGTCAGATAGAGAGAGCTAAACACCTTAATATAATTTTTCACAATATTAACCCATTAGCGTGTATACAGATATATTGTTTTCTATATACCGGTTCGAGGACTCCAGATTGCATGAACAGGGAATCAAAAAAAAAAAAAAAGCAGGGTCATATGGCGTCAGCAGTAATGGATGTATGTCAACAAAGAGGCAGGACATAAAAACTTTAAAGTAATCTAGATAAATATGTTACCCATGTCAGTGCTATTTGTGCTGATTCTTTAATTACATCACCAAGTTGTCCAGTAAGATGTAATTCACCCTTTCCCCCCATTGCTGTAGCCTCCACAAACTGGACCTCTCCACCAAAAGTTGTCCAGACAAGCCCAACAGATATCCCGGGAGATGCAACTCGTTCAGCAGCTTCTCTGTCATCAAACCTTGGAGGCTGCATCACAGTAGAAAAAGAAAACATCTGAACTCCTCAGAGAAAGTCATTGTGAATACTAAATCCATAACTTGTAAAAGGGAAATCCAATTTATTCATATTCTGTCTTCAGCAATAAAGGCTTAACAGCCAAAACTAGTTCTAATCGCTAAGCAGATGTGAACCACGCCAGAACATGTGCAGCTGTACTAAGAATTGAGCATAGAAGGGTTAAGAAATTTAAAAATCAACCATAAAAAAAAAAAAAAAAAAAAAAAAAAAAAAGAATTATTACCCCCAGTACTTTTTCCAGCATAGCCTCATCCACAACCAAAGGCGAGGCAATCCTGAATGCGTTGGATACCACATGAGTACTTTCACCCATAGGAATGACTTCCATTTCCACTTCAGCTCCATCAGATAGCCTGTTGTCCAACAATGGTGAACTAAGCCGGTGAACATCTTTGCTCGAAGGGATGACTTGCTCTTGCTCTGCAACTTTAACTGCTGCTGCACGAGCTAGTGCAGCCAAGTTCCTCTCAAGATTCCGAACACCAGCCTCCCTAGTATACCTCTGAATGACAAGTTTCACCATAGCCTACAATGGGAAGGCAACAAACAAAAATTTCCATATTGAGTCTGACATAATACTGTTGAACCTATTGGAATAGGCAATCTAGAAAGGAAAGGACATTAGATTTTTTTATTTTTCACCAGGAAAATTTCCTTCATCCGTTGGACATCCTATAAGGCAAATTTCCTTTTTACTTTTATATCCGTACAAATATATTAAGGAAATACATTTAAGGAGACATGTTTAATGGTCTCCAAGGGTATAGTCCAATTGGTTTGGCCTTTTGTTATATCCTCCTCACACCGGATTAGTTTAATTTGGGTGGGATGGGGTAAGTGCATGGTAACCATCTAAAAACAGTTCTAAGAATAAAAATAAAAATAATTAAAAACTGTTTAATATCCACATTTTCTACTCAAGACATTAGGGATGTTTTCATTATTTTTCAGCATTTAAAATTTTCCAACGCTATCTACTCACCTGATGGTAGTGTTAATAACTTGGATCAAATTCAAATTAGCAATTGCATAAAATTCAATCAGATAAAGTGAATAAGTGGCATGTCTTTTAAGTATCAACCAAAAGTTTCTGACAAACGGATTCATGAAAGTTTGCACCTGAGTCCTTTAACCAATGAAAATCAACAAAGTAAGCCTACATTTTATACACTTCGGGATGGCCAGAGACACCGCCTTTAATGTGTCTTTGACTATTTAATACCTATTTTAAAAGATTGGAATCTTCTTAATAATAAATAAACTACCTCAGGAATTTGAAGGAATTCAGAACCCAACCCATGCTGGTCCAGAACTCGTGGAATCAAATGTCGCATGGCTATTCTAAGCTTTTCTTCGGGTGTATATCCAGGCAGTTCAATGACCTCCATTCTGTCTAACAGTGGTGGAGGAATGGGCTGCGCCCTGTTTGCGGTTGCCACAAAAATCACCTTTGAAAGGTCAAATGGCACATTTAAATAGCTATAGATCGTTAGTTAAGGAGTCCATCTTGCTGTAATTGCAATCATCAAGTTGTCATTAAATGATAATAAAAACCAAATGGATAAGTGTCAATGAAACTGATTGAACCAGAAAGTATGCATATTTTTTAGATTCACATCGAAGCTGTTACTGGAGATGAAAACAAAGTCATAATTCAAACCTAAGATTTTGAAACAACGGACAGAAACTTGCAAGGTACATACACAGGCTATTTATCAAAAAGAATTAAATACTGAAATAAATCCCACAGATAAAGGATACTGATCATTGAATGTTTTATTCTGCTCGGGGTCAAGAACCTCCAGCAGGGCTGAAGCAGGATCTCCACGTACATCAGAACCCGTCTTGTCTATCTCATCCAGCAACATAACTGGATTGCAGACACCAACCCTCTGAAAACCAAAATCATTAGAAAAGTATGCATCAATCTCCTGAAGCCCAAAAGTATGCAAAGAAACACACGAGAGAGAGAGAGAGAGGAAAAAGTGAGCAACACCAAAATCAGATATATGAATCTCATTATTGAATAAACTTCACATAAAAATCCTGCCAAATGCATGGCTGCTCAGCATTAAAGCATCTGGATATACTAAACACAGAGACAACTAAAGTAAATTAAATTGGATGATGTTGATAAACAGACGGAGACTAAATTCTTTGAACTTCAAAATTCTAGCCACTGATCCATAAATCAAACAATTGGAAAATTTTGAATTATTTGTAATTTGATGGTTCCATAACACAGTATAATTTAACAGTGTAGATCATGAATATTCACAGACAAGAAAGAAATCATAGTACACCTTCTTCGGTCTATACTATAAATCTATACGGCCATACCACAATTTTACTGGAAGCATTTATATTTGTATGAGGATTTCTAACTGAAGAACAACAATTAGACAGCATATCAGATTTTTATTGCATATCATATCCAACAAGTAACTCATAAGAAGCAAAGTATGTAACATTTTTTTACCTTCAATCCATCAATAAGACGGCCAGGCATACTTCCAATGTATGTCCTCCTGTGCCCTCTAATATCAGCCTCATCCTTAACCCCACCAAGGGAGATGCGTATAAATTTTCTGCCCAAAGCTGAAGCAATCGATGATGCCAAAGATGTTTTCCCAACACCTGGTGGGCCAACAAAACAGAGCACAGGCCCTCTTGCATCTGGTTTAAGCTGAAATGGAAATAATGATCACCATTAAATCTGATTTGAAAACTCATTAACATCAAAGCCACTTAACTAACAAGGATAATTGGTCAACCTTGCGAACAGCCAGATATTCAATAATACGCTGCTTGACCTTGACTAAACCATAATGATCACTGTCAAGACGTTCTCTTGCAGCCTTTAGGTCCAATTCAAGTTCTTCACTGGCCTTCTGCCATGGCAGATCAGCAAGAAGCTCTAGGTAAACTCGTGAACTAGTATATCCAGGCTGTTGTGGTTGCATTTTCTTAAGCCTCCTGAAATTTTTTTTTTTTTTTTAAAAAAAAAAAAGATAAAAGAGTTCATGTTCCAACCAAAGTTGCAGAAATGTTAGGCATGAGGATCGTGCACTTGATCGGAGCAAATGAAGCCAAGATTTTTCAAATATTAACTTTGACAAACATAAAAGAGTAAAAATACATAGACGTCCCAACCAAAGTTGCAGAAATGTTAAGCACGAGGATCGTGCACGTGTTCAAAGCAATGAAGCCAAGATTATTAAAATATTAACTTTGACAAATAGCAGGGTGGTAATTTCTCAAAAAGGGTATGTTCACTAATAAACATATAGCACAATACATTCTTTTTTATGTTTGTTAAGATATTTCACAATTTCCAGAACTCAATATCTAAAATTTAGTTTCTTTAACATCTTAAGAACAAAAGGAACCAGAAAATCTTGAAAGAAGCATGCCGAATCTGTCTAGCCTATGTAAGGTTGTCACCCGTTATTACAGTGTTCAAAAGAAAATTACACCTCAACTCTCGCTGCACATGCTTCCATATACTTGAAGGCATTCCAGCACTTTGCATCTTTCTTTCCAGAGCAACTAAATCATCCTCATCATCATCATTATCACCAAGCTCCTCTTTTATAGCCCTCATCTGCATATGCTTTAAATAAGTAGGCCAAATGAGGAATGACTTTGAAGTATCTTCCACTTCCCAGCTAAATAGTAAATTATAGTTGGCATCAAATAAATTAAGATCCCTTGTAATATCTTAATATTCTTAACCCACTCATAGAAATGGAACCTCAATTAACAAAAAAACACAAGTGAAGACAAAACGATACATAGAAATAAATTATATAACTAGAAGTGATTCTAACTTTCAACTTACTCTATTTAGAAATATAAGTAAACACAACTAATAAATGCTGAACCGAAGGGAAAAATTTTCTGTCTACAACAGAATATCACCACCCTCTTATTCTTTGTTAATGGAAGTAAATTTGATGTATCACAAATTCAACATCAAAAAGGCAGTGGCCAGCTTAGAGAGTCTGACATCAAGTGGCATGCCATGGTAAGATTCAGATAAGAAGAAGGAGAGAACTATTATGCACCGTTTGGTAGAGAATATTGATTGAGAATATAGGCTAGCTTATAAGCATCGCACAAGAGAATAAGCTAGCTTATAAGCTCATCAAACTCCACACCAAACGGTGCATTAGCTTGGTTACATCAAGACAACTAACAAAAGTTTCCAAAATATTACCTCTCTTGGTGCTACCTTTCTTGTCAAGTTGACAACTTGTATTTACATTCCCATAAAATTATTGAAGAAAAAAGTAGAGAATAAATCTACGGTAGATGCAAGGAAGCTGACCTGCTGACGCAAAAGAAACTCTTTCTGTGATTTTGACAATTGTCCCTCAACCTTTTGAGTTATCTTCTCTGCTACACGTATGGACTGTCACAATTTACCATTTAAATATCTCCATAAAAGCCAAATCAACATGTGAAATATACGCATCAGTTGATGAAGAGATACCTGTAAGTGTCTGTCAACCAACTCAGTAGCTTTTGAAAGCCTTACTTTCAGGTCAACTGAATCCAACATCACTAACTGCTCTTCAAAACTTATCTCAAAGCTTGCAACAAAAATATCAGCCAATTTGTGAACCGGAACTGTCTCCAAAAGAACCTTTGTCCTTCCACCAGTTTTTTGTTTCTGTGAGCAGCAGTCGTACTCGTGTTATTGATCAGTGGAGAAAATAATACTATTGACCAGCACACATTTTGGTAAGGGAAAATAAAAAGATTGATTCTAATAGCAGTATTGACAGTACATTTTATCCATTCATAACCTCGTGAGAGATGTGTACAGAACTGGTTTCCGAAACTCAGAAACCCATTAGCATATTCATAATGCAATTAACACTCATGGACATTTCAATCCATTCCCTGAAGACTTCAAGAGAACAGTACTAATGACACAAATCTTACCTGCTCAAGAACAGAGATAAGCTCCATGGCAGTTGCTTTGAACTGACGGGACAATGTAATGAAATCTGGATCTTGCTCCACTAGCTCCATTTCTGTTTGACATTTAAAAGTGGAACCACTCAGTAAATTGACATAGGAGGACATATATAGGTAATGAAGGCCATAGAACAGAATTTGAAACATGATTAAGAAACAAAAAGAAAAGAATACATAAATTTCACTCCTCAAGATTTGCTAATAACTAATAAGTAATAACACACAAATTTTCTTCCTGTGGAACCAACATTTCAGACTCATACTTTTATTTTCCATTAGATGTTAACTGCATATTACGCAATAAAAACTCCATAAGTGCTATGCTTCATTTTTTGACCGCCAATAACCATGTAGGCAAATAGATGTAACTAGGTTTCACATGGAAAAATATCAGAAGACAGACATGTTAGAACTGTTGCTGGATAGAAAGCCCCCATTAGACTGCAATTATAATCGCATCTTCAATTAAAGGTGAATCTAAATTCTTTTGCATTTGAAAAATACAACTTCATGTTAAAGCTTGGAGAAAAGAGAAAATTCTAAGAACCATGGAGAAGGCTGAATGCTCAATATAACTTATCAGCCTCATAATTACGGTACCAAATAATTAGCAATTGGGAATTTACCAGTCTTGGTCATCTCAAGTGAAGATATACGTGCAGTATAATATGTGCCTCTTGTACTAAGTTCCTGGACACTGAACCTGCACAAGCCTTCAAGCACAACAATGTACGTCACTCTCCCACTTGGTTTCTCCACTCCTCTTGAGAGATGTAGCGCACGAGCTGCCACTCCCCTGAGTAATCGAAAAATCAATTATGAATTCAAGGTGATGGCAACTCCAGATATCCGAATCATAACATACAACACGACTTTAAATTCAATATGAATAAACCTGTCGTGCCAATGAATAACTTCCTGCTGATTCTTCCCATCAGCCTTGTGACCATCCAATGATGCACCACCAACTTGAACCTTCGAAACTCGCTCTCCAGAATCACCACCAACACCTAAAAATAAATAAATAAATCCACCTAAAAACATCATTCAATTTCATTCAGGCATTCCATCAAACACAAGCCCCACGGTGTCGCTTAGTGGCAAATGACTTGTTGATTGTACTGAGTACAGGAAGTGCATTTTTTTTTTTTGTAAGAATCTAGAGCAGCCGGGGTTTTACCCACTTCGTTTAAACCCGTGGGTTGATTTTGCCAAAAAAAAAATCCATCAAACACAAATAAAAACCAACACACTCACCTTGAGAAACAGTGGGGCCCACCGATGTCTCGGCAGCAGCATCTCGAACAGGCAGGATTCCAATCAACCCCTTCTCCTCTCTCTGCCACAGCTCTTGCTCCACCAATTTCACACTAAATCGATCAAAGCCAATAAATTTTCAGATGAAGATAACAATATAAACATAACATATCAATTTTTTTTTCATTTTCAGTCCAAATCACCAATTTGTAATTTCAATTTCAAAAAATAAAAAGTCAAAATAGGAATTATGAACCTGCTAGGTGAAGTGCATCGAATTCGAATAATGGCGCCAGGTAAGAGGACTTTGTTCCTAAATGGAAGGATTCCGATGCGACTCGGTAACTCCACCGATTCCGTCATTTTGAAGCAAACTCAGTACTCGAGTTTTTTTTTTTTTTTTTTAAAAAAAAGAAACAGCAAGTGGTGAAATGAAATTAGTTAGGTTTATGTAATTATATATATAAAGAGGAGGAGGAGAAAATTAAAAATAGAAAAATGGAGGAAAAAAAAAAAAGAAGAAAAATCAAAAGAGTCAGCGAAGGAGAACGGTGGCTTGTTTGTTTTTATAATTGTCGGTTGGTGAAAACGGGTTGGGTTTGGTTAAATTGGTTGGGTCACAACTTAAATAACAGTGATGGCTTTCTCTCTCTACTCTCTCTCTCTAGTTTCTGAATCCATAATTGTTTCTGTATTTAGGCATCTAGCCTTGGGGATATTTAAATATTTTTAAGAAAATTGTTTTATTTTTTTTGCTTTATATGTCCTTGTAGTTTCATATATTTATAAATAAAACCCTATGGTTTTAGGTTTCTATCTTGGAACCCTTTACTTTACTTATTATTATTGTACCTATTTTTGTACGCTAATAGCTAGATTTCAAAGCGATTGTGATTTGTAAGTGGCTGAGTGTAATAATTCAAACATCTTTGACTTTTGATTTAAAAACATCTTAAATATCCAGATAATTGTATTTTTAAGGGAAAGGACACAAATTATCACTTCGGTATAGCTTTGTTCCTAATTTTGATGTGGGAGACCTCTTTTTTTTTTCTTTTTTTTTTGTGAAATATGAGGCTTGAATCATTTCACGAGTAATTATACAATAGTACCACATTCGTTTGTAGAATAATTTATTTGAGTTCCTAAATACAAAATAGTCATCAAAGAATTGTGACTTAAGCATTAAGCACTAACAATAATAGAAAATTATTTTTCGGCTAACCCGACCCAACCCGATTTTTACGAGTCGGTTCACGGGTTTGATTATGCAACCCGACCCGAAAAATAATTTTTTATTATTTTTCTAAAAATTTATTATTTTTTAAAGTTTTTGCTATTATTTCAGTTGTTTATTACTTTTTTATTTTGATATTTATATATATGATAAGTTTCGGGATATAAAATATTTAGTATTTATTTCTAAAAATAATTCATAAATAAAAAAATTAGTTTTTTCGCCGACCTGCTTGACTCGACTCGACTCGCTTGGATTTGCATACTCAATTTTCGAATTCAAATTTATCAACACGCATAATATAATCCAATCTGATTTCGTAAAATTTGAAAAAATCCGACCTGACTCGACCCGTTAACCACCCTAGAACATATGGAGGAATAAAGGTTTAGATTATAAAGGTTATATTGCAAAGACATAAAATGATTTAGTGAATCTTATATAAATAATTTTTAAAAAAAAAAAAGATCAGTAGTTGAAAAAATCTCATAATGATACTACTTTGACTCATTCATTCAATTGTTATGATGATAAACTATTAATTATATCATCGATACAATAATACACTTTCCAGATGGTCCCTTATTATTAATATTTAGAAAAGAAAAATGATACAAACTGAGTATATCTATTTGTAGAAATTGAAGTTCATAAATAATTTATAATAGGTGTGACTATATTTTACATAATATATTTTTTGTTTTTTTAATGAAGTCTCAATATCAAAATGTGATCACTTATTTAAGCAAATCTAATACTAAATATTCAAAAATTAAAAAAATATTTAATGATGTTAATTCATATATTGTTATAATATACAAGACCAATCCTTGTGTTCTCGATAGGGGTGTTCACGGGTCGGGTTGGGTTATAATTTTACGAAACCCGGTCAGGTCGGGTCACTCGAAATTGTAAACCTTAAATTTGATTTGGCTTGGGTCGGAATTTTTTTTTTTATGTATTAATTATTTTGAAACATAAATATTAACTATTTTATATCCAAAAACTTATCATACATATAAAATTTCAAGATAAAAAAATAATAAACAATTGAAATAATAGTAATAACTTTAAAAAATAATAAAAAACAATTTTTGGGCCAGATCGGGTTATGTCGTCAAACCCGTAACTCGACCCGTAAAAATCGTGTCGGGTCGGGTCAATCTGAAATTACATTTGTTAATGGTGTTTTCAGGCACTATGTTATTTAAGCAGCACGACATGGGTAAAAAATGTAATTCACTTCTCAGTCAAGATTATTAATGCCGACCCGACCACTAAAGAGTCAACAGTAAGGGGCCGGGAACTTTACGGTTAGTGACCGAGCACTTGAGTTCAAGATGACCGGGCAACTATCAGGTCGACAGCAGCATTCTCAGTACAAAAGACTATTATGACCGACCACATGAAGACCGAGCATAGGGCAAGACATGTTCGGGAAGATAAGGCATTTTATCCATACAAGATAAGATAAATAAGTTATCATACTTTCATGGGGTAAACTAGTAGTAGTCAATGTCCTAGTATGATAAAGGAAGTAAATGTAGTTTTTGACTAGGAATCCTTATGGGAAAGGGAAATTGTTTCAACTAGGAAACCCTTGTAAAAGAAGGAATCTGATTTCTGCACTATTATAAATAGGAGGGTAGAGTATGCTTAAGGGAGGAGAATAGAAAAGAGAACCAATATCATCATCTGAATCATCAAGCGCTGACTTGTAGAAAACAAAAAGAGACATGAAAAGAGTGTTTGAGTAATAAAAATATCATCCTGTTTGTGTCCGTGGACGTAGGTCGGATCCAAACCACCGAACCACGTTAAATCTCCTTGTTGATTGGTGTGTTTATCTGTTTTTTGCTAAATTTGCTTTTGGTCCCCCACAACCAAACAAATTCACTATTGAATGAGGATTACCTCGGAAGCGATATTCCTATATTACACTGAGACCAAAATCCACCGTCAACAGTTGGCGCCGTCTGTGGGGAACTCAACAAAAAGCGGTTCGCGTAGTAAGACGATGGCAGAAGGCGGAAATCACCAATCGTCGGGGAATCCGGCTACAGATTGGATGAAGAAGATAGAAGAAAGCATAAGGAAGGACAGTGAGGATAATCAGGCCCTCCTAAAAACCATGACGGACTGACTGGAGAGAATGGAAGGGGGGAACAGTGATAAGCCTGAAACCAGAGCTAATCAAAGAAGATGAGAGATAGCAGATGGAAAGAGGGTTGTGGATACAAGTGAGGACGATGGACCTAGGAAGAGGGGGCCTTACGGGATAAAATCCATAGTTGTGGAAAAAGATTCACAAGTAGAGGACACATGGGAAGAAGAAGAAGAGAGACGTTCGACAGATTCCTCTTATGATAGTCTCCGCTACACTAGAAGAGGAGGCACAGAGTACGACGAGACTGTTCGGAAGATCCCAAAGCGTGAGGAACACCGCACCCGTGGCAACAGACATGAAGAAGATCGCATAAGGCGACATGGCGACCCAAATAGCGAGGTAAAATCTTGGTTAAAGAAAGAGATGGCCAAGTGGGGGGCAAGCCTCAAAACAGATACAGGAGACGCCCGGGAGTGCGGTAGACATAATCTCCAAAGAGGCCCTGGACAGCCTTGAAGTAGAGTATGCGGCTCTGAGCAACGATTGCACCCCCTCATATGGCTTCGGGGGCTCAACGGTCGTCCCGTTATGGAGGATACAGTTAGCAGTAACAATCGGAACTCATCCCCGAACTCAGACAATCATGATAAATTTCACCGTAGTGGACTGCATGAACAGCTACCCAGTCATCGTTGGTCGGCCTTTCATGATGAAGACAAAGGCCGCAATGTCTTGCTATCACTTGAAACTGAAATTCCCCACCCGGGAAGGGATCGGGATCGCATGCGGAAGTCAGAAGGCAGCCCGCAGCTGCTTTGCAACTCTCTCACGAGAAACCCTATGCATTAAGGAGGGTACCAAAAAACGGCGAAGGAATGAAGACGGAGGAAAAGCCAGTGGAGATCCTAGTCCTCGGCCAAACAGAATAGCCCGGCTAGCGGCGGCTGAGGAATTAGAAGGGATAGAACTCTTCGGACCGGAAAAAAAAAAACATAAAGATAGGGGGAGGCTTGGACAAGACCCTGAGACATAGCCTACTAGAATGTCTAAAAGAGTATCCGGACATCTTCGCACGGGGGACATACTCAACGCCCATTACAGAGGACAGTTGGCGTCGAGACCCCTTCAACAATCGGCTCGGGGCTGGAGTTCGTTCCGCCGAGACCCCTTCAACAATCGGCTCGGGGCTGGAGTTCGTTCCGCCATGGCCACTTGTTTCTTTCCGGCTCGGGTCTGCTCTTGTACCGCCGAGACCGATGTCTCTTTCCGGCTCGGGTCTGCTCTTGTACCGCCGAGATCGATGTTTGTTTCAGCTCGGGGTCGGGTTACGTCCTATCGAGTCGGCTTCTTTGGACTGGGGACGTAACATTCCCCCAGAGCCAAGTCTTTGTTTCAGCTCGGGGTCGGGTTACGTCCCACCGAGTCGGCTTCTTTGGACTGGGGACGTAACATTCCCCCAAGTCCAAGTGCCTTTTTCAGCTCGGGGTCGGGGTACGTCCCATCGAGTTAGCCCTTCGGACTAGGGACGTAACATTCCCCCAGAACCAAGTATCTCTCTTGGCTCGGGGTCCTCAGGGACATACTCGATGCATAGGATCCGTGAGAAGCATAGCACGGGGAGGGATGATACCCCCGTGGCGATTGCTTACTCCAGTGTTACTGAACATAAGGAGGAATATGCCCTTAATGTGTCGAACACTCTTTGATCCTCACTTACCCGATGTAATGGATCCGTGGGAAAGCATAGCACGGGGAGTGATGAGGCCCCCGTGACGATTGCTAGCTCCAGTGATGCCGGACCTAAGGAGGAATGTGCCCTTAGTATCCCGGACGCTCTTTGATCCATTCATCTTTTGGATCCAAGAGAGGCGCAGCATGGGGATGCATTGTGCCCCCGTAGTGTGTGTCTGCTCCAGCGCGGTAAGGAGGAGCTCTCGTGCAATACACAGGCTCCACAGTGACCTGACGTATAGAGGATGTGCCCTTACCATTTAAACGCTCAACTGATCCAAATCCTGGTTCGCCGGGACACTGACTTGAAAGATTCAGAATTGTGTTTTGGAGACCTCGGACAAGACGCTGTTTTGAGGCATTTGTGTTGTTGTTTATACTTGCGAAACGTTTTGTTTTGGGATAAGCGATAAGTCGCCCCCGCCTGTTAATTTTATTTTCCAGAGATTTGTTTTTATTTTTCACTGGTCTGGTAAGGGGACGCCCGTGCCAGATTCGGTAGGGTTTCAAAAGGTTGATTCACTTCCCTTCTGAATTAAGTCCCACTTGATTAATCGGCTCGGGGCTGGATTCATTCCGCCGAGGCCACTTGATTAATCGGCTCGGGGCTGGATCATTCCGCCGAGGCCGCTTGGTTAATCGACTCAAGGCTGGATTCGTTCCGCTGAGGTCAGATGTTTTCTTTCCGGCTCGGGTCTACTCTTGTATCGCCGAGATCGATGTTTGTTTCAGCTCGGGGTTGGGTACGTCCCACCGAGTCAGCCCTTCGGACTGGAGACGTAACATTCCCCCAGGTCCAAGTGCCTCTCTTCATTCGGGGTCGGGTTACGTCCACCGAATCAGCCCTTCGGACTGGAGACGTAACATTCCCCAGGTCCAAGTGTCTTTCTCAGCTCGGGGTTGTGGTACGTCCCACCGAGTCAGCCCTTCAGACTGGGGATGTAACATTCCCCCAGGTCCAAGTGCCTCTCTTCACTCGGGGTGAGGTTACGTCCCACCGAGTCTACCTCTTCGGACTGGGGACATAACATTCCCACAGGCCCAAGTGCCTCTCTTCACTCGGGGTCGGGTTACGTCCCACCGAGTCTACCTCTTTGGACTGGGGACGTAACATTCCCCCAGGTCCAAGTGCCTTTCTCAGCTCGGGGTCGGGTTACCTCCCATCGAATCAGCCCTTCGGACTGGAGACGTAACATTCCCCCAGGTCCAAGTGCCTCTCTTCATTCGGGGTCGAGTTGCGTCCCACCGAGTCAGTCCTTCGGACTGAGGACGTAACATTCCCCCATGTCCGAGCATCTCTCACAGCTCGAGACAGGATCACATGCCACCGAGCACATCATCGTGAGCTCAGAGGCAAAATTTTCTCCTCACAATCAAGATTGGATCAGTCAGGGGTCAGGACCTCTAAATCTCTGGTACAGATATTACAGAGGAGGAGTCATTCTTAGTTTGGACAACAAGAGAGGAACTTCATCTCCTGATGGAACGACCCAAGCAAGCAATTTGCTTTGAGGTGGAGAATCGTTCTGAATAGGATCAGCATCTCCAATAACCGAGGATATGAAGATAGAAACAGAAGACTTAGTTGATGGCGAAGGCAATTTCTCTGTGATTTTTGGAGCGACCACCAGCAAGGCGATCAGCACACCATCTTTATTAGTTCCCGGCACCAACTTGCATACTCGTTGGAACCGAGAACTATGGGACATATGTGATGGTGTTTTCATGCACTATGTTATTTAAGCAGCACGACATGGGTAAAAAATGTAATTCACTTCTCAGTCAAGATTATTAATGCCGACCCGACCACTAAAGAGTCAACAGTAAGGGGCCGGGAACTTTACGGTTAGTGACCGAGCACTTGAGTTCAAGATGACCGGGCAATTATCAGGTCGACAACAGCATTCTCAGTACAAAAGACTATTATGACCGACCACATGAAGACCGAGCATAGGGCAAGACATGTTCGGGAAGATAAGGCATTTTATCCATACAAGATAAGATAAATAAGTTATCATACTTTCATGGGGTAAACTAGTAAGTCAATGTCCTAGTATGATAAAGGAAGTAAATGTAGTTTTTGACTAGGAATCCTATGGGAAAGGAAAATTATTTCAACTAGGAAACCCTTGTAAAAGAAGGAATCTGATTTCTGCACTATTATAAATAGGAGGGTAGAGTATGCTTAAGGGAGGAGAATAGAAAAGAGAACCAATATCATCATCTGAATCATCAAGCGCTGACTTGTAGAAAACAAAAGAGACCTGAAAAGAGTGTTTGAGTAATAAAAGTATCATCATGTTTGTGTCCGTGGACGTAGGTCGGATCCAAATCCACCGAACCACGTTAATCTCATTGTTGGTTGGTGTGTTTATCTGTTTTTTGCTAAATTTGCTTTTGGTCCCCCCCATAACCAAACAAATTCACTATTGAAGGAGGATTACCCTCGGAAGTGATATTCCTATATTACCCTGAGACCAAAATCCATCGTCAACAACATTAATTTTTTTAGAGTACGATCGAGCTATGAACACCCCTAATCCTCAGATTTGAAGATTATTTTTTAATTTTGAGGCCTCGAGCTATAATATAATATTATAATGAAAATATTTTGTACAAAACAAAATTTGGGATTGTCTCATTAGTGAGTGAGTTGGAAGATTGATGTTTAGAAAAGGACAAAAGCATGGGGCCATCTATAAGAATATTAAAACATAAGGGGGAGTTTTTAAAATTGATTGAATAAAATCTCACTGGTTCTGAGCCGTCAGATCTCTGGAGGCGGGAGATTATGCTGCGTCCTTGGCTCCTTGCGTCAGTTTAAGAGTCGGCTACCCGCGTAAGCGAGCACGAGTTGTGGGGCCCATGATAGTTATATAATTGCCACGTGGCAGATAGGATATCAAAATGGACGGTACTGGTGGATCGGGTTCGGGTGGGTGGGTGGGTAAACGACGACCACACAAGCTGTGTGTAGTGGATATAATCCAATCACATTTCAAAACATGATAAAATATTTTTTTATGCCAGAAATTTTTATCATAGCGGACGTAAAAAAAAATTAAATTAGACTTTATGAAGATTCTAAAATCACGTGATGGATAGTTTTTTTTTTTTTTTTTTTTTTTTTAAATGTGATGGATAATATGGAGGAAAAACATTCTATAATTTTAATCACACAAAATCACAAGCATTTCCCAATTCCCACCTTTTGATTTGTTGGTTTTAAATAAATTAAAGACTTTAAATAAATTAAAGATAAAATGACATCCAACTACTATCAATAGATTACCATAATGATATTTTAGTCTTTATAATTTTAAAAATATTAATTTTCATTCGAGTAATAATAAATGTCTAGGATGTCTCAAAATCCGTTTAAATACAATAAAAACTTACTTTAAAATTAGATGACTTTATTAAAAAAATAATAATCTTTATACTAAACTTTGTATTTTATAAAAACAAAGGAATTAAGATTTGATTTTTAAAATTATGTGGACTAAAATAACATTATGACAATTTATAACATAGTTAAGAGTCATTTTCACATAATGACATTTGTTCACAATCACTAATCTGTGTTTCAAGTTGTTATGTATACTAGCGGACAACCCGTCGATGTGCGGCTCATCTTATTAGAAATAAATATGGTATATATCAAATATAAAAAATAAAATTATTAGAATCATACATTCGAATATTCAATCATAATTGTCTAAGCCATGCAAGTTCTTTAAAATTATCTCAAATTAACAATTGTGTCTTCTAACTTATTCAATCCATTATCTTTTTATTGATGGAGAATAAAACTCTTATTGCAAGCATAAATTTAGTTAGGTTATAAATACTTTTATATTTAACTTAATATAATTTATTACTCTTAAATTTCCACTAATAAATAAGCGAGAGTTAATGAAGAATATAAAATGTTAAACATCAATAAGTCATTTAAAACGAATAAATATTTAATTAACATATTTTCAATCATTAATAATTTTAGAAAATAAAAAGCTATAAATAGTTAAAAAAAAAATATAACATTGAGTTCTGTCTCTTTTTGTAGGCTATGGAATTACTTCCTTTATGATGTGACTCTCATTAATATGTTAAATACTTAACTTTTCGGTGTCGAAACGGCTAATCACGTGGGAGATAATTAATTAAGGAAAAGACGTTTTTTGGTTTGGCTGTTGGAAAGTCAATAAATTATCTTGTAAGATTCTTCTGGTATATGGGCATGGGAAGTGTTCAGTTTCTTGGTCCAACTTTGGCCCTTGAATTAGCAGTTTGAAGGAATTGATTTTTGTTTGATATTGGGCCTGAGGTAAAAAGACGATTATGCCCACATCCCAAATTTGAAGGTTGGTATCTCTCGTCTAAAAACCTGCCACTGCCAAAATGACGGTCATTGGTGATAGGAATCATGCTGAAACCTCTGGTCTGAAATCCTACAACTTCTTCTCTCTTGTGAGGAGGTTGGAATCTCTCTTCCACTGGGGGAGGAGGAGGGTTTGTAATATAAGAACGGCTTACGCCATGTTGTTGGGGTTTTGGGCGAAAGGTGCGGCGGGAACGCTGTTCGGGCGAAATCGTAATTTTAAAACTTTTCAAATTACCGAATGAATTATTCAATATCCAATATGAATAATTCATTCATATTTCACCTAAACACATTTATTCGATATCAAATAACGACATAAATATATATGAAACGTCGCGAAACTTTTACGAAAATATTTTTCCGTAAAATGGCCAAAAACACATTTTTGACCGAACCGATCACCCAACACTTATGGGGACTGCCTAGGTCAGCCCCAATAGTGTTTGGGGCAGTTCATGGTCTGCCCGAACAGTGAAAAATTCACTGTTTGGGCAGCCATCATCCGGTTGGCTCAAAAGTCACCCGATAACGTCGTTTTTCACCGTTTCGCTTATTTCAATTCCAAAATAATTTCCGGAAATTGTTCCAACACCCAAAACACATCCAATACATTCAAATGACATCAATTTCATCAACATATTCACTGTTTTTCCAGATCTGGTCCAGAACACAAAATTGTCAATTTTTCATGCTTTAAATCAGATTTTTTCAAGATTAATCCAATTAATCAATACACCAATCAATGTCACCACACATAAACCACCAAAGAATAATTCTAGGCATTACAAGAGTGGTCATAACACTCTAAATTGGCAACATATCATAAAATGATCAAATTGGATAAATATTACAATAACATCACCCAAATCAACTTTACACATGCTCAACACTTCCAAATCCATCATCCCTCACCAAAAGCCCCAATTTTAACAAGTAAAGAAAACCCTATAACTATTCCAACAACACAAGAACAAGAAACTAAATTTTCAAACTCAAGAAGATTAAAGATTACCTTTTAATCTCCAATTTTCCTAAGCTTTTTCTTGTTTTTCTTCACTTTCTTCCTTGAATCATCAAGAATAATTTGGGAGATATTTTAGGAAGATGGTTCGGCCATGGAGCTTGTCCAAATGAAGAAGAATTTTTTTCCCTTTTTGAATGCTCATGACCGACTATGTAAGGGCAAACTGGTCAATTTTATATTTTTAATTTCATTAAATTAAAATAAATATAAGATAAACTTTAGTTTGACAAATCAAATTTGCACACTTAAGCTTAATAAAATCATGTCATGTGTATCAATAATAATTAAACATATTTCATAACATTTATGAAATATGGATATTATTTAACTATTCAAATATTTAACAATTAAATATCTAAATAATTAATTAATATAATTATTATTATATATGTATTTTTATTTAATTTAAATAATAAATACATATATTAATGGCATGTGTCAAAATCTCAATTGACAATTAATTAATGTGTATCTAATCGAATTATGTATCAAATACAAATACACAATAATTACGATTGATCAAAATCCCCTAAAGTATGTGTTATAGTTTAACCGATTAAACGATTCGAATTAACTCATTTAATCTGATGAAGTATTATGAATAATCTGTATTATTCATAACGCGATGCCCAAGTGCTCAACGAGTACACTTCATATTGTGGGACTCTCTAAGTTTAGGTTTATCCGTCATGAAATCTAATTTCGTGTCCATAATTCACTCACTCATGAATTATGACGACCACGGATAATCTCGCTAAACTATGTAAGTCGAGGTCATTGCATACATATAATCTCTATATCACAAGCTATCCATATTATACCTGAGATATAGAAAAGAACTTCAAATCCTTTCGGTATAATATAATTGACTTTCAATTTACGATCTCTAAATAACACACAGAACTCACTCCCGCAGTTATACCACGGTCATGAATTTACTAGATCACAAACACGTGTAGGATGTCTATGCCCTGTACACAGGACTGACATATTCTATCTTGATATGCACAGGATATCATGAGCATCAGTCCACACCCAACGAACATGAGGATGTCTGATATAAATAGATCGGTGGTGTGACTGCCATCAAAGTGTGGATGATAACTCATATATCCACAGTGGTATCTCAAGTCGAATGACCACTATGCTCGCTCAACTTGAGAGGATTCCTATTGATGTTGGTGTAACATCTGTTATGAAATCTTCAGTGTGTCGTTCAGTGTTTATCAAATAAACACTTAAATGTCTATACGAGTCTCCCAAGACTCATGGTTCATTGGGACAAACCATCAGACCAAGTCACGATATACGACATGTACTGGTCTTAGCGGATTTTACTAACCGACCCGTGTTAGTAAATCTTGACCATGAACTTTATTTAAGGATATACAACTTATAGTGACGTATCTCAATGTCAATTACAAACTGCTACCATTGTAACTGCGCACTACGTTTTAAATCCTAGGGTCTTTGTCTAATATATATGTATCACTAAATCAGATTTAGTTTCAATCTAATCAAAATTAGATATTTAATCGCAATTAGATCGAATATGTGTATAAAAGACAAGAGGTGCTACCATTAAATAAGTAATATTATGGAAAATATAATTGTTCGTATTCATGAATCGGACATAAATACGATCCGGATTAGCACTCTGAGCACCGACCCTAACACATGTGTCTGGTGAGATCCTCCAGATGATTGCCCCCGATCTCTTTTGTCTTACTGGCCTATAAATTGCTTACCCTCATTCCTCTCGTTCTTAAAGTTGGGAGTTTGGCCAGACGTGTTGTTTCATTCTAGATCCAGAAAAATTCTCTCATGGTTATTCGTTATTGCATCTTGGCTGGCTTCCATCCTCATAAATATCATATCTATAAAAGTAGTCAGATCAGTACTGAAATTATTGGGTGAGCTTGTATCACCTAAGGCTCCAACAACAAGTCCTACTAGAGTCCGATTTCTTAACAGTGAATTGCAATAGGAGATAAGTTCCTCTTAATCTACTTCAGTAGGTATGGAATGTTTTCTTCTTGCCATACTGTTGTAGGCATAACTTTTTCATCTTGAGATACGACAATGTCTTTTCCAAAATTACTTCTTGTCTTTGGTGACATCGTGCTATTAGGTCCCACTGGGCTTGCCAATTTATATGTTGATTCTGAAAATCGATGTTGTTGGGCGTGCTAGAGAAGCATGTCCGCAAAGTTGAAATCTGCGATAATGAATGACTTATGAAGACAAGATACGCTAATGGGTCCTCTAAAGTCCGAAAGTGATGAATAATTTAGATTATAGTAAAATGCTAATAAAGATGTATAATTGAAAATTACCGGAATTGCATATTGGAATTGAAAATTACTGGAAAGGAACTTATATTGGAATTAAACTCTAAATACAAAAGAAGTCTACTGAAATTAAAGTTTAACATGAATTGAAATAGATTGCAAATACATGGAAACAGTTTGAATGAAAATTAACTATTGAAATGAATTAATGCAGAATACATATTGGATTTTTGGATTGTTGTTGTTATAATGATTGTTGGTTATGGCTCTTTTTCTTGGCTCCTCTTTAACTTGTATAGCTCCTAAAAATTATTTTCTCTAATTGCTTCTTAACTTGCTGCAACTGTCACGTCTTGCAAACACCCATTCTTTCATATTTTTTTTTTCTTTACATCCTGCAATTGTTCCTCCAATTTCTCTCATGTAACTGCTATTCACATTATGCACTTGTTTTGGAGGAAACTGCTACATGATGGAGTAAAACTGATATACGTTCTGCTTTTTTGGAGGAATTATTTGTAGATAATTCTTATCATTGATTCCCTTGGACCCATGCCTAATTCTTTTGGCAATTGGGCTGACCTTGAATATTTTGGGTGCAAATAATATGCAAAAACATAAAACTTACAAATAATTAAGAAAAATTGTAAGAAATACTTTTGAATTAATATTGTATAATTATTATTAATATTTTTAATAGTTAATTAAACTGTTATATTTTGATATTAAATATTTATAATTAATAAAAATAAAATATCAAATTTAATAGTAACATTTAAATAAAAAAAATTGAACTTAATTTAAAAAAAAAACATATTTCACTTTACAACATCAAATAATAAGTACTTGAAATATTTACAAATTTTATGAGTATGGAATATGGAATAAGATTATCTATTTACAAATTTAATGTATAACAATATCAATAAATTTTAATTTTTTATATTTTATGGGGTATTAGAGTCTTTTTCCAAAGTCAAATGTTCAATTTAACGGATTTACTAACGAAATGCACTAAAGTTGATATTTCTAAATTTATAGGGACTAAAATATCATTAGGTCAATTTGTAGGATAATTGGGTTTCATTATCACTTATAATTAATATATAACTAAATATACGATATGAGGGTGAGGGTCCAGTACATATTATACGGGAGCCCTCAACAGTCTTTGAGCCCTCAAAATAATTTTTTTTAATTTTTTTTTCATTTAATGTGGAGAGATATTGTCTTTAAATTAAGACACTTAGAATTCAACTGTTGGGGTCTTCAGTTGCTAAATATGTCATATACTTTTTAATTGATGGCAGTGGCGGAATCATTATTTTGGTTGGACGGGTGGAAACAATAAAATTGATTAGATCATACTATAAATTTATAAAGTTAAAGAATCTAATAATATGGGTTGTAATGAAAAAAATTATAAATTGTGTCGAATATAATAAAACATGTAAGAGGGATAAATTTCAAATTCACACAAAAATAGAGACTTTTTAATCATTTTGGATGGATAAAATCATCCTAAAATTATATATGTTTCTGCCAATGATTGATCATACCAATCCACTTAAAACTCTGGAAAAATGAAATTTCAACTATTTACTTTTTGACATGTAACTCAAATTTCCAAAAAAAATTAAATAATAATAATTAATTACTAAAAAAATATCTCAAATGTATTGTAGAAATTGTTGTAAAAGTAGGCCAACCCAATAATTTCACCATAAAACAAACATGTTAATTTGACATCATAAACGAGTTTTTTAAAAAATAAATGACATCATAAACGAGTTTTTAAAATATATAAATAGGTCATAATTTTAGTTTAAATTAAAACTATTCAATTGTTTGTATACACTGTCCTAAGACAACCCATATAATTTGGAAAACATAATTTAATTATGAGCGAGATATTTATAAGGAGAAAAACTATAATATAACAGTGGTATCACATCATACGTGTAATAATCTAATAATTTATTAAAATAGATATTAAATCATACATAAAATTTATTAATTATCGATAATTCTCTGTTAAAAAAAAAAAATCATTGATAAGTAATCATTTGGGGCCAACAAAATCACGCAACTCAATTTGGATTTGAATGCCTATGTGGGGGCAGATACTTTTTTGATTTGATATCTGAAGTCAACCATCGTGCTTTGATAAGTAAATATAGAAATTCAAAAATATTTGCAGCAAATTCCTCATGCTAATAAAAAGCTCCATTTGAATTATTGTTGTAGCCTAGTGGGTGATTCCGTTTGAGGGCTTATTAGGTTTGTTGTTTGTTTGTTTGTTTTTGTTTTTTTTTTGTTTTACATAAAAATATCATAAAGATATTATCAAACGGTTATTTTATCTCGATTACAAACTTAAGACAATATAAGTCCCAAATTTAGTTAAAATGAGATATAATAATAAAAACCAATATATGTATTATGTGTTCCTTATAACTAACATGATATATATTCACACCTAAATATATTTCTGATAGAAGAGGAATTGGGACCCGCCTGATCTCCATATCTCAGCCAACGAATCGGTGAATACATATTCTTACATGAAAGTGGAACATCATAATATACACACTGGACATAACACTTTTACATCAACTTACAATCAATATAATACAAGTTAATTGATAGATTATTAGATTATATAACTGCAAAGACGTCTTTGAAAGTACGATATAATTACCAATCTATTTTTGATACAAGAGGAATTGGGACGGGCCTGATCTCCATATCTCAGCCAACTAGTCGGTGAATACATATTCCTATATGAACGTGAAACATCATAATATACACATTGGACATAATACTTCTACATCAACTTACAATCAATATAATACAAATATATTGATAAATTTCACAACATAAAAGACGTCTTTGAAAGTGCCATATAATTACCAATCACCTTCTTCATAGCCAGTATCAGATCCACCCATAAACCTACACATAATCTTTCATAGGTTAAAGAAAAGACAATTATTACGTAAAAATATATAACTTAAAATCCAACACTAATGTTGAAAAACTATCACTATAAGAATGGATCCTTATATTTATAGATCTGAGAAACAAAAGTCACAAAAAAAATCAGGCATAGAGTGGAGGTGGTCCATTGCCACCGGAAGAGAAAAAAGATGGAGCAAATGGGGAAGAAGGAGCCCTTTGTGATCGACAGCTAAAAATTGAAGAGGGTTGGGTTTGTTTTGTTTTTGTTTTTGTTTTTTGTTTTTTTTATTGGTTAAGGACGAGAGTGAGAAGAGTTGAGATATTGAATATTTTTAAGGGAAGATCACTTATTAGGTTTATGATGGACATATATTGACATGATTCATGGTTCAAGTCCTCGTAAAATAATAATATGGGGTAAGTTATATTGTGATTCACCGATCACTTTAGAAAAGATTTGAGGAAAAACCGAATGTTCTATTACTCACAAGAATAGAATTTACAAGTTTGTTTACAACACTTGAAACAAATACAAAAACCTCAACTCTCTCTATGTTTACTATCTATTTGGGATGCCTAAACACTAAGATTAGGCTTCAATTTATAAGGAAAAAACGTGTGCTATAGTGCACACGTTTTTGCCAACTCAAATGCCAACTTGCAATCCTAAAATTATGGTAATCACCTAAAGTTGCATGGCTTTTTCCTATAGCAGTTGGATCTTGCTGGACTCATGCATGAGAAGCTTCCATGCAGATGGATTTCATAACAATTCTCCCCCTCCAGCTGCATCTGAAACGATCTTTATCTGACAGCTATCATGGCTATGTCTCTGCACAGCTCTAGCTTGTCCCGATTACCATTCCTTTGTTGGCTTGTCGGCTGTCTCTCTGCACAACACTCTTCACCCATTTTTTCCTCAGTGCCTTCTTGCCTTGTGGGAAACTCTCTGGCTCCCCCTCATCAGTAAGCAGAATATATTCGGATCCCGGATATCTGGTTGATGGAATCCTGCCTCGCTCAGATCTTCTTGTCTGAGGTCCACTGGTTTCAGGAGGTCTGTCATCATCCATCACTATGAATGATCTTGTAGCTTCTAGTGGAGTAGGTTGCGGCCCCCCCTGCTCAAAACTCTCTTCTGTAATCTCCGATGGAACAGGCTGTGTCTCCCCCTGCTCAACATCTATATCTGCCTCCTCTGGTTCTGCTTCTGGAATTTCCTCGTGCACCATATCTGTGGCCAATTGTGCTGGTGCTGGGTCTGGATTTATGTTGGCACTGGAATTGGAAGACATTATGGGCATTTCAATGTCTTCAATTGTTTGGTCTTCAAGAAACTCTACTTCCTGGCTTCTGATGACCATCTTCATTTTCGGATCCCATAGTTTGTATCCAAATTCTTCATCTCCATGGCCTAGGAATCTGCCTGAGCTCCTTGGATACATGTGCAACGACTAAACAACCGAATATTCTAGGGTGAGTGTATGAGGGATTCTTACCAGACCACACTTTCTCCGGAATCTCCAAGTTCAACGCTTCAGATAGTGATCTGTTGATCAGGTAGCAGGCGGCACGAACAGCTTCTCCCCAGAATGGCTTTAGCAGCTTAGCCATACTGATCATTCCTCTGACTTTCTCCATAATGGTGTGGTTCATTCTCGCAACGACACCATTATGTTGTGTTGTGTGTGGAACAGTTCTCTTATGTCGAATCCCGTGTCTACAGCAGTAGGCTTCTAACTTCCTGGAAATGTACTCACCTCCATCGTCTGTGCGAAGGCACTTCAGCTTCTTCCCTGTTTCATGCTCTACCATGGCGTGGAACAGCTTGAATTGATCTAGGATCTGATCCTTCGTCTTGAGGAAATACACCCAGATTTTCCGAGAAGCATCATCAATGAAAGTCAGAAAATACTTGTTACCGCCCAATGAATCAACCTCCAAGGGACCACAAACATCAGAGTGCACCAGACTGAGCAACTCTGATTTTCTATCTGAAGAGAAATCAAACGAGACTCTGCGTTGCTTACCAATCAGATAGTGGTTGCAAGGACCTCGTGCATCATCCTTGGTAAGCTTCTTCTTGTTCAGGGTAGACAACCCTCTCCCACTCATGTGTCCGAGTCTCCGATTCCACAGATTTTGAGAAGCCTATTTTTCAGCTGCATTGAGGCTGTCTGCATAAATCTTCACATGAGTCTTGTATAGTGCGCCGCAAGCATGTCCTCGGGCGACAACCATGACACCTTTCGTCATTCTCCATGTGCCATTTCTGAAGTGATTGTCATAGCCCTGTTTGTCAAGAGCTATCCCCGAGAGTACATTCAGCCGAAGTTCTGGAACATGCAGGACATCCTTCAAGGTCAATGTACACCCGACATTTGTCCGCAACTGAATATCACCCATTCCTACTATCCCAGAGGAACTGATATTTCCCATCTTCACTGCTCCAAAGTCTCATGCTTTGTATGTTGTGAAGAAATCCCTGTGAGGAGTGACGTGGTATGATACTGCAATATCTACCACCCACTCAACATCTTGGGTTGCGTTGTGAAGGCATGTCTCTTCCTGTATGGAGCATATTGCTACATCTGCTTGGACAACGACCAATGTCTCTCCTTCGTCATTTTTCGGCTGGTGATTGCATTCTCTCTGCTCTCGTTACAGTTTTCGGAAATTCTTCTTTAGGTGGCCTACAATGCCACAATGGTAGCACTTATAGGTAGGTTTCCTTCCATCTGAGGATCTACCACTGGTTGTGCTTCTGCATCTCTCTCCGTCTTTTCCTTGATGTCTTCCTCGAGTCTCTGTGACGAAGGCTTCTGTCTGTTCTGAGCCAACATCTTTTCTCCTGGACTCCTCATTCGACAAGGCATCTTTTACCATAGGCATTGTAACTTTACCTCATGGAGCGGAATTGCTGAGAGTAACCACCAATGTCTCCCAGCTATCAGGAAGAGAACTGAGTAGTAAGAGGACTTTAACTTCATCTCCCGGCTGCATGTCTACTGCAGACAGCTGATTCACCAGGCTCTGGAACTCGTTGGTGTGTTCCGCAACGGAAGTTCCACTCTGTAGCTCCAGGTTCACCAAACTCCTCATTAACATGACTTTATTCCGAGCTGTTTTGGCCTGGAACATGTCTTCCAGTTTTATTCACATCCCGTAAGCATCTGAATCCTGTGCTACATGGTGGAAGACACTGTGACCGATCCACTGCCTAATCTGACCCAAAGTTCTGTTGTTGAGTTTATTCCAGTCATATTCATTAACAGACTCTGGTTTCACTCCCTTCAACTCGATGACATCAAACAGATCTTTACAATGCAAAAAATCTATCATCCTAGGTCTCCAGAGGGAGTAATTAGTGGCATCCAGTTTAATCATTGCACCAGAATGAGAATCATCCATTTCCATTTTAAGTTTTTAAAGTTTAAAATGAAAATAGATTAAAATTGGGGCTGAATTTCACAAATCTGAGGTCACCGTTGCGTCTGGAACGGTCGAAAAAAGTGGAATAGACATTTCGTTGGTCTAAATCCGACACAAGGGCTGATTTATAAATTCCTAAAAGTTCTGGGGTAAAACTGTAAATTTCAAAACTTCAGGGGGCTAAATGAAATTTACCAGGCTGCTGTCGTGGCGCTGATGTGGTAGTGCTGACGTGGCAAGGTGGGACCAGATTGCTGATGTGGCGGCTGACGTGTCTGCTGATTGGACGATGACATGGCGCTGACTGTGCGCTGACTGGGCGTAACGTGGCGGCCACGCGGATCGTCTTCAACCTTCGTTCAGCGCGTGAGACTGGTCTTCACTCGCCGGTGCGTGTCGGCGCGTGCGGCGTCGTCCGGCCTCCGTTTGGTCACCGCGAAATACCACCGAGCTCGTCTCGACGTGAACTAGCTGATAGTGCCCTCAAAATGAATTTTTGACAACTTTCGTCGGAACTGGTTTTCCGATCGGAAGCTCGGTTTTTCTGTTTTACGATCTCAAAGGACAACCGAAGCTCATGATACCACTTGTTGTGATTCACCGATCACTTTAGAAAAGATTTGAGGAAAAACCGAATGTTCTATTACTCACAAGAATAGAATTTACAAGTTTGTTTACAACACTTGAAACAAATACAAAAACCTCAACTCTCTCTATGTTTACTCTCTCTTTGGGATGCCTAAAACACTAAGATTAGGCTTCAATTTATAAGGCAAAAACGTGTGCTACAGTGCACACGTTTTTGCCAACTCAATTGCCATCTTGCACTCCTAAAATTATGGTAATCACCTAAAGTTGCATGGCTTTTTCCTATAGCAGTTGGATCTCGCTGGACTCATGCATGGGAAGCTTCCATGCAGCTGGATTTCATAACAAGTTATAAGTCCAACAACATTTCACGTGGGGAGGCTCTTTACAGGAGGACAAAACAATGTGAGACAGTTCGGGAAAGCAACAATTGGACACCTATGTTTAATACCCAAAGCTGATAAATGATCTCATTGAAAATGAGGTTGCATAAAATGCCAACCTTTATGAGGAATTTTTTTTTTGTGACTCCCTTCCCACGAGTAGGCATGGCAAGCAGACCCGACTCGGCCCGGTCCGGTTAGACTCGGATCCGTAAAAAAAAATTTTGGATCCGGGTCTTCATTTTGAAGACCCACATTTAACCAGGTCCGGATACGGGTCCTGGTGGTTCCGGACCCGGGTACCCGGGACCCGGTTAAATAAAAAACAAAAAAACAAAAAATTAACTCTTTCATGATTCATTTTCTCATGTTTTTCCTTTATTACTTAAAAAAGAAATTGTTTGATTGATAATTATATGTGTATGGGTTCTGGATTAAAAAAGAAAATGTCAATGCTGATATTTAATTTTAGCTTAAAAAAATAAAATAAAAAAAACAGTAGAGGAGTTGCGGATCCCGGATCCGGATCTGGGTTTACCCGGGTGCATTCCAGGTATACCCGGGTCCGGACCCAGATGCGTTTTATCGAGTCCACATCCGGACTCGGGTCCCCTAAAGAGCATGCGGATCCGGGTCCGGATCCGGAAATTGCCATCCCTACCCACGAGCCTATTTGTCTAATTTGAGAGGGTTCATGACTTTTTTTTATACGGTTTTGTTCCCATGTGGAGCCTCCTCATGTGGAGTGGTTGTTGGGCATATAACATACCATATATTATTATTTCACGGAATGCAAGGGTAAGACTTGAACCATGGTTCATGTTCATAATTGATTCAAGCCCGCCAAATATATAATAAAGCCACGTTATAAAGGATCAACCTTTATGAAGATGTTTTTTTTGCGACCCCACTTCCCACGAGATCATTTGTTCGCTTTTAAAGAGTTTAGAATCTCTCATCTCTGGCAATTTATCTTTCCCACATAGTTGTTGGGCTTATAGCCTACACACATTATTATTTAGCATATTGTGGGAGTGATATCCATATAATATTTATCCAAATGTGGAAATATGTTCTTAAATACTATCATCAATTAAATGTGCAAGCTAATTGGAAATTTCTCTAGCCATCAAATCCAGTGTCTATAGACATAAGTAAAGGTCTATTGATGAATTATTTTGATTTTAACAATAAACCATAAAAATGTAAGTTCATGACGAATTAATTCGAGAATCATTTTTTTGATTTCTGTTATCCTGCGCTATTTTATTAGTCTTTTCTGTACCAAAAAAAAAAACTATAAAAACAGTTTTGTAGAATTTCAACCTCACTTCTGAAACATCTATTTAGGTGAAAAGAGCATGGCTTTTATGTCATCTTATCTCAAATTCAAGTGCAACATTGTCTCTTCTTCAACCACCATGACTAAAAATCTGAAAGAAAGCTGTTTTTGCCACTATCTCAAGTTTATTTATGCACATCAAGAATATGGAGAGTGACCATGTGTGTGACATTTTCTTGTTGAAGAAAATAGAGTGATGGGAAGAAAATAAACAAGCCTAGCTTACATTATCTAAATGATAATTTTGTTATGCGTTTCTTTAAATTAAAGATCTAAATCCACAACTAATATTGATAATCTTATGAAAAATAATTAGCTAATGAAAAAGAGAGAGGGTAGATATGCATATTGAAGATCCAAGAGCAGGAATTCATAAGGAATAGTGTGAATATGGGTCAGCTTTAAGTCTGAATGTTTAGACTTAGTTATGGGTTAGCTTTAATGATAATAATTTTATTAATAATGACTTGTAGTTTGTATGTTTAGAATCTTAGTTATGTTTAGATTATGAGTGACAATTTGGGTCAGGATTCATTTATTCGTTCGATTCGATTCGCTTTAAAGCGAATACGGGTTAAAAAAAATAGATTCGTTTAATAAATTGGTCAATTCGATTTGATTAATTTATTAAATGAATCGAATATGAATTTAAGCTCATGGATTCGTTTTGGATTCGTTTTATTACTTTCTTTTACTAGTTATTGTTATTTTTCAAGTAAGATTCGAGAAATTATGACTAATTATCATAGAAAAATACTATTTTCGATATTTGGTGAGGTATTTTTAATAAATATATTAATTACATATTTTATATGTATATATTTATGAAAAATTAATGTAAATCAACTATGATAAATTATGATATTAAATAATATCATGACTAAACAAATATTCATATTCGATTCGTTTAATAAACGAATCAAATACGAATCCATCACATTTCGATTTGATTAGTTTAAGATTCGATACAAATTCGATTCGTTGATTCATTTTGCCATCTCTAGTTTATATGGTATGTTTAGAATATTAATTCATAATGAATAATGTGAATATGAGTCAGCTTTAGGTCTGGACGTTCGGACCTGAAAATTATCATATATATATATATATGTATATAGAAAATAATTTTATTAATAATTACTTGTGGTTGGTATGTTTAGAATCTTAGTTATGTTTAGAATATTAATTTAGCAAGGTGGTTTGCTAGGTTTAGTATCTCGGGACTTTAATCATTCAATTATTTTGTGCAAGTGGGAAAAAAAAATTGATGTTAACGATTTAGGGTAAATAAATTAAATATTGGCTTATATGTTAAATATTTTTAGATATTTATCATAATATAAATTATTATTATATATTTGTGTGTATGTTTATGGATGGTCCAATTTGAAAATCAATGGACTAAAATAATTAGTAAAGAACTTTAAAAATATATAAATTCTGAAATTTTATTTCAATGATTTATTTAAAGATTGGAAAGTATACCATCGATGAAGAAACTTTTAGGATTTATATATTTTCAATAAGTTACTAAACATTGGAAATTATCAATCATATTTAGTAAAATAATGAAAAATCTAAAATCACACACTTCGTCTACTTTTTCCAGTTGTTCAACATCTCTCTTTGCCTTCAATTCGTCTTTCTTTGCTTGCATTTTGTCAATCATTTTTTTTATGGTAGCTTCAATCCTAGGGGTGGCAATTTGGGCCAGGATTCGTTTATTCGTTCGATTCGATTCGCTTTAAAGCGAATACGGGTTTGGAAAAATGGATTCGTTTAATAAATGGGTCAATTCGATTCGATTCGTTTATTAAACGAATCGAATACGAATTTAAGCTCATTAATTCGTTTATTCGTTTAGGATTCGTTTTATTATTTTTATTTACTAGTTCTTATTAATTTTCAATTAAGATGCGAGAAATTATAGTTAATTATCATAGAAAAATTAATATTTTCGATATTTGGTGAGATATTTTTAGTAAATATATTAATTACATATTTCATATGTATATATTTATGGAGAATTAATGTAAATCAAGTGTGATAAATTATTTTATTAAATAATATCATTGACTAAACGAATAAACGAATATTCGTATTCGATTCGTTTAATAAACGAATCGAATACGAATCCTGATATTAGGATTCGTTTATTAAACGAATCGAATACGAATCCGTCACATTTTGATTCGATTCGTTTAGGATTCGATACAATTCGATTCGTTGATTCGTTTTGACACCCCTATTCAATCCATTACAGGGTCAGCCTTGGTCATAGGCGAATGAGACGCTCAATTATGGCTCATGGATTTTTTTAATTATATTCTCAAAATAATTTAGTTGTCAAACGTCTCTATTTTTTTTTTAATCATAATATTATGACATGATCAATGACCTCAAAATATAAAAATTGACTCAACCGAGTGTGACAGTACTGACACTGCCATTATTAGGTTCTCTAAGTTAGCAAGAGCCCGAGGCTCCATAGTATTGTGGTGTAGGGTTCATGGTCTGACATCCAGGTGTTGGGTTCAAATCTATGAGTGCGTGTCTTATAAAAGCCTAGGGCAGCCGGAGGTTTTACCTGCTCCACTTAAGTCCGGATCGGGTGATTTGATGGCGAGATTTTCAACGTTTACAAAAAAATAATAAAATAAAAAGGGTCACGTCCTTGTATAGGAGGAGCTAATGGGATAAACATAATCCATAATGATAGAAAATAGATTCTTAAACATTGTAAACACCCTAAAATATCTAATTGCATATGTCAACATTATATTACTCCCTTGCTCTCTCTCTTTGTTTGTTAATGGTGAATTCTTCAAATTGATTTAATTTTCAGCTTATATGTATCTGTATTTAGGTAGTTAGATATTTGCATCTGCCCAGTAGATGGGAGTGCTTGCATTCAAATTTGTTCAAACCAAATAAAGTATTTTTTCGCTAGATGAGATCTGCTACATGAATCTTTTGACGCCATTGTGTTCTATCTAATGTCATTGGTTCATCAAGCTTTGATTATTATTGTTTTGGACTAATTTGGTTTTCCCAATTGCCAAATTGAAATTTTGATGTCTTGCTTGTCTCAGTTCCTTATAATCACTTTCACTACATTATAGGCTTCCAAATTAAGGGTTTAATATGTTATATTAAAGTAAAGGATTAAAAATTTGGAATTACAAAGTTTTTGAATACAAATAAATGCATAAAGTTGTTAAAGAGGAGTTCTATCTAAAACAATAAAGCTAGGTAGGAAGGCATGCAACTCTTTTCATTCACTCCAAATTACAGATACCAGTACCAATTATAGAAAGCCAAACTCAGGCATCTTCATGCCATGTTTCAGTTGTGTTTCAATCAGGTATAAAGGAAAAGAAATCGCAGGTTTCACGATGCTAGCATGTTTGCTTGAGATGCCGGCGGCAGTTTAACAGTAGAAGTATGATTTTGAAACCACTGGTATCCTTCAAGGATCAGAAAAATGGAGTGTGGAGTTCACATTCTGTTACCTTTCTTTTGGTCCACAGCATTTATAGCTGCAACTATTGCAGCATTGGCTGCTTCATTGGCAGCGTTGATGGCTTTATTAACCCTTTCATCCACCTTTTCCACATCAAATGCTCTCGCAGCAGCCCACTGAGCTTCCTGCTTACAAGAAGATAATCTGATAAGGAACCTTGTAAGACATGAACTAATGATCTCAACGTAAAAATCAACATGTTTAAGCAATGCCAATCCTTATAAAAGAAAAAAAGACCCGAATACACATGCTCGTGGTTTATGACCTATCAAGTAATTCTTTCCCAAAAAAAAAAAAGTAGTTACAGTAACTGAATCAACTAAACTCAGGAGATCTTATTAAAGCTGCATTATATCTTTCTTCTTAATCTTTTATAGAGGCTCCAAGTACCCCCGTGAACCATTTAGTATTAAGCTACCTGATGCTTGTTGAATCTATCCTATCTATAATCAACTTCACAGTCAAGCAGAGATTGCATGCCCACTATTTTGCCAGCCAATATTCATTGTACCGATGTACAAAAACATACACCCGGTTGATCCTAACCATTTAAGCGTCCAGCAAGCTTGTCATGTAACATCAAGAACCTTAAGATTACCTGGACAGCATTAAGAACCTTGGAATGGTCAACACGGGAAGATCCAGGATGCGGGTTTTGCGTGCTCGATACATCAAGAACTCCATTTTGCCAGTGACCAGAATG
Organism: Zanthoxylum bungeanum; assembly: GCA_019454045.1. NCBI lineage: Eukaryota > Viridiplantae > Streptophyta > Magnoliopsida > Sapindales > Rutaceae > Zanthoxylum > Zanthoxylum bungeanum. The sequence continues at coordinate 112,116 of SKCR01027548.1, read as the reverse complement.
TATCTGACCATCTTTGCATGTATACACGCCTAGCCCCTGCATTCTTCCCTCATGCCACGACCCCTCATACCGATGACCAATCTTAAATTGGTAAACTCCAAAGCCGTGCAACTTGTCTGCAAAGTATTCTCCAGAATATGTATCTCCATTTCTGCATGCCAGTAACACCAGTCAATAAAAATAGAACCACACAGACATCAAACCTTTTCTAGCTACCATTGCTTCGTTAAGCAATTGTATAATAACCTAAAAAATTACAATTACAGCTAAAAATTTCACGAGTCTGATTTATGGATTACAAAACTAAACTACGTTTAAAATAAAATAAAATGAAACATAAATGTTGAAATCTATGGAAGTTCAGTTGTGCAGATCATGTAAAATTTTTCTTCATGGGAAAAAAAGCAATAACAGATAAGCCAAAAAGTAGAATAAGCTCTAATTTAACAGCAACCATTTTCAAATATATAATCTGAAATTACAAACTTTGTATAAGTAAATACAGACCCGGCTACTGGTTCTGTTCGGTTTCAGAACGGTTTACAGTTCCAGGAAATTGGACCCGTAACTGAACTGGTTCAAACCGGTTCGGTTATGGTTCCATCCTCCATTTTTGGGAAAAAAGTGGTTTCCATTCGGTTTCGAACCGAACTGAACAAGAACCAAACCAAACCTTAAGGTTACGGTCGGTTCGGTTTGACTCCGATTTTGGAAACAGAATCGGATGGAACCGTAACCGTATGGTTCGGTTTCTTTTCCGGTCCAAAATTTGACATAAAAAAGTAGAATATTCTCCCACATTAAGAATGACCATAAAACCTTGAACTAGAACAGAAATGAGAAATGAATAGCAGTTTCTTCAATCTAAAATAACCAGATCACATTCCACAATTAAACGTCTCTGTAAAAACACCTTCACCTACACTCAACTCAATTAAACGTCTCTGTAAACCAAAGCATCAATGTAAAAACTTGGATAGGGTTTATTCAAGTATCAAACAACATAATTGATCATCATCTATTAATGTGAACAGTGCAGAGCCACTAACAGGTGACCTACTATATGAAAAATTATCAAATGTGTCCTAAAAATTAATAAAAAGTTTGGAGTATCTACCAATCCTAAAACAGAAGCAAGGTTCAATCAATCATACCTGAAATGGTAAACACCAAAGCCATGCTTGACACCCCACTTGAAGCCACCAACATATGTACTCCCATCCTTACAAGTAAGCACTCCACAGCCATTGTAGTGCCCATTACACCATTCCCCAGCAAAAACATCACCATTATAAACCCTAAAAACACCAAACCCATGTCTCAAATCCTTCCTAAATTGACCCATATACTTGCTCCCTTTAGCCCACGTCTCAATTCCAAATCCATCATACTTTCCATCAACCCAATCACCCTCATACCTCCCATTCTTGTAATAGTAATAAATCCCACTACCTGTCCACTTCCCTTGACAAGCCTCTCCCTCATACACATCCCCATTACTGTGTACACACACAGTAAAACCTGAAACTGCGTTCTTGGGTCGTTTTGGCTTTGACCCAATTGACCAAACAACAGTCTTTGACGGTTCTTCTTCTTCTGATGATGATGAACAAATGGTTAAAAGAGTAGGAAGCTTCATTAGCAGCATACTAATGAGAAGGATCAACATAGTGGTTAATAAGAAAGCAATGTAAATGATTTTTAACACAAGAATCCCGTGACGAATGTTAAAGAAGAAGAAGTAGAAGAAGAAGTAAAGTGATGAGAGTGACAAGAGAATGAGAAGCCTCAAGTGAAATCTAAGCATGGACACAAGATGAACTAATTTGTGAGACAGAAATTTTCTTGCAATGGATGAACGTGAAGACGAGCTTGATGAAGAAGAAGAAGATTCAAGTTTTGAACCTTCAGTAGAAGTAGCAGAGATTGTTTGGGCAGCGGCCATTATAGGTCTCAGTTGAAAGATTATGCTTTCTTTATTGAATTTGAATCCAATTTGTGCTTCTGTTTGACAGTTTCTGTTTCTGGTTTTGGTTCTGGTTCAGCATAAATACGAACAAAGTTTGCGTGGCAAAACAACACTTATGAGAAAGAACCCTGTATTTTGTTTTATTTACAGAAATGCCATTCCTTGTTTGTTACTTGTGGGGTGTTAATTGAATTCCCCTTACACTTGTTAATAATTATCATTTTCGGACAATCGAAATGGTTTTTTTAATAAAAAATTAGGCATTTAAATTTTTTCTTTCAAATAAATTCATGATTTTGCATAAAAATATAATATTTTTTTCTATTTCTCAAACTTAAAAAAGCAAATATAAGATTTGAATGGGCTCTTGCGAACATTTTGAGACAAACTTGAAATATCTTATGGCTAGGTTGAGACACATTGTGATAGTTTGAGACATCCATTGTAAAAAAATATATATATAACACAAGAGTTCTTAGGCGTAGGAATTGTGGCCGCGTCGCGACACACATTAACCTGCATCGCGACGCTTACTGCTTTACTCTGGCATCGCGACGTAGAACAAAAATCATATTTTGCTTGGAAATAACAATGGGTTACGTCGCGACGCCAATGGATGTACCACGATACACACGCTAAGTTCCGAAATGTGGCTCGATTTCACTTCGATTTTTCCGATACTTCGCTCGATAAGTCTGCTTTAGCCGTAATTTTATATGGATCTACAAAACATACCCAAAATACATCAAAATATTCATAAGGCTTGAGATAACCCACAAAATACAAGATAAATGGGCGGTAAATATGTATATATTAACCGTTCATCAATACCTATTGCATAAGGGAAATTTGGGAATAAATGATTATATTTAATCATTAAATACGTTTTTGAAAATGTGAGTAAGTTTTGGATTTTGACCAAAGTTAATGAATTAATTTTGTAAATTTTCCAAATTTAGTATAATGATAATTTCCCATAATTATTTTGTAATATCAAGATTAAGATAGAGAGAAAAATAAATAAATAAATAAAGTATGTAATAATAATAGTCAGCTGACTCAATCTTGTGTGGCATCTGTAGTGGACTAAACAGTTATATAGATGAATATTAATTAAATTGGGTGGATGTGAAGCCTCCACGTCATCAATGAAAACGAAATTTATTTTGTGCTTATCCATCTTTGAATTGCTTCTCTTCATTTTCATGGCCTTAAAACATAGCCCACAACACTCTCTTCATTAATAATCATTTGCAAGGGAGGAGTATAAATTTTTATTTTTCATCTAATAGTTGTGGATTAAATATTTTTTTAACGAAAAATAAAAGAAATTATGAAATCGGCACCGAGTTTAAGTTTGAGTATGCCACTTTTTATGCCGATCATGATCACTTGCTCTTCATTTTGAATGTGTTTAATATTGCGACTAAAAAAGTGTGGTTGATAAATAATAAATAAGAAATTATCATTCTTTTATCAAAATTAGGATAAGGAAGAAAAATGAAGTCAAATTAGAAAAGGTGTGAATAGATTCTGAGTAATTGGTGTTTGGGCCAAATTTGGTCCAGGGGTAGTTTCGTCATTTTACTTCAGATCCAATACTGGACGCACCCCTGAAGCCTCCTAATCAAACCCCAAAGACATAATGTCGGCCCAGGCCCGATGAATACCAACACCCGTAACCGAAGGACCATCCAGAGGCCGGCCCACGTAACACCTAAGTTCATAAACACCATTCATAAAATCCACAGTTGCCAGCCAACAACGGGAAAATACAAATAAAACCCCCCTCATGAAGTCGACCGTTATCACGACCCAACGGACAAGCAATCAAATGGCAATAAAGGCACACGTTACTTAAGCATGTATATATAGGAATTGAGTTTCCAATAAGAGGACATTCAACGTCTGGCTCTCATACCCATAGCTTTGGGACATCCTCAAGCTCGCCACTCCTGCCACTTACCGCCCACACGACATTTAACGGAGTTCAAGGTAGCATCTAACCTTGACCTTCCATCTACAATTACCTTTGTTCATTTACTGACTTGGGCATCAGAGTGCCCCCGGCACCCACCACACCGGTGGGCAGTACTCCCGCTCACCCTACATCTCTGTTTTGCAGGATCGCCAGTGCCCCATCCTCACGAAATCTCTATTGTAGGCCTCGAGCAAAAATCAACGTTTACAATTTGGCGCCCACCGTGGGGCCCTTGCGATTTATGGCATGCAAAGATCTCCATTTCTACACTAGATCTCATGACCACTTAATTAGTCATCCTCCAAGAATAATTACAAACATTGGAGCACATATCTTCAACCTCCTAAAGGCCTGAGGCTACGGGTCACACCAACAATCCTACCATTTGATCCAATCCATTAGGAGCATTCAAAAAAAAAAATGGCAAGTGGAAATCCACCATCAAACGACCATCCACCTAGTCACCAGAAGAACCACCATGACTTTCCAGCCGATCGATCACAACCAGATATCTCCTCTACGCATAAGGAAATATAGGAGTTGGAAAGAGTGATTCTCTCTAGCCTACCCGGCGCCGGACTACCAGTGAACCAACACTTAGATCATTCTACACACTTCTACCAGTCAGCCAGAGAATATCCTCATAAACCACAGTCATACTCCAATAAACCAATAAACTATGCAGGAGGATTGCCACCACATCCAGACTACGTGAAAGAAGTGTTATCTTCTTCAGACAACGTTGAGATGATCCTCATCTCCTCCAGAAGACATTAATAGATTGCCAATAATTTTACAGTACCCGAATGAAGATTTGGCGAGGACATCCCGTCAGCATTGCCAGGTATGTCTTGCATTTTTTAAGAATCTCCCAATCGACATTAGTAAAACGTGGGACTTATAATGGGTATCATAGCTTGAAAATTGTTATAGTTGCCCCAATCCATACCACACCATATAGCTAGAAAATTGTTATGGGTATCCCAGTCGACATCAATTTGTGGCTTGGGACTTATATAGATGTCATAGTTGGTACCACCATTTATGGTATGAGACTTGCAATGGTGACCCAGTCGACACTACAATCTACAACCTGATAATTGATAAGGATATCACAGTCGACATTTGCAATAAGGCATATGACTTGTTAGAGATGCTTCACTCGACATCAGTGTATTAGAGGATGTCCAATTGTCATCATAAAATATATAGCTTATCATTTGCTTGAAATTCCATTCGACACTCTACATGTGAGGCTTGTCACTTGTTCAAGATCTCATACGACATGAGATGGAAGAAGTTCTAACTAGATAGTTGAGGTTCCATCCCACACGATAAGGAAAAATTACTACCTGGAGTCAGAAACACCACTCGACACTGCAATAATGTAGTCTCGGCTTAAGAAGGATGCTATAGATGAAGATACAACAAGTTGGCATTCCACCCGGCACTACGAGGATTTTATTTTGGCTCAAGGAAGATGCTCTAAATAAAGACACATCATGAGGATATTGTCTCATTCGACATCGCAATGATGTAGACTCGACTCAATGAGGAGGTTCCAATTAATACTTGAGAAGATCCATTGTGAGGGACCCATAAGCGCACCATTTACAAGATCCTAATACAAGCGTCCAGAGAGATGCATACAACTTTTGGAGCAAACATAAATTTGATGGCCCACTTGCCAATTAATCAAATGCCCTCAGCCCAAAAGCTCAACAGAAATAAACTCCACAATTTCAGCTTCTTAAGCAAGAGAGACGACCTTCACCAGTCCAACACACCGAACTCAAATTCCCACATCGTCTATTGCAAAAGGATTAAAAGAAAGAGAGCAATCACGGTACCCAGAGAGTGACCGAAACCGCCTCACTCAACAACTATGCCCGAAACCTAAAACGACCAGCAACCACAGAAGAATAGAGGCATTCTTTCCCTCTCGACAAAGCATATTGCTTATGACAAGAGTCCACTCGACTCCAAGTGCAATCGCTTGATTAGAAGTCAGATGCCCTATTCAAATAACCTAGCTCCACAGCCATGGGCAGTCCCATTCGAAATTGAAACAGCTTCCTCAAAGAATAAAATGAACCCACACACCCATTCCACGAGTCAGATGCAAAGCTGTCAAACGACCAGTCCACATGACACTCCACTACTTGCACAGACGCAGATCCAAACCAATCCGGACTCTGTAAGTTAAATAGAACCCGACTCTATAGTGAAGGAATTAAGTTGGTGGGACAATGATTTAACCATCAGACAAGGCCATGGGTGCGATCTCTGGCACGACCGTTCCAAGTCGAGAGATGAGCCACATGTGGCCTATGCGAAGGCTTGATCTTCGTGGCTCGTCGTAGAGTAGAGGGCATCCCGTGATTCAAAGCGTCATAGAGATGAGCCATAAGTTAATAGCCTCATGCCATTTTCTTTAGAGTTGGTTTTGTCGTATGGTTTTGGGCAACATAAACCAGTTCTATCAAACGGAGATCAAGGTCTTTTATACATCCCTTCATTGTTGGTCATAGTGCTAGGACTGGGAATTCAGCTGCTTCTTCAGTAATACCGCCCTGCCCCGACAGTGATGCATGGGCACGAGGTAGAGTCCAAGCTCTCCGGACATATTATCAACAGCAGTGGCCCGACATTCTCTCGAGTAGTTGGTGGACTCTATTCGGCTCTACATGTGAAAGTCAAAAGCTGAATTTCGTACCCCCATTACGCCTGATAATACGTAAAACTTTCAATTGTTACATCCAAAAACATATGAAGAAATCATCTGCAAATCGACGGTGTAACAGATCCTAGGGTTTTGAAATAGACAGGGGAGGCGATATGGCGTTCATTCTCCTCTGTTGTTCGCGCGAGTAGCGAATCAGAACAAAAATTGAAATGCTACTCGAAAAGGCAAAAGCGAAGACCCATCATAAATTAGCAATCCCATTCGACAGTGTGCCTATAAGGGGTAGGCAGGGCAAGCAATGAAGTAAGTCTGATCAACATCGAGCAGAATTGGCTCAACAACGTCGTGTCGAATGAGCTCGAACTGTGGGATTCCAAAATAGTGAACCAAGTCGTCGAATAAGATGTTCGGTAGAACTAGTGTTACAGTCAATGTAGTCAAGATTGCTGCTTGCGAGTCTAAATTCTCGCTTGATCTTGGAAGACGCATGAGTTTTTTTTTACTTCATTTTTTGGGCTTTTGCTAATGGCAAGTGTGTGTTCGGCGCTTTTAGCTGCGCTTGCTTGTGGCCTGGTTGCCTTTTGTATTGTTAGGGCCCTTGTACCTTGAGACTTTTTGTATGATTTGTCTGCTTCCTCCTTGGTGACAAACATTCCCATTTACGCGAACATATGTGCCTGCAAAGGTTCGAGCTTATCACCTGCCACCTTGAGAAATGACATTGCACTCCTCCATGAAACAAGACAAACGACATGCACCCACTAAAGAAAAGACCACCGAGGATGAAGGTCACTTTTGACGTTCGACAGTGTCTTCTATGACATTCATAAGGACCAGTCGACAATAATCTCTTGGACCTTTTTCAGGTCTCCTCTGAACTTTCACCAAGTCCAGCAGTATAAAGAGAATCATGAACCTTCGTCAGGTTCAATAAAGTGAGATCAGTAGACTGAATGTTTTTCTGGCCTCACCAAGCCCAGTCGACGAGACATTTCCCATGGTTCGTGCAGAGTCAACATATCACCTTCATCTGGTTTAAAAAAAATTAAAAAAAAATATATTTAAAGACTCCTCTGATCCATGACCAGTAGAATGGAGATTATCCTGAACCTTCATCTGGTTCAGTCGACCGGGGACAACCCCATAGACTCATGTCGAGTCAAGTTATAGACATGGATTACACATGTCGTATGACTTATAACTTCCTGGTCTCATCAAGTCCGGTCGACCGGGGACATCCCCCATAGACTCATGTCGAGTCAAGTTATAGACATGGATTACACATTGTTAGTGTTCCTAGAACATTCATAGGATCTAATAAGCATGAAAAACATTTCATATGATCATTATAAGGTGCGGAATAAAATTACAATGAGTGGATAGAGCTTTAAAATTTTTGAGAGGATGATCTCCAAGATCCAACCTTTTGATGATTCCAAGCTTTGAGATGTTTCCCTATCACCTTTGTTGACTTGCTTAAGTGCTAGCTTGTTGATTTGATGAACAAAATCCAAGTGTAGAGTTGAAGGTGGCTCACGCCCAAGTGTCTCAAGAACTAGGCTTTTCATTTTCACTTGTGAATGATGTGTTGTGTAACAAGTGTAGAGATTTTCCTTTTTGTTATTCACATTTAGGTAAAACTATTTCACCCTTTTTACCGTAAACTTGGTAGGTTTGGTAAATGGTTTACAAAAAGTAAAACAAGGTGGTTGAGTGGTTGGTGGCTTGGCATAAATGCCAACTACCACCACCTACCACACATGTGAAGTGGGCCCCATATATTTGAATTCAAAATTCAAATATCTCTACGAACATTTACCGCGGCTCGGTTCCGTTTAATCCGATTAAACGAATTTCCGTCATTAAATAATTAAATCTAATTTAATTAAATATCGATGCCTCGCAAATATATTACGATCGTCGTTTACGAATTAATTCTAAATTAACTCGTTCGTTCGTATTAAAGTCCGACTTTAATTTCGTAACGAAATCCAATTCGTATTAATATATCCGATATATTAATTTTAGCCCATTTAAATAAATTAAATAGAAAAATCAAATTTAACTATTAAATTTATTTTACCGATTAATTCCAAATTAATCGCGTTCTCTCTCTACTGAACACATTTAATCCCGGATTAAATAAAGCCCCAATTAATCCCAGATTAATTTTCTCTCTAAATAATCCCAGATTAATTATATTTTAAGTCAACTGTCATCGGTGAATCTTTGGGAAGCGACCCAAGAGATCTCTGGATATGTTGGCAGTAAATCCGGTTATCGGAATATCCGATAAAGTGAGTACCTCGTACTACGTGCTTACCGATTTACAAGACATGGTTGGCTTCTAGCAAAGCACCGTGCCTACCCAATTCTCTAGAAATATTCTTACTGGAATATATAATCTATGCCAGGCGTAGTATACGTAGTATTGCGTATTGTGATCCAGTATCGGATGTCACGTGCAAGGCCTAGGGCTGGAAAGTGTCTGCCCCGTACGAAGCACATATCGGATATCAAGCAACTAGTCTCTTTGAATCGGATAATCATGACCTTGTCATATTATCACGATGGTTGCAACACTATAGAGAACTAGTTCCGAATCCCTGCGTGATCATCATCTCCATATGTCTGAAGTGATACTCCCATCTTGACATCACATCCAATACACTACGATTCTCAATAAACCTAGAAGAGGCGCACACAGAACCTGTTAAAGCCCTGGACGACCAAAACGAAAGTTTACCGGTTGTCGCAAGTACTAGCGATGCAAGTCTCAGGTTAAGACCAAATACACCTACCCTGAAGCGGACTCCTATAGACACATATACATACTACCAATGGGATTCCGCGGGGTCTATCCAGAGCAAAGTTGTTTTCCGTACCATCGGTAAAACACAACCTCCAATCGCACTTGCATAAGTATCCAATACTTAAACATATGAGAACTGTGCCATTAGGGCCTCACAACGCGCACAAGTGCAATACTAGTCTATTCCATATTATCGATGTCCAGTCTCGATAATACTACGACTAGGGATATTTAATGATTAAACCTTTATTGATTGATACTGTCTCATATCATCTCAATCCGGAACTAATCATATGGACTTTTACCATTTATATATATCAAAGTAATTAAATTACAAAACGGTAAAAGGCAATTTCATTACTACATAGTTAATTTCGTACAAAAACACAATGCCTTTTACAAACAGTGACGCTATGGGTCATAACTGTCCAACAATCTCCCACTTGGCCTATAGTCAGTACTCAAGCATCTAATACCTGAACTATGTATATGTCGCTCAAACTTTTACTGGGGAATAGCTTTCGTCAGCGGGTCTGCTATGTTGTCATCTGATGCGACCTTCTCGACATTCACATCGCCACGAAGTATGATCTCACGTATCAGATGGAAACGTCGAAGAACATGCTTGGATCGTTGATGAGACCGCGGTTCCTTAGCCTGCGCTATAGCCCCGTTATTGTCACAATACAATGGAACGGGGTCAGCTGCTAACGGAACTACTCCTAATCTAATTAGGAATTTTCGGATCCAAACTGCTTCCTTTGCTGCTTCAGCTGCAGCAATATACTCCGCTTCAGTTGTTGAATCGGCAACAGTCTCTTGCTTAGAAGATTTCCAGCTTACTGCTCCGTTGTTCAAACAAAATATGTACCCGGATTGCGACTTAGAGTCGTCTTTATCAGTTTGGAAACTTGCATCGGTATACCCAGTTACCTCAAGTTCTCCATCTCCATAAATTAAGAAAGCATCCTTAGTTCGTCTAAGATACTTAAGGATGTTCTTAACCGCCATCCAGTGACCTTCACCTGGATCGGCCTGATATCGACTACACATGCTCAAGGCATAGGAGACATCAGGTCGCGTATATATCTGGCATACATGATCGATCCGACTGCCGAGGCGAACGGTATCCGACTCATGTTGTCTCTCTCATCTTGAGTTTTAGGACACATGTCCTTAGATAGATAGACACCATGTGACACAGGCAACAGTCCCCTCTTGGACTGATCCATGTTGAATCTCTTCAACATTTTGTCAATGTACGTGCTCTGGGAGAGTCCAAGCAGCTTTCTAGATCTATCCCGGTAGATCTTTATTCCTAGAATATAGGCTGCTTCTCCCAGATCTTTCATGGAGAATTTTAATGAAAGCCAAGCCTTCACCGATGTTAACATGGGAATGTCATTGCCCATAAGCAATACATCATCAACATAAAGGACAATAAAAGTAAGTGCTCTCCCACTAACCTTCTTGTATACACAAGGATCATCTTCATTTTGAATGAAATCATATTCTTTTATGATCTCATCAAAACGTTGGTTCCATGACCGCGATGCTTGCTTAAGTCCATAAATGGACCGATTTAACTTACAAACCTTGTTTGCAAGTTTAGGCACGATAAAACCGTCAGGCTGTTGCATATAAACATCCTTCAAAAGGTTCCATTAAGAAAGTAGTTTTAACGTCCATCTGCCATATCTCGTAATCGAAATATGTAGCAATAGCAAGCATTATCCGAATGGATTTAATCATGGCAATGGGTGAGAAAGTTTCGTCGTAATCGACACCATGTCGTTGACGATACCCCTTCGCTACAAGCCTAGCTTTGTACGTTTGTACGTTGCCATCCATGTCGGTCTTCTTCTTGAAGACCCATTTGCATCCAATATGCTTTACACGCCTTCTGGTGCGTCAACCAGTCTCCAAACTTGGTTGGTGTACATGGAATCCATTTCAGACTTCATGGCTTCTTGCCATAAAGCGGAATCGATATCTTGTATCGCTTCCTCACGTAGCCGGTTCAGTATCCTCAATGAGATCAATATCTACATGAGGTGAGATCAGAAACCCATACCTCTCAGGTTGTATCCTGACTCTCTCCGACCTACGCGGTCATTGTGTGATAGAAGATTGTGGTACAGTCTCATCCCGGATGGACTGTTCTTGTTCCGTTGAGGATTCTATGCCAGGAACAGTATCACTCCGATTTTCATCGAGTTCTACTTTCTTCCCACTAACCACTGCATTCAGGAATTCATTCTCAAGGAAAACCGCATGTAGAGCAACAAATACTTTGTTCCCTTGTGGGTGATAGAAGTAATATCCTTTGGTTTCCCTAGGATATCGTACGAATAAGCATTTATCCGATTTGGGCTCAAGTTTGGTACCTTCCAAACGTTTGACGTATGCCCAGCATCCCCAATCTTCAGGAATGAGAAACCCGGTTTCTTTCCTGTCCATATCTCATATGGTGTCTGTTGTACAGACTTTGATGGAACCTTATTCAAAATAAGAATTGCACTGTTTAATGCATATCCCCAGAGAAGGAAATAGGTAGCTCAGTGCGACTCATCATAGACCTTACCATGTCCAACAAAGTTCAGTTTCTCCGTTCGGACACACCATTCAATTGCGGTGTTCCAGGAGGAGTCCACTGTGAAAGAATGCCATATTCTTTCAAGTAATCTAGAAACTCATTGCTCAAGTATTCGCCACCACGGTCTGACTGTAATGTCTTTATACTCTTACTGGTCTGTTTTTCAACTTCGTGTCGAAGCTCTTTGAATTTCTCAAAAGTTTCCGACTTGTGTCTCATAAGATACAATAACCATAACGCGATGCATCATCCGTAAAGGTTACGAAGTATTCGTATCCACCTCTAGCCTAGCTAGACATGGGCCCACAAACGTCACTATGAACGAGGGCTAACAGTTCGGTGGCGCGTACACCTTTACCGCTAAAAGGTGATTTAGGCATTTTGCCTAATAAGCAAGATTCGCAGATGTCATATGAATTTGGATCAAATCCGTCCAAGTACCCACTCTTCGAAAGTGTGGATATACGAGTCTTGTTTATGTGTCCCAGACGACAGTGCCACATATAAGTTTCATCTTTGTTACTCATTTTGAGCCTTTTGTTTGTTATATTATATGTTTGAGATTGATTTATATTCAAATATAAAGACCATTATTAGCATCAGCAGAACATATCTCAAAGTCATCTTTTATAACAAAACACCCAGTGTTTCGGATACAAAAGTGTACCCGCATTGGGTCAAACAAGATACAGAGATAATACTCCTAGTCAAACTAGGTACATAATAAAAATCATTAAGTTCAAGTACATGCCCGAGAGGCAGCTCTAAAAAAAAAGTGCCAACGGCCAAAACGGCGACTGGTGCCCCATTTCCAACGCGTAGATCAATCTCTCCTGAGGTCAGTCTCCTGCTAATCTGCAGATCCTACACATCAGTACATATATGAGTACCACAACCGAATCAAAAATCTAATTTTTTAAACTAGAAGTAGTCATGTTTATCTCTATAACAAACATACCTGAAGCCGGTGCCTTGCCCGCTTTAATCTCCTTCTGGAGCGTCTTGTACTCGCGGTAGTCACGCTTCCAGTGACCCCGCTTGCCGCACTGGAGGCAAACATCCTGAGATTTGTCCTTAGGCTTCCCAGAAGCCCTTGACGATTTGGCCTTGCCCTTTCCTTTATGCTTCTTCTTCTTCACACCTCCAGTCGCCTTGAGCCCAGCCCTCGACATATGAGATGTCGAAGCAAAGTGCGCCTCGCGCTTGTTGCCCTAAAGCAGCTCTTTCTCAGCTTCCTTGAGAACCGACAATAAGTCTCCAAGAGTATCATCAGTGTTCATCAAATTATAGTTTATGATGAACTGTCTCCAAGTATCGGGGAGAGATTGCAGGACCATATCTATGGTAATCTCAGCCTCAAAGACTATCCCTATCTTGTTGGTTATTATCTAGGTCCCAAGATCAAACAAGCAATGAAAACAATGTGTGAACACATCAACAGAGGTAGCGGAATACTCACATCGATCGGTTGAGTCGATTTGAAGACGAACGAAGCCATTTTGCTCACTGCCAAGGGCGCTCACTGCAACCAGTCCACTGCCCTCACAAATCAGATTTTGAGCTGAGAAACGGAGCTCCAAGCCTCGTCGAACGGATCCCGGCTCATGGGTGAACCTCCCTACCACCTTCGCAAGACTCGTAAGTGTGCTAGCACTTGGATTTCCACCATAAAAAACCACTCTTGCTTCCCTATATGTCACGCCATTTCTGGTTCAAAACCAGTGAAGATTTTCTCTGTTTTTGCGTGAGGAGAAGAGAGAAATTGAGAGAGATGATGTTGTGTAATGGTTGGTGAAAAGCTTTTCCAAAAAGCTTTATATATTTTCCAAGAAAAATAAATAAAACCAATTACTTAATTGATTTAAATAAAATCAAAAGTAAAAGTTTTTCCCTTCAAACACTATTACACCAACTTACATCAACTATTCACATGTCACTTTATAAAGTGATGTGATGCAAGTCAATCCATCAATCCATCAATCAATCAATCAATCAATCAATCACTCAAAGTGACTTTTGATTTGACGCTTGATGTGACGATTGATTTGACGCTTGATGTGACTTGCGTCACCGCACTCGAATTCGAAATACGAATGTGCTCGTAATCACACTCGGGCTCGGTTCGTTAATTCCAAATTAACGATTTTTTGTCGCGTCGTAATTAGATGATTACGCCTAGCGAATTCACTATTCACATCGCTAACGAATTAATTCTAAATTAATTCGTTCGCCCGAATTAAAATCTAATTTTAATTCCGCGTCGAAATCTAATTTCGTTTAATATATCGAATATATTAATTTACCGATTAATTCCAAATTAATCGTTATCTCTCTCTTGACGATATTTTATCCTAGATAAAATATCTCTGTAATTAATCCTAGATTAATTTTCTCTCTCTTCTATATAATCCCAGATTATTCAAGAGTGCGAGTTGTGCGTCATCGGTGGATTATCGGGAAGCGACCCATGAGATCCCCGGATAAGTTGGCAGTAAATACGGTCGTCGGAGTATCCGAATCACGTACGTACCAAGTACTACGTTCTACCAATTTACGAGACAAGGTCGACTCCTAGCAAAGTACCAAGTCTTCCCAATTCTCCGGACATATCCATTTAAGAATATTAAGATCTGTATCAAGCGTAGTATACGATTGTATTGTGTGCATCGGCCAAGTATCGGATAGTCACGTGCTAGGGCTGGGGCTGGATAAGTGTCTACCCCGTCCGAAGCATATATCGGATGCTCTGGTAACATAGTCTCTATAATCGGATATTCATGACCTGGTCACAATATCCCGATTGGTTGCGCAACACTCAAGAGCACTAGTACCGTATCCTGCGTGACATCATCTCCACTATGACTGAAGTGATACTTCCGTCTCGACATCACACCCAATACACTACGACTCTCTGATATAAACCCAGAAGTGGTGTACGCAGAACCGGTTAAAGCCCTGTACCACCAAGACCAAAGTCTACCGATTATCGCAAGTATTAGCGATGCAAGTCTCAGGTTAAGACTATACACACCTACCTTGATTTCGGCCTCCCATAGACACCTAGTCATAATACCAATGGGATTCCGAGGGGTCTATCCAGAGCGAAGCTGTTTCCCGTACCATCGGTGAAACACGACCTCCTATCGCACTTGCATAAGTATCCAATACTTATATATATGAGAACTATGCCGTTGTGCCCTCACAACGCACACAAGTGCAATACTAGCCTATTCCGCATTATCGATGTCCAGTCTCGATAATACTCCGGCTAGGGATATTCAATGATTAATCCTTCGGGGACTGATATTGTCTCATATCATTCTCAGTCCAGGAACTAATCACAGGGACCTCTCTTCATTTATATATCTATGGTGATCTAATCACAAATGATGCGAGTGCAATTTCCTTGTCACATAGTTAATTTGCTACAACAACACAATGATCTGTGCAAATAGTGACGCTATGGGTCATTTTGTCCAACAATCTCCCACTTGGCACATAGCCAGTCACTCAAGTGTCCCACACCCGAACTATGTACGGTTCGCTCAAATTGCTGAGGAAAGGTTTTCGTCAGCGGATTGTTTAATTATCGTTTGACGCGATTTATACGATCATCACATCACCACGATGTATGATCCGAACGAATCAGATGATATAGAAGTATATATCTGGATCGCCGATGAGACCTTTAATTCCTTAGCCTGTGCTGACGCCTAGCTCAGCTACTAAAAGAACTATATAAATCTAATTAGATTATTTCGATCCAAATGGCTTCTATTGCTGCCTCAGCTGCAGCAATAATCCTCATTTGTCGTTTATTCGGCAACAGTTATCTTGCTTGGAATATTTCCAGCTCACTGTCCCGTTATTCAAACTTTATAGTACCTCAGTATTTAATTGTTTGGAAACTTGCAGCAGTGATCCCAGTCACTTCAAGTTCTCCTTCTCCATAGTTTAAGATAGCATCTTTAGTCTCTGAGATACTAACAGATGTTCTTAATCTTCAATCCAGTGACTGTCACTTGGATTGACCCGATTGTGACTCCATATGCTCGAAGCGTATGAGACACCCTATCAAGTACATTTTTAAATGTACAATTTCCCAGAGAGTGTTAACAACTCCAAATCTATCCCAGTAGATCTTTATTCCTCAAATAAAGGTTGTTACTCCCCAGAATTCTACGGAGAATTTCTATTGAAAGAATATCTATGAAAGCCAAGCTTTCATTACTTATTTTATGGGAATTTCACTGTTAGTGCGCTCCCACTAACCTCCATATATACACAAGAATTATTTCGTTTTGGGTCAAATCATAAACCATTATGATTATTTCAAAACGTCAGTTCCAAGAACCTTATGCTTGCTTCAATCCAAACATGGATCGAAAAACCCGCAAACCTTGTTTGTCGGTTATACAAAATCGTCAGGATGTTGTAAACATCCTCCAAAAGGTTTCCTTTTCAGGAAAGTGATTTTGATCTGTAACTGACACATTTCATAAATGAAATATGCAGTTATCAATAAGCATCTTCAAAATGGATTTATCATGGCAACAGGTAAAAGGTTGAACCGTTATCAACACAATGTTGATAACGATACCTTTCCGTCACAAGCCTAGCTTTGTACGTTGGTATGTTGCCATCCATGTATGTCTTCCCTGAAGATGTTTAATATACCATAGGCACAATGCCTTGTGTACAACAACTAGTATCCAAAATAGTTGTTATACATAGAATCCATTTCGGACTCATGGCACTTTGCCATAATAGGGAGTCGATAACCTCGTATCACTTCCTCAAAACGTAGTCGGATGGTATACCTTCATAAGATTGACATCTTTATGAGGTTAGATCAGAAACCCATACCCTAGGTTGTTTTCTGACTCTATCCGATCTACTCAGTTCTTGTGTATTCGAAGATTAATGGTACAGATTCATTATTGATGAACTGTTTGTGTTCCATTAAGGACTTCGTGCCTAGAACAGTATTACTCCGATTTTCATCGAGTATCACTATCCTCCCACTGACCACTGCATATCGGTATTCCTCTCAGGAAAACCGCATGGTGAGTAACAATCACATTGTTCTCATGTGAGATTTATAAGTACTATACTTAAAGTTTCCCTTAGGATACCTATATTGGCACTTATCCAATTTGGGTCTTTTAGTTTGTATCAATCCAAACGTTATGCCTGGCATACCCAAATTACTAGAAATGAGAAACCTCGTTTCTTCTTCCTTGTTCATATCTTATATGACATCTGTCAAACAGATTTATATGGAACCTTATTCTAAATAAGTTTTGCACTGTTAATACATATCCTATTGAAGGAAACAGTAGCTCAGAGCGACTCGTGATAAACCTTATCATGTCCAACAAAATTCGGTTTTAGTTCGGACACACCGTCTAACTGACGTGTCTCGGGAGGAGTCCTCATATGAAAGAATACCGTACTCTTTCATGTACATATGAAACTTACTGCTTAAGTATTTTCCAATACGGTCTTACCGTGGCGGAATAATACTATAGCCGATCTGTTCTTCTATTTCGTGTCGAAACTCTAAAGTTTCCGATTTGTGTTCTTCAAAAGAAACACATAACCATAACGTGATGCCACATCCGTTATGGTCACGAAATATTCATGTTCACATCTAGTCTAGCTAGATATGGGCCCACTTACTTCACCATGAATAGGGCTAACAGATCAGTGGCCCTTTTACTATTACCAAGTAAATAGTATTTTAGGTACTTTACCTAATAAACTAGATTCGCAGACCTTATTTGAATAGTCAAATCAGTCCTAGTACCCACTCTTCAAAAGTGTGGATATACGAGTCTTGTTTAACTGTGTCCTAGACAACCATGCCACAAATAAGTCTCTATTGATCAAATCAATTTGAGCTATTTATTTGTCATTTTTTATATGTGTGAGATTTTATTATATTCAAAATATAAATTCTGTTATTCACATCTAATGTGTTTATCTCAGTATCATCTTTATATAATAAAACACTTAGTGTTCTAGAATATAAAGGTTTTATCCGCAATGGATTAAACACTGATATAGAGATAATGTCTCTAGTCAAACTAGTTACATTATAACAGTTCCTAATTTAAGTACATACCGAAGGGTAGTTCCTGAATTTAGGTATCTACGGTCGAAACAGCGACTTTCGTCCCGTTTCTAATTCGCAGAGAAATCTCAGCTTGAAGTCAGTATCCAGCTCATAGCGGATTCTGAACATCAATACATATATTTTATGTACCACACTAAGTATTTAAAATCTAATTTTAATACTAGTAGTGAACATAACTTTGACAAATATTTTTAAAGTCAGAGCCTCACCCTTTCTTTAATTCCTTCGTGTCTTCCATATCCAAATGGTATTCACTTTGGGATATGTCAATTATCTTTTCAATATTTCACAAACCTTTGGCCAAGCCTTGGGTTTCGGAATATTGAAACGATGTGCACCTTGTGCAACACGCCCAATTGCAAACTTTGACTTTTCTCACTAGAATAGAATAGTCAATTAATTCTCCAAGAATTATAAATTGCAATACTTTTTAAATCTAAAGATAGATTTATTGACAAGTATATTAAATAAGCACTAAAGTCATCATCACATAAATCTTCCAAAGATTTTATGCTCTACTTATTGCTTAATTATGGGCCTAGATATAACAAGTTATTTTATCCAATAAAGTAACCTATTATTATTCCCAATGAAAATAAATCATTTAAAACATTTAATCCAAGGATTATATATTTTAAATATTCAACTTTTCAATTCGTTATTGATTTCAATAGTCCAACTATTTAATCAATTTAATAAGGTACTATTTATTATAATGATTACAATAATCCAATTATTTAATCAACTATAATTTTAATTCAATTATATTGATTACTATAATCCAATTTAAAAATCAACATATATATATTGAATGAGTTTGTATATAGTCCAACTATATATATTTTTAAAACACATAAATATTAGTCCAACTAATACTTTTGATTAATATGACGAGTAAAATATAGATGAGCGCGTTTAGCGAGTATTCGAACGAATGTTGCAAATTCAATACTTGCCTCCCACTATTTTTCGTCGAGCCTCTAACCCTCTGTCGAGTACTCGGGAAACCGTGTTTCATAGTGGGCTAGGATCCCGTTAAATATCACACAATCTTGACTTTGGCCAACAAATTGTATGATAATTAACTAGGTAGATCTCGAAGATCAATTGGATCTCATCCACTCCTAGATCCAGTAGGTGGACATCCAAGTCCCAAACATATATCTTATATATGCCTATACATCGAATGTATACCCTAACCTTTTTCCTCTGAATCAACTAGGCTTTGGCTTTGGCACAACAAACCTAGTGATCCCAGTCAAGCGCAGACCCATTGACATGGAAGCTTCGTAATCAATGTCAATGGACAAGAAGTGGTCTTGACTTTGGCCAACAAACCACAACTTGGACACGACACCGTATGGAACAAAGCCTCGTGATAAAAACCATCTTCGACGGACAAGGGCTTGACTTTGGCCAACAACCCCTGCCAATCTCGGATCTTGAGCAAGAATCACTCAATGGAAGGAAAATAAACGCTTGATATTAACGAGGGTTTTTCGCGTGTGCAATTGGCTACCAATTAATTATCTTGTGTTAAGGTCTCATCATCATACACCCTTAAACATGCATTCTAAATACATAATAAAGCGAGTATGAAAATAAATAATAATGATATGCGGATGGATACTTAACACATTGATCCTAGATCAAATCTTTTCCTTTCTCACTCAAGCTAGCACTTGTATTACTTCTACCCGTTACACTACACTTCTAAAGAAACCTCATTTACATGGAGGGGAATAGGTGAGAAGAGAATACAAAGAGAATGAAGGTGATAAGGCTGGACACGCAGGTCCAATTTAATAAATCAAATTTATTACAACAATTTCTAAAATTGCCCACCCATCTAATATCCATCCGATATACATTATTCATTCAACACAACCAATTAAGTACTTAAAGTACGAATTCATGAATTAATTAAACTACATCATTAAATCAAATTTAACATGTATTTAATACTAATTCACTATTCAATTCCAAATTAAATATTACACTTTTATTTAATAAACCTTTTACGATTTAAATTCCAAATTTAATCGCAACGCGTCTCAAAGACCGATTAACGTCCAACGTCAATTCAATTAAAGTCCAATGGGCTTTTAATTGATTTCTTAAGGCGTGACTTTTGGTCAACTCGGGTCAAACCGATAACCAAAGTCCAATCCGGGATTTACCCCATAAGCCCATAAATCAATCTTGGCCCATTAGGCCCAATTGAACTTTAAAGGTTCATTAAGTCGCATTTGGGCTTTATGGTTAAGGTTTTGGGCCCAATTGGATCCAATCCATTTGGCCTAAACCAAACTTGATAAATCAAGCCCAATAGGCCCAATTACAACATTAAAGTCCAATTCCAAAATTAGGCCCAATTAATTAAATATACAAAATCCAATTTCATATTCAATTAAACTAAAGTGTATTACATGATTAATCAACTAAATCAACATTTCTAAAACACTAAATTAGTCCAATTAATCATACTCAATTCATTATCATATGTCCAACACACAAAATGAAAAAATCAAACCCATTTACATGCTTTTATGCTCTCGGCCAAAAGAGGGATTTTGTGTCCGATTCGGTTTCGATCCAATCGAACCTACAATCGACATTAAATCAACATCCTAAATGATTTCATACACATCCAATGTCATAAAATCAAAAAATACCAAGACATTATGGCATAGTTCCAATTCGGCCAACATAGAATTTTTGGGTTTTTGTCCAATTCGAAATCCAATCCAATTCGATTCAATTAACATCAACCTAATAGATTCCAACTCATCAAATGAATCAAAAATCAAAAATTCCAAGAATCCAAAAATACCAATACATTCGGCCAAGGGGAATAATTTGGGCAAAATTGATCCAATCACATTTTGTTGAAATTGATCAAATCAATCTTCAATATAACTATATTAACATAATCAATTTCACATGCTCACTTTCATAAATCACTGCTCAATACAAAATACCCAATTTTAAGCCTTACAATTTCATGCTTGAACCTATAGCTCTGATACCATTGTTGGTTATTATCTAGGTCCCAAGATCAAACAAGCAATGAAAACAATGTGTGAACACATCAACGGAGGTAGCAGAATACTCACATCGATCGGTTGAGTCGATTTGAAGACGAACGAAGCCATTTTGCTCACTGCCAAGGGCGCTCACTGCAACCAGTCCACTGCCCTCACAAATCAGATTTTGAGCTGAGAAACGGAGCTCCAAGCCTCGTCGAACGGATCCCGGCTCATGGGTGAACCTCCCTACCACCTTCGCAAGACTCGTAAGTGTGCTAGAGCACTTGGATTTCCACCATGAAAAACCACTCTTGCTTCCCTATATGTCACGCCATTTCTGGTTCAAAACCAGTGAAGATTTTCTCTGTTTTTGCGTGAGGAGAAGAGAGAAATTGAGAGAGATGATGTTGTGTAATGGTTGGTGAAAAGCTTTTCCAAAAAGCTTTATATATTTTCCAAGAAAAATAAATAAAACCAATTACTTAATTGATTTAAATAAAATCAAAAGTAAAAGTTTTTCCCTCCAAACACTATTACACCAACTTACATCAACTATTCACATGTCACTTTAATAAAGTGATGTGATGCAAGTCAATCCATCAATCCATCAATCCATCAATCAATCAATCAATCAATCAATCACTCAAAGTGACTTTTGATTTGACGCTTGATGTGACGATTGATTTGACGCTTGATGTGACTTGCGTCACCGCACTCGAATTCGAAATACGAATGTGCTCGCAATCACACTCGGGCTCGGGTTCGTTAATTCCAAATTAACGATTTTTTGTCGCGTCGTAATTAGATGATTACGCCTAGCGAATTCACTATTCACATCGCTAACGAATTAATTCTAAATTAATTCGTTCGCCCGAATTAAAATCTAATTTTAATTCCGCGTCGAAATCTAATTTCGTTTAATAATCGAATATATTAATTTACCGATTAATTCCAAATTAATCGTTATCTCTCTCTTGACGATATTTTATCCTAGATAAAATATCTCTGTAATTAATCCTAGATTAATTTTCTCTCTCTTCTATATAATCCCAGATTATTCAAGAGTGCGAGTTGTGCGTCATCGGTGGATTATCGGGAAGCGACCCATGAGATCCCCGGATAAGTTGGCAGTAAATACGGTCGTCGGAGTATCCGAATCACGTACGTACCAAGTACTACGTTCTACTACCAATTTACGAGACAAGGTCGACTCCTAGCAAAGTACCAAGTCTTCCAATTCTCCGGACATATCCATTTAAGAATATTAAGATCTGTATCAAGCGTAGTATACGATTGTATTGTGTGCATCGGCCAAGTATCGGATAGTCACGTGCTAGGGCTGGGGCTGGATAAGTGTCTACCCCGTCCGAAGCATATATCGGATGCCTGGTAACATAGTCTCTATAATCAGATATTCATGACCTGGTCACAATATCCCGATTGGTTGCGCAACACTCAAGAGCACTAGTACCGTATCCTGCGTGACATCATCTCCACTATGACTGAAGTGATACTTCCGTCTCGACATCACACCCAATACACACTACGACTCTCTGATAAACCCAGAAGTGGTGTACGCAGAACCGGTTAAAGCCCTGTACCACCAAGACCAAAGTCTACCGATTATCGCAAGTATTAGCGATGCAAGTCTCAGGTTAAGACTATACACACCTACCTTGATTTCGGCCTCCCATAGACACCTAGTCATAATACCAATGGGATTCCGAGGGGTCTATCCAGAGCGAAGCTGTTTCCCGTACCATCGGTGAAACACGACCTCCTATCGCACTTGCATAAGTATCCAATACTTATATATATGAGAACTATGCCGTTGTGCCCTCACAACGCACACAAGTGCAATACTAGCCTATTCCGCATTATCGATGTCCAGTCTCGATAATACTCCGGCTAGGGATATTCAATGATTAATCCTTCGGGGACTGATACTGTCTCATGTCATTCTCAGTCCAGGAACTAATCACAGAGACCTCTCTTCATTTATATATCTATGGTGATCTAATCACAAATGATGAGAGTGCAATTTCCTTGTCACATAGTTAATTTGCTACAACAACACAATGATCTGTGCAAATAGTGACGCTATGGGTCATTTTGTCCAACACATCTCAGCTAGCTCATCTATGTCAGCAATCATCTGTGCCACATGGGACTTATAGACATGCCTTCTGATAATGAGAGCTTCTTCTGATAAACGGAAGACCTTCTTTAATTAACTCATATCTCCGTGCCTACGGTTAGATCGGTGAAGATCTTGCAACCTTGCCAACATGTTATAGGGATCCAAGTCCATGTTCTGTCGACGAAAATGCTGAGTCATAGAAGCAAGCATAATAGACTGAGCAGTATCACAATCATCGCTGTGAGTCTTCCAAAGCTCCAGCTCAAGTAGCTCATCAGGTTTGGGCTTAGGCCCAAGAGGTCTCTGTATAGTATATATTAGCCTCTCGGCTCCAAGGACTATCCTTAGATTCATTTCCCAATCGGCAAAGTTCGTGCCCTTGAAGACATTTTCACACATGATAATGTCTCGGACATTTCCCTTTCCAGTCATCTTGGCTACGATAGTCCAACTATCTAGTCAATGATATTTGGGTACAGTCAAACTGTTACAAGAAAAATAACATTTTATTAGTCCAACTAAATATTTATGACGAAATAAATTTGAAAGCGCGTAAAGCTAAATATCTTGAATGAAATTGCAAATTCAATACTAGCCTCCCACTATTTTTCGGCGAGCCTCTATCCCTCTGTCGAGTACTCGGGAAACATAGTTTCCTTCCTGGGCTAGGATCCCGTTAAATAACACACAACCTTGATTTTGGCCAACAAGCTGTATGAAACTTAACTAGGTAGATCTCGAAGATCAATTGGATCTCATCCAATTCCTAGATCCGGTAGGTGGACATCCAAGTCCGAAACATATATATGTATATATGCCAATATATCCAATATTTTTCCTAACTTTTTCCTCTGAATCAACTAAGCCTTGGCTTTGGCACAACAAGCTTAATGATTCCAGTTAAGCGGGACCCATTGACATGGAAAGCTTCGTAATCAATGTCGATGGACAAGAAGTGATCTTGACTTTGGCCAACAAATCACAACTTGGACAAGACACCGATATGGAACAAAACTCTCATGATTCAAACACATCCACAATTGACAAAGGTCTTGACTTTGGCCAACAAACCAATGCCAACTTTGGATCTTGAGTAAGAATCACTCAACGGAAGGAAAAACGCTTAATATGTTTTTGAGGGTTTTTCGCGTAATTGGCAACCAATTAATTATCTTTGATTAGGTCTCATCATACACCCTTAAGCATGCTTCTAAAACATCATAAAGCGCGTAAAGTAAATTAATAGCGATATGCGGATGGATATATAAAAAATTGTTCCTAGAACAAATCACTCCATTTCCTCTCCCCGGCTAGAACTATTCTATTCCTACCCAATTACAAAATACAATAAAGAAATCTCATATACATTGAGGGGAATAGGTGAGAAGAGAATTACAAGGAGTAAAGAGATAAAAGGCTGGACACGCATGCCCAATTTAATAAATTCTAAATTTATTACAATTTCCAAAATTGCCCTCACCCTTCTAATATCCATCCGATATACACTATTCATTCATAACATTCATGTAATCATACAAAGCATATATTACAACCAATCTAATCCAATTAATTAGTCTTTAATTATGTGACCAAACAATGTTCAAACAATGATTTGATTTGCAAGAGTCAAACTCATTTAAGAATAAATACTTTTAAGTAAGTATTCTTGAATTATATTGAACTACAACTTTAAATCCAATTTATTTGTATTCAATACTAATTCCAATTTAATTCCAAATTAAATACATACACTATTTATTTGCCTTAAAGACTTGGATTCCAAATCCAATCTTAATGGGTCTCAAAGGCCCAATAACATCTAATGTCATTTTAATTAAAGTCTAATGGGCTTTTAATTGATTCTTAAGGCATGGGCTTTGGCCATAATGGATCAAACCCAAAATGCCAAGGCCCAATAGGAATCACCCTATTGCCAACAAATCAATTTAGGCCCATTAGGCCCAATTAAAATCTTTAAAGGGCCAAGTGATGTATTTGGACTTAATGGAATTGGTTTTGGGCCCAAATGGATCAAATCCAAAAGTCCAAAACCAAACTTGGTCAAACCAAGCCCATTAGGCCCAAATACACACTTTTAGCCCAACTAATTTTAAAGGCATATATTAACATAATTATAATATTCCAAATATCACAATTATTTTAAATAAAGTATATTAGCCATAATTAATTAATTAAACTCAATATTTCCAAAATATCAATTAACTTAATTAATCATGCTTAGTCCAATAATTCATGCTTAACACAAAATCAAGCCAAAACACATCATTACATGCTTGACACAAATAGAAGCCTAAAATCATCATTTCATGCTCAACATGCACTTTGATTTTAAAATGAACATTATTAACATTGATTCTAATCAAATTAAACCAACTATCAACATTTAAACATGCATCTAAACATATTATTTCATGTTACAAAAAATAAAATCTGCACAGTGCACACTGCATGCTATATTCGGCCACACTAACAAGTTTTTATTTTTTGATTCTTTTGATTTATTTCAATTCTAATCATGCATAACTCTAAGTAATCATGTTGTAAACAAAATCAAAGCATCAATTTTTAAAAATCATGCTCAAAATATAAAAGCCCCAAATTTTAGGTCCAAGAACCCTAGAAATTTTCATGCATAAATTAGGCTCATGATACCATTGTTAGTGTTCCTAGAACATTCATAGGATCTAATAAGCATGAAAAACATTTCATATGATCATTATAAGGTGCGGAATAAACTTACAATGAGTGGATAGAGCTTTAAAATTTTTGAGAGGATGATCTCCAAGATCCAACCTTTTGATGATTCCAAGCTTTGAGATATTTCCCTATCACCTTTGTTGACTTGCTTAAGTGCTAGCTTGTTGATTTGATGAACAAAATCCAAGTGTAGAGTTGAAGGTGGCTCACGCCCAAGTGTCTCCAAGAACTAGGGTTTTCATTTTCAACTTGTGAATGATGTGTTGTGTAACAAGTGTAGAGATTTTCCTTTTTGTTATTCACCTTTAGGTAAAACTATTTCACCCTTTTTACCCTAAACTTGGTAGGTTTGGTAAATGGTTTACAAAAGGTAAAACAAGGTGGTTGAGTGGTTGGTGGCTTGGCATAAATGCCAACTACCACCACCTACCACACATGTGAAGTGGGCCCCACATATTTGAATTCCAAATTCAAATATCTGTACGAACATTTACCGCGGCTCGGTTCCGTTTAATCCGATTAAACGAATTTCTGTCGTTAAATAATTAAATCTAATTTAATTAAATATCGATGCCTCGCAAATATATTACGATCGTCGTTTACGAATTAATTCTAAATTAACTCGTTCGTTCGTATTAAAGTCCGACTTTAATTTCGTAACGAAATCCAATATATTAATTTTAGCCCATTTAAATAAATTAAATAGAAAAATCAAATTTAATTATTAAATTTATTTTACCGATTAATTCCAAATTAATCGCATTCTCTCTCTACTGAACACATTTAATCCCGGATTAAATAAAGCCCCAATTAATCCCAGATTAATTTTCTCTCTCTAAATTAATCCCAGATTAATTATATTTTAAGTCAACTGTCATCGGTGAATCTTTGGGAAGCGACCCAAGAGATCTCTCGTACTACGTGCTTACCGATTTACAAGACATGGTTGGCTTCTAGCAAAGCACCGTGCCTACCCAATTCTCCAGAAATATTCTTACTGGAATATATAATCTATGTCAGGTGTAGTATACGTAGTATTGCGTATTGCGATCCAGTATCGGATGTCACGTGCAAGGCCTAGGGCTGGAAAGTGTCTGCCCCGTACGAAGCACATATCGGATATCAAGCAACTAGTCTCTTTGAATCGGATAATCATGACCTTGTCATATTATCACGATGGTTGCAACACTATAGAGAACTAGTTCCGAATCCCTGCGTGATCATCATCTCCATATGTCTGAAGTGATACTCCCATCTTGACATCACATCCAATACACTACGATTCTCAATAAACCTAGAAGAGGCGCACACAGAACCTGTTAAAGCCCTGGACGACCAAAACGAAAGTTTACCGGTTGTCGCAAGTACTAGCGATGCAAGTCTCAGGTTAAGACCAAATACACCTACCCTGAAGCGGACTCCCATAGACACATATACATACTACCAATGGGATTCCGCGGGGTCTATCCAGAGCGAAGCTGTTTTCCGTACCATCGGTAAAACACAACCTCCTATCGCACTTGCATAAGTATCCAATACTTAAACATATGAGAACTGTGCCGTTATGGCCTCACAACGCGCACAAGTGCAATACTAGTCTATTCCGTATTATCGATGTCTAGTCTCGATAATACTACGACTAGGGATATTTAATGATTAAACCTTTATGGATTGATACTGTCTCATATCATCTCAATCCGGAACTAATCATATGGACTTTTACCATTTATATATATCAAAGTAATTAAATTACAAAACGGTAAAAGGCAATTTCATTACTACATAGTTAATTTCGTACAAAAACACAATGCCTTTTACAAACAGTGACACTATGGGTCATAACTGTCCAACACACATGTCGTATGACTTATAACTTCCTGGTCTCATCAAGTCCAGTCGACCGGGGACATCCCCCATAGATTCATTTCGAGTCAACAAGTTTTAGACATGGATTACACATGTCATATGACTTATAACTTCCTGGTCTCATCAAGTCCAGTCAACCGGGGACATCCCCCATAGACTCATGTCGAGTCAAGTTATAGACATGGATTACACATGTCGTATGGCTTATAAATTCCTGGTCTCATCAAGTCCAGTCGACCGGGGACATCCCCCATAGACTCATTTCGAGTCAACTTGTAGACATGGATTACGCATGTCATATGACTCATATCCTCCGGGTCTCATCAAGTCCAGTCGACCGGGGACATCCCCTATAGACTCATGTCGAGTCAAGTTATAGACATGGATTACACATGTCGTATGACTTATAACTTCCTGGTCTCATCAAGTCAGTCGACCGGGGACATCCCCCATAGACTCATTTCGAGTCAACTTGTAGACATGGATTACGCATGTCGTATGACTCCATATCCTCCTGGATTCATCAAGTCCAGTCGAACGGGGACATCCCCCATAGACTCATGTCGAGTCAAGTTATAGACATGGATTACACATGTCGTATGGCTTATAAATTCCTGGTCTCATCAAGTCCAGTCGACCGGGGACATCCCCCATAGACTCATTTCGAGTCAACTTGTAGACATGGATTACGCATGTCATATGACTCATATCCTCCTGGTCTCATCAAGTCCAGTCGACCGGGGACATCCCCTATAGACTCATGTCGAGTCAAGTTATAGACATGGATTACACATGTCGTATGACTTATAACTTCCTGGTCTCATCAAGTCCAGTCGACCGGGGACATCCCCCATAGACTCATTTCGAGTCAACTTGTAGACATGGATTACGCATGTCGTATGACTCATATCCTCCTGGATTCATCAAGTCCAGTCGAACGGGGACATCCCCCATAGACTCATTTCGAGTCAACTTGTAGACATGGATTACACATGTCGTATAACTCATATCCTCCTGGACTCATCAAGTCCAGTTGACCGGGGACATCCCCCATAGACTCATTTCGAGTCAACTTGTAGACATGGAGGGCACATGTCGTATGACTGATATACTGACCTTCATCGGGTCCAAACGATTGGGTACTTCCCCAATGGCTCTTGTAGACTCAAGTTGATAACTTGAAATTCGTTTGGTTCAATTAGTAGGCAGCATCAACGCTCGAGTACAGCTACATAATATGGCCTCGTCCCAGGCGACACATGCGTCAAGTACTCTCCAAGCCAATGACTATTGACTCAGAGAGTAGGGGACAAACTCTTTGGGCCAAATTTGGTCCAGGGGTAGTTTCGTTATTTTACTTCAGACCCAATACTAGACGCACCTCTGAAGCCTCCTAATCAAACCCCAAAGACATAATGTCGACCCAGGCCCGATGAACACCAACACCCGTAACCGAAGGACCATCCAGAGGCCGGCCCACGTAACGCCTAAGTTCATAAACACCATTCACAGTTGCCAGCCAACAACGGGCAAATACAAATAAAACCCCCTCATGAAGTCGACCATTATCATGACCCAACGGACAAGCAATCAAATGGCAATAAAGGCACACGTTACTTAAGCATGTATATATAGGAATTGAGTTTCCAATAGGAGGACATTCAACGTCTGGCTCTCCTACCCATAGTTTTGGGACATCCTTAAGCTCGCCACTCCTGCCACTTACCGCCCACACGCATTCAACGGAGTTCAAGGTAGCATCTAACCTTGACCTTCCATCTACAATTACCTTTGTTCATTTACTGACTTGGGCGTCGGAGTACCCCCGGCACCCACCACACCGGTGGGCAGTACTCCCGCTCACCCTACATCTCTGTTTTGCAGGATCGACAGTGCCCCATCCTCACGAAATCTCTATTGTAGGCCTCGAGCGAAAATCAGCGTCTACAATTGGTACATTAGAATTTCATTGTCACTTTGTCAAAAAGATTATGTATATAAAAGTAGTTTTAAGGTGGATGGCAAATGTCATTGAATTTAGATATGACTTGGCACACACTTTTTTTGTTTTTGTTTTCTTACAAATATTAGAAATTTCGTCGCCAAATCATCCGATCTAGATTTCACATACACCTCAATGATTTATAGTCAAATTCTTTTTTTAAATGATTTTGCAATGTCTGCATCAAGATTGAGACAATAGAACATGATTCATATATGTATGAATGTTTGGTGAGTAAGAGTTTGAGGCTATAATGTTAAACCAATTTATCCAAATTCAATCCCTTTTTTGAGTTGTTGAACAGAATCTTATGGTTAAAGATTTTACAGTAGATTATGTGCTTGTCATTTAGAATGATAACATGAACCTTGAAAACCCAAAAATTGGGCATCCAACAAGAAAGCAAAAAAATTAAATATGGGTGATAATTTAGCCAAATATTTTGAATATGTGATATAATTTGATTGAAAATATTACCCGAAAATCGAAGTATATTAAATAGTGGTTAGGTTTCTATTTTGAAAATATATAACTGAAATTGATTTCATTTGGTTATGATTTTTTAGTATTTCCGATATCATATTAATTTTCAGATATCGAATATCTATAATTTTTAATTTTTTTATTGATTCGATTATTTTGATTGGTATTATATATCTGAATTTTTTGCCGATTTTAAATATATATACCAATCACAAATTTTTTCCTAATATGATTAAATATCGAATATTGAATGTGAATTTCAAATATTAAAAAAATAGATATATAATACATTGTGATCCATAAGATCAAATTTTTATCTAGGCATGGATGTATTTTGATCAAAAAGAGAGAGAGATTGGACATTGGAGTTGGGTTATTGGGCCTTTGAATGATTCAGAATGAGGCTACTCTAGAGGCCTTTGAACTTTAGATGCATGTACCCCAACAAATATCCACTGGACAATTGTCCGTTTCATGGCCTTCTAAAACCGAACCCGAAGTATCTAACTCAAAAATTTCAGGACGGGATGGGTATGAGAATAACACTCAGGTCCCAGATGTGAGTATCCGATCATGACTTGCATGGGTCAGGAATTTCGCGAAATATTGGGAATTAAATCCCATTTCATATCATTCCTAAATTCCGATCGAGAATTCCTAAATATGACCCAAATGTTACAATCCGTCAAACTCATAACGAAGGATAAGTTCAAAATCATTGAGGTATTAAAGAATAAAGAATTAGAGCGTCTTTAATGGGTCAAAAAGTGAATTATGATTTTAGTCTCCAACAACACTTATTATTCTTATCCTACTTAAGTTTCTGGTGATCACACTCCTTATCTTTAAGAGGAAGAAATGACATCCTACATAATAACCAATGTTATCATAAAAATCAATCAATCAACATTATATTGTATGTATAATAATAATGAGATAATGAGCATATTCTCCCTCATATTTAACAAAACTAATCAAAACCCTCATAATATTTAAAAACTAAACAAAACTTCCATGCCTTCTGTTTGCACAATTTTCTGCTTGAAGAAAGAACAACGTGTAAGGTTCAAACCTCCTGAGATAAAGTCCCAGTAATGGGTGCTTGATTAAGTGAATAAGCCTCCAAGGGGCGTAAGCACACAAGTTACGGTCCTAAGGATTATGAAACTAAGAAATGAAAAATAAAAATATGCTCGTTTGAGTCTTCATTTTATCGGAGGCCCTAATCTTCGCATGAGTGGCCTTTTATAGTGAAACTTGTAAACTGCTCGGGCAGTTTCTGTTCGTAACTTCCCTGCAACTGCTGGGTCATGCCTTCAACCGTTGAGTTGTGCATCTTAACTGCCTGATCGTGGAGGGAACTGCCTAACTGCTGTAATCGTGGGATCAACTGCATCATGTGTTCGGTCATTCTGATTTCCTTGTCGTTCTAATTGCTGTTTCGGTCGTCCTGAGTTCTTTGTCGCTCTAATCGCTGTTTCGGTCGTCCTGATTCCTCTATCGTTCTAATCGCTGTGTCGTCTGGTGATCGCTCTTATTTTCATCGCCCTATCTGCCTTCGTCCCTTACTCATTCGCTCTAGGGCAATTTCGCTCTAAGGTGACTTCCTTTTGTCAATAATTATCCCCCAAATTCACCTTGATTGAATTAGAAGTGAAATCGAGGTGAATTTCTCTATATCAGGGTGGTAGATGTCGGCCTACAAGTCATTGCCCTACAATTTATTTGGCCGCCCTTTGTATTCCCCATGCGAGCCCATCACTTCTTCAATAATTGCGCGACCTCACACATTTTTTTCCTATGTTACATGCTCTTTCTTCTCGTTCGGGGAATATCATTGCACTAATTGAGGACTGGCCCAATATACATTCCTTCTCGCCCTCGGGACTATTCAGTACATGTAATTTGCGAAATCGGGGGGCGCAGTACCTTCCCATAAAGGAACTCGGTCAGCCGCTGCCAACGGACGTAACCCATCCACAACATTACATTCCATTCCACACCTCAACCCGCGTGGATGGCCGTTGGCTAACCTTCTTACATTCCATTCCACAACTCATTAAGGAAAAACTTTTATTTCCGACAGCCCCTTTTCCATATAGATCTTTTCTTTTTCCGGCTATTCTCTGCTCCTTCCGATCCTTCCCCCTTCCATCCATTTTGCTATTGAACTATTCACTAACCTACGGTCTCTACCTTCCACTATCGTCTTACTATCGAATTTGCTTTTTATCGGTTCCTCACAGACGGCGCCAAATGTTGACGGCTGATTTTCGTCTCATGGGGCAATATGGGAATGCCATTTCCGGGACAAATCCTCATTCAATGATGATTTTTTTGGTTATGGGAGACCAAGCCAAGATATTTTGAGTAGGGTTGGCCTATGGCCGAGCAGTTTAAAAAGGTTACAGTCGTTATTTTTCTATGGTTTACAAGCTGCTATTCAGAGCATCTTCTTTAACCCTCCCCTTTATATACTTCCAAAACATGATACTGCTCATTTGCAATGCTTCCTATGTGCTACCTGACCGATTGACGGGTTCTCTGCCCTAGGCTTGAATTTGCCGAAAGTAAGCCTGCAGCCTGATGGTTTTGTCACATCAACTCTGCTTTCTCCTCTGATACATGCAATAATAATGGTGATAGCCTGGACGATGCTTCTGAGGAACGACTCGTGTTGACACATGTAAAGGAAAATCATAGATTTTAGGTTTCTTTCGGTTGCCAAATGAGCGGCTAGATAAACTGCTGAGCTTCCCAAAATCACTTCTGCCATGGCCCGAGTTGGTTTTGAGAAGGGCTTGGCCGATCTAGTGAAAACCCAATGCTGGGATGCTGAGAGAGTGACAGAACCTGGGGAAGAAGTTCTCGCTTATGAAGGATTCGCCTGACGAGCTTCAGCGATCTTCGGTCGACCAATAATTATGTAATAAAATAGGACGTTTCATCGTCTATGAGTTGTACTTTTGAGGACGTTTTCGTCCTGTGTTCTCATATTTCTCAACTTTGTCCTTATTGCAAAGACATTACATTCTCGTGCTCCCATAATGATGGCATATATTTTTTCAAGTATTTACCGTTTATCGCTCTAACATGCACTTTTCCATTCAAATTCCTTAAATGATAGGTCCTGTTTGGCAACACGTTTTTTTTTTATCTCGAAAGGGCCTTCCCAATTAGGCGACCATTTTCCATATGCCGGATCTTTGGCACCAAGTGGCAATATAGTTTTCAACACTAATTCACCTTTTCTGAACGATTTAGCCATGACTTTCTGATTATATCCCTTGGACATTTTTTCTTTTGTGCTTCTAGACGATTTATGGCATCACATTTAATATCGTCTAATTCCAACAAATTTTGGATCATTGCTTCGCTGTAGTCCTCATTTGTCAATTCCTTTGCATCGTCATTCTAGTGGATTCAACATTAACTTCAACTGGTAATACGACATCTTGACCATATACCAATTGAAATGGCGTGACCGAGGTACTCGTTCGTGGTGACGTCCTATACGCCCATAAAGCCTGACTCAAACATTCATCCCATTTCCTGGCATTGTCCGTTACCATTTTCTGAATCAACCCTTTAAGGGACGATTCTGCCTGGCCATTTGACTGGGAGTAATATGAAGTAGTCTTTACTAGTCGGATCCCGTATTCGACCATGGAGCTTTTTACCTTCTCGCCATTTAACGAAGTACCATGATCCACCATTATTTTTTGTGGTATACCGAATCGGTGAATGATGTGCTTTTTTATGAACTTGATAATTTGCTCTTGAGAGATCTATACTACCGAAATTGCTTCTACCCATTTGGTAAAGAAATCTGTGGCAACGATAATGAAGGTGTGTCTCTTGCTAGATGCATGATAGATTTTTCCTATCAATCTATCGATCCCCATCCTATGAACGGCCATGGTTTAATGACATAGACCATTTCGGTTGCTGGTGCCCTCTGAATGGGTCCATGCTTTTGACAAGCGACGCACCCCTTGGCATACGATATGCACGACTCTCCCATTTTCGGCCAATAATATCCGCTCCGTATGATCAGCCACCTCATCTTTATTCCGGTCTGGTGAGCTCCACAAACACCCTCGTGTATTTCAGCCATAATAGTTTTGGATTCCGATGGCCCCACGTATTTCAACAACAGACCGTCTTGGCATTTTTTATATAACACGTCTCCTAACACCACGTAATTCAAGGCTTTGAGTTTCAGCCTTCGATATTTCCCATTTTCGGGCTGTCTTAATAATTCTTTGATCTCTCGTCTCCAATCGTCCTCGTATTGGACCTCAACGGTCATGACATCCGTCACTCTCTTTCTTCTCATCAGGGCTGGCTTGACCTATTCGCTCCTATATACGCCGTCTATGCTTGTCTGTTTATATCCTGAAGCTGCTTGGGCCAAATTGTTGGCCATTTCGTTCTTCGTTCTTGGAATGTGTTCTAGCTCAGCATAGTCAAATTGATCTAGCAGCTCTTTGGTTACATCTGATAGTGCCATGACTGATGGGCTCAGGCATTTAAAGGCCCATGTTACCTGTTGGATTACTAGCTGTGAGTCTCCTCTAATGGACACGTGTGTTACTCCCATATTGAGAAGTAATTCCAACCCAAATATCAAGGCCTCGTACTCGGCTGGGTTGTTGGTGCAATATTTGTCCAACCTGATTATGAAAAGGAATGATTCTCCCAATGGACTGACTAAAACTATTCATATCCTTGCTCCTTTCATCGTGCTAGATCCGTCAAAATACATCGTCTATGGTTCAAGCTGCATTCATCTAATTCCATTTCCATTTCTCTAATGGTACTTAATCATAGGTGATCGGCTAAGAAATCTGCCAAGGCCTGATTCTTTACAGCCTTTTTAGGTTCATGCCGTATATCGAATTCTGACAATGATAATGACCAGAAACCAACTATTTGGTGCAAAATATGACGATGGAACACGTACTTCATAATATTAACTTTAGTAATTAGGTACACTATAGTTGGCCTAAGGTAGGCTCGTAATTTAGTACATGTAAAATATAAAGCCCAACACAATTTCTCCATTGGAGAATAATTACATTCATATTTCAGCAATTGTCTGCTGATGTAATAGATGGCTCTTTCGACGTCCATGTCATCGTCTTGCGCGATCATCCCAGCTATGGAATGCTCATTGGCTGATATGTATAACTTTATTGGCCGTCCTAGCATAGAGGGTACCATCACTGGTGGCTGTGACAAATATTTCTTCAGGCTCTCGAAAGCCTTTTAATGTTCTTCAGTCCAGACGAACTTGTCCTTATCCTTTAGCCTTAACAGAGACGAGAACACTTTAGTTTTTCCTGCACAGTTAGAGATAAATCTTCTTAAGAAATTAATTTGCCCTAGAAATCTTTGCAACTCTTTCTTATTTCGGGGTGGTTTGGCTTCAGTGATTGCCCGTAATTTATTAGTATCAATCTCAATTCCCCGTTGGTGTACTAGAAAACCCAGGAAATTTCCTGCACTCACCCCAAAAGCACACTTGGCAGGGTTTAACTTCAATTTAAATTTCCTCATTCGCTCAAAAAGCCATCGCCAAGTGGATAAAATGTTCTTCCATGGCCACAGTGTTGGACAATTATGACCCATAGAATCACTATTTGTACATAACATTATGTTGTTGTACAAATTAACTATGTGACAAAGGAAATTACTCTTTTATCATTTGTAATTGGATTACCAAGATACATAAATGATAAAAGTCCATATGATTAGTTCCGAATTATTAAGATATGAGACAATATTAATCCACTAAGGTTTAATCATTAAAATATCCTTAGTCGTAGTATTATCGAGATTGAACATCGATAATACAGAATTGACTAGTATTGCACTTGTACGCGTTGTGGGAGCATAACGACATAGTTATCATATATTTAAGTATTGGATACTTATGCAAGTGTGATAAGAGGTTGTGTTTTACCGATGGTACGGAAACAGCTTCGCTTTGGATAGACCCCTCAGAATTCCATTGGTAGTATGACTATGTGTCTATGGAAGTCCGAATCAGGGTAGGTGTATTTGGTCTTAACCTGAGTCTTACATCGCTAATACTTGCGACAATCAATATACTTTGGTTTTGGTCGTCCAGGGCTTTAACAGGTTATGTGTATGCCTCTTCTGGGTATATTGAGAATTGTAGTGTATTGGGTGTGATGTCAAGATGTAAGTATCACTCTAGTCATATGGAGATGATGGTCACGTAGGATACGGAACTGGTACTCTTGTATGCTGTAGCTATCGGGATAATATGACTAGGTCATGTTTATCCGATATAGAGACTAGTTACCAGAGGTCGGATATGTGCTTCGTACGGGGCAGACAAAATTCCAGCCCCAGGCCTTGTTGGACAATTATGACCCACAGCGTCACTATTTGTACAGATCATGGTGTTGTTATACGAATTAACTATGTGACAAAGGAGATTGCACTATTATCATTTGTGATTAGATCACCAAGATATATAAATGATAGGAGGTCCCTGTGATTTGTTCCTGGATTGAGAATGATATGAGACCGTATCAATCTACGAAGGATAAATCATTAAATATCCTTAGTCAGAGTATTATCGAGATTGGACATCGATGAATACGTAAAAGACTAGTATTACATTTGTGCGCATTGTGAGGGCATAACAAGATAGTTCTCATATATTTAGGTATATGATACTCATGCAAGTGTAATAAGAGGTTGTGTTTTACCGATGGTATGAGAAACAGCTTCGCTCTGGATAGACCCCTCGAAATTCCATTGGTAGTATGACTATGTGTCTATGGAAGTCTGAAATCAGGGTAGATGTATTTGGCCTTAACCTGAGACTTGCACCGCTAATACTTGCGACAATCAATATACTTTGGTTGCGGTCGTCCAGGGCTTTAACAGGCTCCGTGTACGCCTATGCTGGGTATATTGAGAATCGTAGTGTGTTGGGTGTGATGTCAAGACGGAAGTGTCACTCTAGTCATATGGAGTTGATGATCGCGTAGGGATACATAACTGGTTCTCTAAAAAGGTTACAACCGTTGGGATAATATGACTTGGTCATGATTATCCGATATTAAAGAGACTAGTTTCTCGTAATCCGATATGTGCTTCGTACGGGGTAGACACTGAACCAGCCCCAGGCCTTGCATGTGATCATCCGATACTGGACATAAATACACAATACTATATATACTACGCCTGGTATAGATCTTTAATTCTTGTAAGGATATTTCTAGAGAATTGGGTAGGCATGACGCTTTGCTAGAAGCCAACCTTGTCTTGTAATTCGGTATAAACATAGTACGAGGTACTTACGTGTTCGGATAGTCCGACGATTGAATTTACTGCCAATATATCCGGGGATCTCATGGGTCGCTTCCCAAAGATTCATCGATGACGTATGACTCGCACCTTTAATTAATCTGGGATTAATAAGATGAGAGAGAAAATTAATTTGGGATTAATTGCGGAGATATTTTATCTGGGATAAAATATCATTTAAAGAGAGATAACGATTAATTTGGAATTAATAGATAAATCAATATATTCGATATATTAAATGAGATTGGATTTCGATGCGGAATTAAAATCAGATTTTAATTCGGGCGAACGAGTTAATTTAGAATTAATTCTTTAGGGATGTGAATAGTGACTTCGCTAGGCGTAATCATTTAATTACGACGCAATGGAAAATTCATTAATTTGGAATTAGCGAACCCGAGCCCGGGATTATTTGCGAGCGCATTCGCATTTCTAATTCGAGTGCGGCACGTAAGTCAAATCAATCATCAAATTATTAGTCGCATCAAGCGTCAAATCACTTGTCACTTTGAGTGATGTGACTTGACAACTTGATTGATGTTATTTATTGATTGATTGATGTAGTGGTTAAAGGCTTTAATGGTTTGACTTTTTAAAGCAAAAAATTTGGTATATGTTTTTGGAAAATGATTTACCAAATACAAATTACACATTTCATCTCTCTCACTCATTTCTTCTCTCATTTTCACGCCCAAGGGGCTGAATTTTTTTTTGGTTTATGGTTTGTAAAAACCGTGAACAAGGGAAGCTAAAGGTCATGATTTTGTGGCAAAATGAAGAGTGCTAGCACACTACGAAGACATGCAAAGGTGATAGGGAAGTCCACCCATGAGCTGGGAATCGTTTGACAAAGCTTGGAGCTTGGATTCTTGAGCAACAATGGCCGGAAATTTCAGTGAACTGTGACAGTGGACTGCCGAGCATGCAGTGAGCAAAAATGGAATATTTGTTCATCAAAGCATCGCTCAACTGATCTATGTGAGTATTCCACAACTCCCTCTTTGTATTCACTTATGTTTCATGCTTGTTTATTGATCATTGGGACCTTAGTAAACTCCAACAATGGTATCATGAGCAAGGAAAAGCATAAAAAAGTTTAGGGCTTAAAATTTGGGTAAACTTGATTTTGAGCATGTATAATGAAATTGGATGAATTAGTATGCTTAAATGTGTTTTAATTGATGATTGATTGGATCAATTTGATTAAAAATTATTTGGAACAATTTGCCCAAAATTTTGGTGTTGGTCGAATGTAATGCCCTATTTTTTCTTGGTGATTTTTTGATTTTTTGATCATTGGATGTGTTGGAAATCATTCAGGATGTTGATTTAATGTCGATTGCAGAATTAATTGGATTGAATTCGAATCGGACATAAAATCCCCAATATTGCCGAGACATAAGGAAGCATGAATGGGTTTGTTTTTTTGATAAAATGTGTTGGACATGTTTTGTTATTAAAGAGCATGATTAATTAGGCTAATTGGTGTTTTGGAAATGTTAATTGGGTAATTAATTGTGTAATACACTTTGGTTAATTAAATATGAAATTTGGAATTTTTGTGTTTAATTAAATTGGGCCTATTTTGGAAATTGGGCTTGTTATGTTGTTATTGGGATTATTGGGTTTGGTTGTACCAAGTTAGGTTTAGGCCAAATGGATTGGATCCAATTGGGCCCAATACCGCCTCCATAAAGCCCAAATGCGACTAATGGACCTTTAAAGTTTAATTGGGCCTAAATTGATTTTTGGGCTTATGGGGTAATTCCCGGATTGGACTTTGGTTATTGGGTTCGACCCGAGTTGACCAAAATTCCACGCCTTAAGAAATTAATTAAAAGCCCATTGGACTTTAATTGAATTGACGTTGGACGTTAATCGGGCTTTGAGACCTGTAACGATTAAATTTGGAATTTAAGTCGTAAAAGGTTTATTATTAAAGTGTAATATTTAATTTGGAATTAAATAGTGAATTAGAATTAAATACAAATTGAATTGGATTTAATTGTGTAGTTTAATTTAATTCAAGAATTCATACTTTGAGTACTTATTCGCAAAAACGAGTTTGACTCGACCAAAATCAAATCATTGTTTGAACATTGGATGATCACTAATTATCAGATTAATTAATTTGATTAGATTGATTGATAACATGCTTATGTGAATACATGGTTACGATGCATTAATATTGTATATCAGATAGATATTAGATGGGTGGGGCAATTTTAGAAATTGTTGTAATAAATTTGATTTATTAATTGGACCTGCGTGTTCAGCCTTATCACCTCCTTATTCTTTGTATTCTCTTCTCACCTATTCCCCTCAATGTAAATGAGGTTTCTTTAGAAGTGTAGTGTAACGGGTAAAAGCAAATACTTGTGCTAGCGGGAGAGAGAAAATGGAGAGATTTGATCTAGGATCAATGTGTAAAGTATCCATCCCCATATCATTATTACTTTATTTATACGCGCTTTATTATGTGTTTAGAATGCATGTTTAAAGGTGTATAATGATGAGACCTTAACAAAGATAATAAATTGGTTGCCAATTTGCACTCGAAAAACCCTCAAACAATATTAACCGTCTTCCTTCCATTGAGTGATTCTCACTCAAGATCCGAGACTGGCATTGGCTTGTTGGCCAAAGTCAAGGCCTTTGTTCGTCGAGGATGTGTTTGAATCACGAAGGCTTTATTCCATATCAGTGTCTTGTCCAAGTAGTGGTTTGTTGGCCAAAGTCAAGACCACTTCTTGTCCATCGACATTGATTACGAAGCTTTCCATGGTCAATGAGTCACGTTTAACTGGGATCACTAAGTTTGTTGTGCTAAAGCCAAGCTTAGTTGATTCAGAGGAAAAATGTTAGGTAATACATTGGATGTATTGACATATATAAGATATATGTTTCTGACTTGGATTTCCCCCTACCGGATCTAGGAATTGGATTGGATCCAATCGATCTTAGAGATCTACCTAATTAATTATCATACAATTTGTTGGCCAAAGTCAAGATTGTGTGATATTTAACGGGATCCTAGCCCACTAGGAAACACGGTTTCCCGAGTACTCGACAGAGGGTTAGAGGCTCGCCGAAAAATAGTGGGAGGCAAGAATTGAATTTGCAATATTCGTTTAATTACTTGCCATACGCGCTCAAACAAATATCATTCGTCATATTATTAAATGTTAGTTGGACTAATATTTAAATGTTATTTTTTAATAAATAGTTGGACTATATTCAAACTATTCATTTATAGTTGATTTTATAATTGGATTATAGTAATCAATATAATTGATTTTAATCTATTAAATATAGTTGATTAAATAGTTGGACTATTGTAATCATTATAATAAATAGTACCGAAATTGTTGATTAAATAGTTGGACTATTAGAATCAAGATAAAATTAAAAGATTGACGTTTAATACATAATCCTAGGGAAAATGTATTTAAATGGTTTAATTTTCAAAATTGGGAATTAATTTGAGGATGGTCATGGAAAAAAATAAGTTACTTTATTTGATAAAATAACACATTAGGCCTAAGCCCGAAGTTAAGCAAATAGTAGAGCATAATCTTTGGAAGATTTATGTGATGATAACTTTAGTGCTTAATCTATTAAGCTTGTCGCGGTAGACTCCTTAATTTCTGAATCAGAATTAAGGATTAGATCCTTAAAGTATGATAATGAAATTGAAGGATCTTCATAAATCTATGCTTAGATTTTAGAAGTACTAATATTGCAATAAATAACTCTTGGAGAGTTAATGACTATTCTCTAGGAAGATAAAGTCAAACTTTGCAATTAGGCAAGTAGCGCAAGGCGCACCTTACTTTGATATTCTAGAAACCCGAAGCTTGGCCAAAGGCTTCTGTAGTGTTGAAACTGGCAAAGGAAAAATCATTATAATCTTCTAGGAAGATAAATGACATATCCAAAAATTTCTGCTTAAATGTAGCAAACGGGATCGCGGAAGCGTGACTGCCATTTGGACAAAGCAGACATGAAGGAATTGAAGACGAGCAAGTCTCTGACTTCAAATATGTTTGTCAATATTATGTTTACTACTAGTATTAAAATTGGATTTTAAATACTTAGTGTAATACATAAATATATGTATTGATGTTAAGAATCTATTTTGAACAGGATACTGACTTCAATAGAGATTTATCTGCGGATTGGAAACGGGACGAAAGTCGCTGTTTTAACCGTAGATACCTAAGTTTAGGAACTACCTTCAGGTACGTACCTAAATTTGGAAACTGTTATAATGTAACTAGTTTGACTCGGAACATTATCTCTATATCAGTGTATAATTCGTTGCGGATTGAACCTTTATATTCTAGAACACTAAAGTGTTTAATTATATAAAGATGATATTGAGGTAAACACATTAGATGTGAATAACAGAATTTATATTTTGAATATAAATAAAATCTCAAACGTATAACATGACAAACAAATAGCCGAAACTGATTTGATCAGAAGAAACATATTGTGGCATTGTAGTATGGGACACAATAAAACAAGAATCGTATATCCGCACTTTTAAAGATTGGGTACTAGGAATGATTTGATCCTATTCAAATAAAGTCTACGAATCTAGTTTATTGGGTAATGTACCTATAACACATTTACTTGGTAAAAGTGTAAATGCCACCGATCTGTTAGCCCTAGTTCATAGTGAAGAAAGTGGGCCCATGTCTAGCTAGGCTAGAGGTGGATATGAATATTTCGTGACCTTTACAGATGTGGTATCGCGTTATGGTTATGTATTTCTTTTGAAGAACACAAATCAGAAACTTTTATAGTTTCGACACGAAATAGAACAAACAGATCGCCT
Source organism: Zanthoxylum bungeanum (assembly GCA_019454045.1). Classification (NCBI taxonomy): domain Eukaryota; kingdom Viridiplantae; phylum Streptophyta; class Magnoliopsida; order Sapindales; family Rutaceae; genus Zanthoxylum; species Zanthoxylum bungeanum. The sequence goes on along the minus strand of SKCR01027548.1, from coordinate 69,502 downwards.
ATAGTATTAAATCATCACGGTTAGACCATGATGGAAAATACTTACCAATAAGTTTCTAATATACTTGAAAGTATAGTATTCTTTCAATGAGGACTCCTCCCGGAACACGTCATTCTGACAGTGTGTCCGAACTGAGTAACCGAATTTTGTTGGATATGATAAGGTTAATCATGAGTCGCTCTGAGCTACCATTTCCTTCAACGGATACCCATTAACAGTGCATAACTTATTTTGAATAAGGTTCCATAGAATCTGTTTGAAAGATCTCATATTAGATATGAACGGGAAAGAAACAAGTTTCTCATTCCTGATAATTTGGGTATGCTAGGCATACGTTTTGATGATACTATACTAAAACCCAAATTGGATAAGTGCCAATTGTAGGTTATCCTAGGGATACCAAATTATAGTACTTATACAACTCACAAGAGAACAATTAGATTGTTGCTCGCCATGTGGTTTTCCTGAGAGGAATACCGATATGCAGTGGTAAGTGGGAGGATAGTAAAAACTCGATGAAAATCGGAGTAATACTATTCCAGGCACCGAATCTTAATGGAACATAAATAGTTCATCAAGATGAAACTATACTAATAATCTTCGAATACATAAGAATCGCGTAAGTCGGAGAGAATCAGAAAACAACCTAGGGTATGAGTTTCTGATCTCACCTCATAAACATGTCTATCTTATTGACGAATACCAACTGACTACGTATGAGGAAGTGACACAAGGTATCGACTCCATATTATGGAAAAGTGTCATGATATCCGAAATGGATTCCATGTACATCAACCAAGTTTGGATACTAGTTGATGTACCACAAGACATTGTGCCTGTTGGTACTATATAAGTCTTTAGGGAAGACATACATGGATGGCAACATGACAACGTATAAAGCTAGGCTTTTAGCGGAAATGTATCGTTATCAACATTTTGTTGATTACGATTCAACCTTTTACCTGTTGCCACAATAAATCCATTTGGATAATGCTTGCTAAAGCTGCATGTTTCATTTATGAAATATATCAGCTTAACGGGGAAAATCGCTTTTCTGAAAAGGAAATATTTTGGAGGATGTTTACAACATCCTGTCGGTTTTGTCGTACCAAAACTAGCAAACAAGGTTTGTGGGTTATTCGATCCATGTTTGGATTGAAGCAAGCATAGGTTCTTGGAATTATTGTTTTGATGTAATCATGATATATTATGATTTAATTCAAAACGTAAAAGATTCTTGTGTATTAAGGAGGTTAGTGGTAGCGCACTGACAGTGGCTGTCCTATAAATAATGATAATATGTCATTTCTTGGAAATGATATTCCCATAATAACTATCGGTGAAAGCTTGGCTTTCGAGAAAATTCTCCGTAGAATTCTTGGGAGAAAACAACCTTTATTCAAGGAATAAAGATCTTCTGGGAAAGATTAAGTTGTTAAAACTATCCGAGAACTCGTACATTGAAAAATGTACGTGACCTAGTGTCTCATACGCTTTGAGCATATGGATTCACAATCAGGCCAATCCAAGTGATAGTCACTAGATTGAAGTTAAGAACATCCGTTAGTATCTTAGAGATCTAAGGACCTTGCCTTAAACTATGGAGATTGAGAACTTGAAGTGACTGAGATCACTGTAGCAAGTTTCCTAACCGATAAAAAGACTATAAGTCGCAAAGTACTATACAGTTTGAATAACGGAACAATGAGCTGGAAATCTTCCAAGCAAGATATTGTTACCAAATAAACAACAAATGCTGGTTATTGCTGCAGCTGAGGCAGCAATAGAAGCCTTCTAGGTCGATATAAAATCTAATTAGATTAGATATAGTTCTGTTAGCAGCTGAGCTAGGCGTCAGCACAGGCTAAAGAATTAATGGTCTCATCAACGATCCAGATACATACTTTGACAATCATCTGATTCGTTCGGATCATACATCGTGGCGATGTGATGATCGAATAAATCGCATTAGATGATAATCATGCAAATCCGCTGACGAAAGCCTTTTCTCAGCAGTTTGAGCCAACCGTACATAGTTCTGGTGTAAGACCCTCGAGTGACTGGCTATAGGCCAAGTGGGAGATTGTTGGACAATTATGACCTATAGCGTCACTATTTGTACAGATCATGGTGTTGTTGTAAAAGTTAACTATGTGACAAAGGAGATTGCACTCTTATCATTTGTGATTAGATCACCAAGATATATAAATGATAGGAGGTCCCTGTGATTTGTTCATGGATTGAGAATGATATGAGACAGTATCAATCCACGAAAGATAAATCATTAAATATCCCTAGTCAGAGTATTATCGAGATTGGACATCGATGAATACGTAAAAGACTAGTATTACACTTGTGCGCGTTGTGAGGGCACAACGACATAGTTCTCATATATTTGGGTATATGATACTCATGCAAGTGTAATAAGAGGTTGTGTTTTACCGATGGTACGGGAAACAACTTGCTTTGGATAGACCCCCTCAGAATTCCATTGGTAGTATGACTATGTGTCTATGGAAGTCCGAAATCAGGGTAGGTGTATTTGGTCTTAACCTGAGACTTGCACCGCTAATACTTATGACAATCAATATACTTTGGTTGCGGTCGTCCAGGGCTTTAACAGGCTCTGTGTACACCTATGCTGGGTATATTGAGAATCATAGTGTATTGGGTGTGAAGTCAAGACGGAAGTGTCACTCCAGTCATATGGAGTTGATGATCGTGTAGGGATACATAACTGGTTCTCTTAAAAGGTTACAACCATCGGGATAATATGACTTGTTCATGATTATCCGATATTAAAGAGACTAGTTGCTCGTAATCCGATATGTGCTTCGTACGAGACAGACACTGAACCAGCCCCAGGCCTTGCATGTGATCATCCGATACTGGACAGAAATACGCAATACTATATATACTACGCCTGGTATAGATCCTTAATTCCTGTAAGGATATTTCTGGAGAATTGGGTAGGCATGGCGCTTTGCTAGAAGCCAACATTGTCTTGTAATTCGGTATAAACGTAGTACGAGGTACTTACGTGTTCGGATAGTCCGACGACCGAATTTACTGCCAACATATCCGGGGATCTCATGGGTCGCTTCCCAAAGATTCACCGATGACGTATGATTCGCACCTTTAATTAATCTGGGATTAATAAGATGAGAGAGAAAATTAATCTGGGATTAATTGCGGAGATATTTCATCTGGGATAAAATATCATTTAAAGAGAGATATGATTAATTTGGAATTAATCGATAAATCAATATATTTGATATATTAAACAAGATTCGATTTCGACGCGGAATTAAAACTAGATTTTAATTCGGGCGAACGAGTTAATTTAGAATTAATTCTTTAGCGACGTGAATAGTGACTTCACTAGGCGTAATCATTTAATTACGACGCAACAGAAAATTCGTTAATTTGGAATTAGCGAACCCAAGCCTGAGATTATTTACGAGCGCATTCGCATTTCGAATTCGAGTGCGGCACGTAAGTCAAATCAAGCGTCAAATCATTAGTCACATAAAGCGTCAAATCACTTGTCACTTTGAGTGATGTGACTTGACAACTTGATTGATGCGATTGATTGATTGATTGATGTAGTGGTTAAAGACTTTAATGGTTTGACTTTTTAAAGCTAAAAAATTGGTATATGTTTTTGGAAAATGATTTACCAAATACAAATTACACTTTTCATCTCTCTGACTCTCATTTCTTCTCTCATTTTTAACGCCCAATGGGCTGAAAATGTTCTGGTTTCTGGTTTGTAAAAACCATGAACAAGGGAAGCTAAAGGTCATGATTTTGTGGCAAAATCAAGAGTGCTAGCACACTACGAAGACATGCGAAGGTGATAGGGAAGTCCACCCATGAGCCGGGAATCGTTTGACGAAGCTTGGAGCTTGGATTCTTGAGCAACAATGGCCGAGAATTTCAGTGAACCGTGACAGTGGACTGCCGAGCATGCAGTGAGCAAAAATGGAATATTTGTTCGTCAAAGCGTCGCTCAACCAATCGATGTGAGTATTCCGCAACTCCATATTTGTATTCACTTATGTTTCATGCTTGTTTATTGATCATTGGGACCTTAGTAAACTCCAACAGGCCTAGCACGAGACATCCGATACTCGATCGTAATACTCAATACTACGTATACTACGCCTAATACATATTATATATTCCTTTAAGAATATTTCTGGAGAATTGGGTAGGCACGGTGCTTTGCTAGAAGCCCACCATGTCTTGTAAATCAGTAAAAACGTAGTACTAGGTACGTACGTGTTCAGATAGTCCGACGATCGGATTTACTGCCAACATATCCAGGGATCTCATGGGTCGCTTCCCGAAGATTCACCGATGACGTATGACTCGCACATAATTAATCTGGGATTAATTATAAGAGATAAAATTAATGTATGATTGATTACAGAGAAATTTTATATGGGATAAAATACTATTTAAAAAGAGAGAACGATTAATTTGGAATTAATCGATAAAATAATATATATTCGATATATTATACGAAATTAGATTTCGACGCAGAATTAAAATTGGATTTTAATTTGGGCGAATGAGTTAATTTAGAATTAATTCGCGAGCGACGTGAATAATAATTTTGCTAAGCATAATTATTTACTTAAATTTGATTTAATTACGTCGCAACGGAAAGTTCATTAATTTGGAATTAACGAACCCGAGCCCAGAATGTGTTTGCGGGGCCTACTCACATTTTGAATTAAAGTGCAGCCCACAAGTCACATCACGCGTCACATCACCAGTCACCTTTTGTGATTGAAGTCACATCCACTTTGAGTGATGTGATGCAAGTCACTTTTGAGTGATGAGGGTTGTTGAGAGGCATTAATGCCTTGTACCAATTTTTGGAAAATTGAAAGTTGTATTTGATTTTTGAAATCAAAACACACAACACAACACTTTTCTCTCTCTTCTCTCCCTCACTCACGGCAAAGTGACATTTTTCTCTCAAAATTCTTGGCTTGGCCGAGACACTCACCAAGGCAAATTGGAAAATTTGTTGCAAATTTTTCTAGAGCTAGCACTCAAAGGAGTCATTCAAAGGTGATAGGGAAACCAACCCTTGAGCATGGAATCATTCACAAAGCTTGGATCTTGGAGATCAAAGCAAAGGGGCTTGGCCGAATCACACAAGGAGGAAAAGCTTGGAGAAGATTTTTATTTTTTTTTGTGTTCATCCCATCCAAAAGCCGATCAAAGTGAGTATTTCCGCTACTTTACTTTGTTGTATTCGCACATTTCATTGCTTAATTGATCTTGGTTTGACCTTGAAAACCCAACAATTGTATCAGAGCGGTAATTAAACATGAAATTGAATTTAAGATTCTTAACTTTAAATTTGGGTAAAATTGATTTGAGAATGATTTGATAAAATTGATTGATTGAGTATGCTTGAATGACGATAACTTAGAGTTATGCATGATCAATTTGATGAAAATTGAATTGGATTAAATTTTCCCCAATTTTGAGGCTTGGTCGAGAGTTATAGATGCCCTAATGTCATGGTATTTTTTGTTCTTTTGATCATTGGATGAGTTGAAAGACATGAGATAAATTGATTTAGGATTTAAGTGGATTAAAATCGAAATCGGATTTATAAAACCCTAAAATGCCGTGAGCAATATAACATGAAATGAGATGATTTTTTGATTCAATAATGTTGGACATGTGTTGATGATGATTATCTTGATTAATTATGTAGATTGGTGTTTTGGAAATGTTAATTTGAATAATTAATTATGGCGATACACTTTAGTTAATTAAATTGTGATATTGGGAATATTGGAATTTAATTAGTTGGGCTAAATTTGGAATTGGGCTAAAAAGGTTGTATTTGGGCTTAATGGGCTTGGTTGGGCCAAGTTTGGTTTAGGTTAATTGGTTGGATCCAATTGGGCCTAAAACCATTTCCATAAAGTCCAAATATAATAAAATGGGCCTTTAAAATTTTAATTGGGCCTAATGGGCCTAAATTGATTTTTGGCAAAGGGTGATTCCTTTTTGGGCTTTGGTTGCCAAAGCCCATGCCTTATAAATTAATTGAAAGCCCATTGGACTTTAATTAAATTGACATTGGATGTTAATTGGGCTTTGAGACCCGTTAAGATTAGATTTAGAATCTAAGTAGTAATGGCTCATTAATAAAGTGTAATTATTTAATTTGGAATTAAATATAGAATTAGTATTGAATACAAATTAAATTGGATTTAATATTGCAGTTTGATATAATTCAAGAATTCGTACTTTGAGTACTTATTCTTAAACGAGTTGGACTCGCGCAAATCAAATCGTTGTTTGAACATTGGATGGTCATTAATTTTAGATTAATTAATTGGATTAGATTGATTGATAACATGCTTTGTGTGAATACATGGATGTGATGTATGAATAATGTATATCAGATGGATATTAGATGGGTGAGGGCAATTTTGGAAATTGTTGTAATAAATTTAGAGTTTATTAAATTGGACCTGCGTGTCCAACCTATTACCTCTTGACTATTTGTATTTCTCTTCTCACCTATTCCCTTCAATGTAAATGATGTTTCTTTAAAAGTGTTATGTAATTGTGTAGAAGTAAGATTTGTGCTTGCGGGAGAGAAGAAATGGAGAGATTTGTTCTAGGAACAAAATGTTTTAAATATCCATCCGCATATCATTATTAATTTATTTATCACGCCTTATTATGCTTTTAGAATGCATGCTTAAGGGTGAATGATGATACCTAATAAAAGATAATTAATTGGTTGCCAATTACGCGAAAAAACCCTCAAAAAATATTAAGCATTTTTCCTTCCATTGAATGATTCATTCTCAAGATCCAAGATTGGCACTGGTTTGTTGGCCAAAGTCAAGACCTTTATCCATCGCGGATGTGTTTGAATCATGAAGGCTTTGTTCCATATCGCATGTCTTGTCCAAGTTGTGATTTGTTGGCCAAAGTCAAGATCACTTCTTGTCCATCGACATCGATTACGAAGCTTTCCAAAGTCAATGGGTCCCGCTTAACTGGAATCATTATGCTTGTTGTGCCAAAGCCAAGGCTTAGTTGATTCAGAGGAAAAAGGTTAGGGAATATATCAGATATGTTGACATATATTAGATATATGTTTCGGACTTGGATGTCCACCTACTGGATCTAGGAATTGGATGAGATCCAATTGATCTTAGAGATCTACCTAGTTAAATATCATACAATTTGTTGGCCAAAGTCAAGGTTGTGTGTTATTTAACGGGATCCTAGCCCACTAGGAAATTAGATTTCCCGAGTACTCAACAGAGGGTTAGAGACTCGCCAAAAATAGTGGGAGGCAAGTATTAAATTTACAATTTCATTTAGATACTTGCCAATACGCGCTCATTTTAATTTTCGTCATTACTTAAATATATATTAGTTGGACTAATATTTAATCGTTGTTTTAATTAAATACTTGGACTGTATTCAAACTATTTCAATTTATAGTTGATTATATAATTGGATTATAGTAATCAATATATTTGAATTTTACCAATCAAATAGTAGTTGATTATATAGTTAGACTATATTAATCATTATATTTGATTGTACCTGAAATCATTGATTGGATAGTTGGACTATTAAAATCAAGATAACTGAAAGATTAGCGTTTAGAACATAATCCTGGGAGAAAATGTCTTTAAACGGCTCTAATTTTCAGATTGGGAATAGAACCTCAGGATAGTCCTGGGAATTGAGAAGTTAATCTATTTGATAGAGCAACCTCTTGGGCCTAAGCCCGAAGTTGAGCAAATAATAGAACATGATCTTTGGAAGATTAATGTGATGATAATTTTAGTGCTCAATCCTTTATGCTTGATGCAATGACACTTTAATTCCGTCGTCAAAATTAAGGATTAGATCCTTGTAATATGATAATAAAATTAAAGATCTTCATAGATTTATTCTTAAATCTTAGAAGTACAAATTTCAAAAGAAGCTCTTTCACTCGTGTATGTCAGAGGGTACATCTGTCGAGCACTAGGTGTCGCAGACGATTGCTGACATCGATCAACTAGGTTAGCTGGGCATTACCTACGTGGCCGAGACTACAAAAGATTTGATCTTATAGTCTCTACCCTATAGCTGGGGCAGATTCATTATGAATCAAGAGTAAAATCTTGGAGAGTTGATGGCTATGCTCAATGAGGCAGATCCAGAGCTTTTAAAAGGGGCAAAGGCAAAATCATCAGAGTCTTCTAGGAAGACAATGGACATATCCCAAGATGTCTGCCTAAACTGTGACAAACGAGGTCACTGGAAGCGTGACTGCCATATGGACAAGGAATACATGAAGGAAATGAAGGCGGGGTAAGGCTCCGACTTCAAGTATGTTTGTCATAAACATGTTCGCTACTGGTTTCAAAATTGGATTTTTGATACTAGATGTGGTACATAAATATGTACTGATGTGCAGAATCTGCTGATTAGCAGGAGACTGACTTCAGTTAAGATCAACCTGCGAGTCAAAAATGGGACGACAATCACTGTTTTAACCGTAGAAACCTAAGGTTCGGAACTACCCTTTGGGTATGTACTTAAATTAGGAAACTGTTATAATGTACCTGGTTTGACTAGAAACATTATCCCTATATCTGAGTTTAACCCGTTGTGGGTATACCTTTATATTCTAGAACACTAAAGTATTTTATTCTATAAAGATGATATTGAGATAAACACATTAGATGTGAATAACATATTTATATTTTGAATATAAATGAATCTCAAACATATAACATGACAAACAAATAGCTCAAACTAAATTAATCAGATGAGACTTATAAGTGGCATTGTTGTCTGGGACACATTAACAAGACTCATATATCCACACTTTCGAAGAGTGGGTACTAGGATGGATTTGATTCTAATCAAATGATGTCTACGAATCTAGATTATTAAGAAAAGTGCCTAAAACACATTTTACTTGGTAAAAATATAAGTGTCACCGATCTGTTAGCCCTCGTTTATAGTGACGTATGTGGGCCCATATCTAGCTAGGCTATAGGTGGATATGAATACTTTGTAACCTTTACGGATGTGGCATCATGTTATGGTTATGTGTTTCTTTTGAAACACGAATCAGAAACTTTTGATAAATTCAAAGAGTTTCGACACGAAGTATAAAAATAGATCGGCAAGAGTATTAAAACATCATGATGGGATTGTGATGGAAAATACTTAAGCAATAAGTTTCTCGATTACCTGAAAGAGTATAGTATTCTTTCACAGTGGAATCCTCCCGGAACACCTCAATTGAGCGGTGTGTCCAAACAGAGAAATCGAATTTTGTTGGACATGATAAGGTTACCGATGAGTCACTCTGAGCTACCATTTTCCTTCAAGGGATAAGCATTAAACAGTGCAATACTTATTTTGAATAAGGTTCCATGAAAATATGTTTGACAGATTTCATATTAGATATGAACATGAAAGAAACCAGGTTTTCTCATTCCTGAAGATTTGGGAATGTTGGGCATATGTTTGGATGATACCAAACTAGAACCCAAATCGGATAAGTGCCTAATTTGTGGGTTATCCTAGGGAAACCAAAGTATAGTACTTATACAACTCACAAGAGAACAATGTAATTGTTGCTCACCATGCGGTTTTCCTAAGAGGAATACCTATATGCAGTGGTAAGTGGGAGGAAAGTAAAACTCGATGAAAATCGGAGTAATGCTGTTCTAGACACCGATTCCTTAACGGAACACAAACAGTTCATCAGGGATGAAACTGTACCACAATCTTCAAATACACAAGAACCGAGCAAGTCGGAGAGAGTTAGAAAACAACCTGGGAGGTATGGGTTTCTGATCTCACCTCGTAAATATGTCAATCTTATTGAGGAACACGAACTGGCTACGTATGAGGAAGTGATACGAGGTATCGACTCCCTGTTATGGCAAAGTGCCATGATATCCGAAATGGATTCCATGTATACCAACCAAGTTTAGACACTGGTTAATATACCGAAATGCATTGTGCCTATTGGTACTATATAAGTCTTCAAGGAAGACATACATGGATGGCAACATACAAACGTACAAAGCCAGGCTTATAGCGAAAAGGTATCGTTATCAATATTGTGTCGATTACGATGAAACCTTTTACTCCTTGCCATGATTAAATCCATTCGAATAATGCTTGCTAATGCTGCATGTTTCATTTATGAAATATGACAGCTGAACATCAAAATCGCTTTCCTTAAACAGAAACCTTTTGGATGATGTTTACAACATCCTGAAGGTTTTGTCGTACCAAAACTAGCAAACAAGGTTTGCAAGCTAAATCGATCCATTTATGGATTGAAGCAAACATTGCGTTCTTGGAACTATCGTTTTGATGTAATCATAATGGTATATGATTTAATTCAAAATGAAAATGATTCTTGTGTATATAAGGAGGTTAGTGGGAGCGCACTGACAGTGATTGTCCTAAATAATGATGATATATCATTTCTTGGAAATGATATTCCCATAATCCAATAGGTGAAAGCTTGGCTTTCATGATAATTCTTCATAAAATACTTGGGAGATGCAACCTTTATTATAGGAATAAGGATTTACTGGGATAGATCTAAAAGTTGTTAGCACTCTCCGAGAACTCGTACAATGAAACATATGTACTAGACCTGGCGTCTCATATGCTTTGAGCATATGGAGTCACAATCGGGCCAATCCATGTGATGGTCACTGGATTGATGTTAAGAACATCTTTAAGTATCTTAGATGAACTAAGGATGCTTTCTTCAGCTATGGAGAAGGAGAACTTGAAGTGACTGGGTTCACCGCTGCAAGTTTCCAAACCGAAAAAAATGACTATAAGTCGTAATAAGGGTACTACATAGTTTGAATAATGGAACTGTTGCCGAATAATCAACAAAAGTGGAATATTGCTGCAGCTGAGGCAGCAATAGAATCATTTTGGATCTATAATATTCCTAATTAGATTAGGAGTAGCTCTGTTAGCAGCTGAGCTAGGCTACAACACATGATAAAGAACCGCAGTCTCATCAACGATCCAAATATATACTTCAATATTTCATCTGATTCATCGGATCGTACATCGTGGCGATGTGATGATCGAATAAATCGCATCAGATGATAACCATGCAAATCCGCTGACGAAAGCAGTTTCTCAGCAGAAATTTGAGCGACATGTACATAGTTCAGGTGTAGGACACTTGAGTGATTGGCTATAGGCCAAGTGGGAGATTGTTGGAAAATTATGACCCATAGCATCACTATTTGTACAGAACATTGTGTTGTTGTACAAATTAACTATGTGACAAAGGAAATTGCTCTTTTATCATTTGTAATTGGATTACCAAGATACATAAATGATAAAAGTCCATATGATTAGTTCCGGATTAATAATATATGAGACAATATTAATCCACTAAGGTTTAATCATTAAAATATCCCTAGTCACAGTATTATCGAGATTGGACATCGATAATGCGGAATAGACTAGTATTGCACTTGTGCGCGTTGTGGGAGCATAACAACATAGTTCTCATATATTTAAGTATTGGTTACTTATGCAAGTGTGATAGGAGGTTGTGTTTATCGATGGTACGGAAACAGCTTCGGTCTGGATAGACCCCTCGGAATTCCATTGGTAGTATGACCATGTGTCTATGGAATTCCGAATCAGGGTAGGTGTATTTGGTCTTAACCTGAGACTTGAACCGTTAATACTTGTGACAATCAATATACTTTGGTTTTGGTCGTCCAGGGCTTTAACAGGTTCTGTGTACGTCTCTTCTGGGTATATTGAGAATTGTAGTGTATTGGGTGTGATGTCAAGATGGAAGTATCACTCCAGTCATATGGAGATGATGGTCACGTAGGATACAGAACTGGTACTTTTGTATGCTGCAGCTATCGGGATAATATGACTAGGTCATGTTTATCCGATTAAAGAGACTAGTTACCAGAGATCCGATATGTGCGGATCTAGGATTAATTACGGAGAATTTTATCTGGGATAAAATACTATTTAAAGAGAGAGAACGATTAATTTGGAATTAATCGATAAAATAATATATATTTGATATATTATACGAAATTAGATTTCGACGCAGAATTATAATTGGATTTTAATTCGGGCGAACGAGTTAATTTAGAATTAATTCACGAGTGACGTGAATAGTAATTTTGCTAGGCATAATTATTTAATTAAATTTGATTTAATTACCTCGCAACAGAAAGTTTGTTAATTCAAAATTAACGAACCTGAGCCCGAAATGTGTTTGCGGGGCCCACTCACATTTTGAATTAAAGTGCGGCCCACAAGTCACATCATGCGTCATATCACCAGTCACCTTTTGTGATGGAAGTCACATCAACTTTGAGTGATGTGATGGAAGTCACTTTTGAGTGATGGGGGTTGTTGAGAGCCATTAATGCCTTGTACCAATTTTTGGAAAATTGAAAGTTGTATTTGATTTTTGAAATCAAAACACACAACACAACACTCTTCTCTCTCTTCTCTCCCTCATTCACGACAATATGCCATTTCTCTCTCAAAATTCTTGGCTTGGCCGAGACACTCACCAAGGGAAATTGGAAAATTTGTTGCAAATTTTTCAAGAGCTAGCACTCAAAGGAGTCATTCAAAGGTGATAGGGAAACCAACCCTTGAACATGGAATCATTCACAAAGCTTGGAGCTTGGAGATTAAAGCAAAGAGGCTTGGCCGAATCACACAAGGAGGAAAATCTTGGAGCAGAATTTGTTTTGTGTTCATCGCATCCAAAAGCCGATCAAAGTGAGTATTTTCGCTACTTTACTTTGTAGTATTCACACATTTCATTGCTTAATTGATCTTGGTTTGACCTAGAAAACCCAATACACAGACTTAGCCACTATATCGTCTACATAGACTTCTACGAATTTACTGATCCTATTATGGAAAATTAGATTCATGGCTTGCTGGTAAGTAGCCCTAGCATTTTTTAGACCGAACGGCATCACCACCCACTCATAACATCCTAAAGACCCTGGGCACCTAAAAGCCATTTTATGTATATCGCTTTCGGTGATGCAGATCTGATTATAACCTGCATACCCATCCATAAAAGAGTACACCTGATACCCTGCTGTAGAGTCTACTAGGGAATCTACCGTTGGTATAAGGTATTGATCTTTTGGTGTTGCCAAGTTTAAATTCCTAAAGTCTATGCATATTATTAGCTTTCCATTCTTTTTCATGACATGGACGATATTTGACAACCATTCTACGTATCTCGTCGTCCTAATGAATTTTGCCTCCAAAAGGTATTCAACCTCTTTCTTAATGTCAGGCATAACATTGGGTGCAAACCTCCGGGGAGGTCGTTTATGTGGTCTATGGCTCGACATGATTGGCAACCTATGTTATACTAACGTTCTATCTAAACTAGGCATTTCATTGTAGTCATAAGCAAAACAATCTTTATATCTTTGTAACAAATGGATCAGTTTTTTTCCGTACCTGGGCCTCTAGTTCCTTGCTGATGTAAGTGATGCGTCTATCGTCCTCACTCCCCAGATTGACCTTGTCCAATACATCATGTCCCCTCGAGATGCTCGCCTTATGCCGTCCATTAAGAGCGTATTCTTCTTCTTCAAGTGGTTGTTCGCTCTTGTGACTTCCTTCCATCAAACAATCTACCCCACATGCCTCTCTTATTCTGTCTTCTGTCTAGTGTGCTAACAATTTATCCCTTAAGGCTGAAATTACGGCCTGAGCTTCGGCCTCATTTTCTCATTCCATTACATAGGCCATTAGATTGGCCCTGGTGGCCGTGAGTGCGGGTTGTTCTTTACTCTGTCTGCTCTTCATTTGAATTACTTTGCGTTGGCTCTCCAAAGACCACTGTGGTTGGCCTTATTTGCACGAAAAAATCATTTAGCAGACCTGCTGGGTATGGCTCATCATTTTGAGCCACAATGGCTGAATTTTCCCCTTCATTCAGAACTCTAGTCGGCCCGTAATTTCCGTCATACATGAAGTATTCGGCCGAATTTGTCTCTGCAGCGAAAAGCTTGTTGTCGGCGTGTACTATTTCCACTCCGTCTTTCTGGTTCCATAAAACTAGGCACTGATGAAGAGATGAAGGTATGCATCGGCTGCCGTGTATCCAATCTCGTCCTAGAAGCATGTTATATGTGGTTGGCCATCTATAACGAAGAACACTACTGTTTTCGTAGTACTTCCCACTTGCAAGTCTAGTGGGATAACCCATTTGGCCGTCGTCGCGCCTCCATTCAAACTTGTTAGTACCACTTCTGTAGGGATGAGGCCGTCTTCTGACTTCGATAAACGCCCTAGCATCCTAACAGGGATTGCATTGATGGCTGCTCCATTTACAATCAACACTTTGGCGATGGGTATCCCATTGGCCTTTGCTTTTACATACAATATCCGCATGTGTTTAGTCATTTATGGTGGTGGTTTTGGGAATATCACTTTCCCTGATTGGCCTACCTCCATTGTTGGTTCATTCCCAGCATTGGCCCGAGGTAGTTCTCCCACCATGTCCCATCTAGAAGGTGGTAAAGTGACCGGCATAGTGTGAGAGACATTATTGATGACCAGTCTTTGCTTTTCCACCTTGGTAATGGTCCGTTTTACTTTGGGTGTTCCGTATAGGATGAGGTATGGGGATCATCTCAAGTCTTCTCCTAATGTTTCGACTAGAAGGTTTCCGGCCTCATATAATTCTTTGAGAAGCCAATTCTGTGATATTCCCCGTCTTCGTGCTTCGGTCCTGATGTCTATTTATTCTTCTATGTCAGTCATTTCCTTGTCTGAAGCCTTTCTATCTGTTATCGAGAGCGCTGTAAATTCTGTTTCATCACTCTCATAAACATCTTCGTTATTTCCAGCTCCCCCACTGTTGTCCCCCTTGAATTTTTCAGACAACAAGTAATGGTTAGCCACAACAGGTGGCATACTGCCGAATTGAATGACAATAGGGGGTTCTTCGTTGTCTGTTTCGTCCCGTTTTCATCTATCAAACTTGGTACGCTCCTCACAGTTTGTTGTTGTCCCCTCTTTGCCGCCACTCTCTTTGCTGCTTACCTCTGGTTTCTCACTGACATAAGTATTGCGGCCTCTGGTGACCTTCACTTCACCTTGTTGGCGCATCATACGGCCATAATTTCTATAGTGTCGCCTCAGTTTTGTCATTGTCATTTCGTCCACAGGAGTGTAGTTCCTTCCCAGACGCTGCCCCGAAGATGGCTTCCGGTATGAATGCCATACGTTGGGCCGATGAATTTTTGGCCTAAACGTCTTTACGTTTTGGACGAGATTTGAATTCTCACCGTATAACCTCAGCACGAAGGTTCTGGGTTGCCATGGTACTGGCTCATTCTTTACTGGCCTTTCACAGGCATCTTCCAACTCCCTCATCCACTCTACACTGTTCTTACACCGTGTACACATATTTCACCGATCCTTCCCTTCTTGGGGTGTTTTGATCCTTTCTAGAGCGCTCGGACGATGACAGTCCTGATCTTCATCCATGGCCAACTTGAAATTTGGCAAGTTCATTTTGGTAAGGTCCGAATCGATCATGTTTAATTCTACCGGCTTTGGAAAAGGGTTTTCGTCCATCGCCATCTTTTTTTCGAACGTTATTCGTCCAGATTCTATGGTATCCTGCAAAACATTTCGAGACAATCATTAGTTGAATGGGACCATTCATGATGCCACTTACAATATTTTTCCCACTGATTTGCTTAACGCTTGGCAATGTGTGGCGGTCGCTCAAACTAATTTTCTTGTCTTTATATAATTGATCGAATATGGCATCGACTTTCGTGATATCGAATGAGAAGTTCCTACTTTTTTTGTCTTTATTTTCTTTGGCTTGGGGTTCAACCGACACCTTGCAAACGTACGGCTTCCCTTTAACCAATTCGGCCAAACATACATCGGCCGATTCGATGTCCATTTTACTTATTTCATAATTGATGTTCCTGTAATAAGTTCATTTGCTGGAATTTTTCCTTTATTCCTCATCTCTTAATAACTGTTCATAACGCACCACACAAGTGGTGAGTTGGGGGAGTTCCCAAAATTCACGATCTTGATATTTCTTTTTCAGATCGAAATTGAGACAGCTTTGGGTGATTCTCACAAATTCTTTCTCGGGCAAAGACACGTAATATCGGCCTCGAGCCACTTTAAACCTTTGTAAGAGTTTCTCGACCCATTCTCCTGGTAACTATCTCAGGTTCGCCAAGTCGGCCAAGGTGTAGACACTTGCATTTTTGCTTGAAAGCCCAATGATGAGCCTCGTTGGGAGGCACTACCCGATAAGTTATGGAAGTCGCAGGAAATAGACGTCGGAAGGGGAAATTCAAAATAAGTACGTCATCGGATTTAATTCATATGTTCACAGCATGTGCGTTCATGCTGCATTCGGAAACACGTTTGAACGGCGAACCGATTGCGGGCGTTCGTGCAGCATCCTGGAACGCATTCGAACAATCGTCTGTGTTTCTATTTTAAAATTAAAGCCCCAAGCCCATAACACCAAGCCCACAAGCGCAATCCAAAAATAATTAAAACAATCAAAATAATATCCTTCTAAATTAAATCAAATCCAATTAAATTAAAACAAAACAAATCAAAACAAATCAAATCAAATCCCCATTCCTAAATTGAATAAATCACATTCCAAATTAAATAAAACAAACCAAATTAAATCCAATCTAAATAAATCACCTACCAATTTAAAGATATTCCTTCACAAAAATACACAAGATCACTTCCTTAAATAATTAAATTAAATACACCCCATATTTACTTGATTTTATTCCTTTTTTTAAGCCATACACACAAGGAAACCCTAGGCTCACCATTATAAAAAGAGACCCAAAGCCAACCCTATTCCCCCTTAGACATTGATACCACTCTCTCTCTCGCCTATACCTCTCTCTCACTCCCCCACAAACAAGCCACTCACCTTGCACACCATAATTATCCACGCAACTCACACACCATACATAAACACAAACCAACCCACGCACACACAGCTTGCACGCACTCAGCAAGCCGTGTGAAGAGACCAACCAACCATTGACACCACTCACAACCCCTACAAATAGACACACGCCACTTCACTGCCCACTGATCAGTGGGTAATCACACGCGTATAACGCAAGCGTACGTATCGTTCAAGTAGTATAAAAAGTATCGATCCCACGAGGACTTAATACCTAATCTTTTCATTTTATGAGGTCAAATGATTACTAGTATCTAACAGGTTGTTTGATTGATTTGAAATGATGATGATTCTAAATTTAAAAACAAGTAAATAAAATTGCACGAAAGTAGGTTTAAGAAAATTCAATATTAGGAAACTATCTAGGGTTGTGAATCTTTCTAATATCTTTGAAAATATGAAGTGGTTATTTCATTTTTGTGTAATATATCGGTTTACTAACCTGGAACACTAAATTATGCGAAATCCTCTGTCGATGGTCAGACGCAAATACCCAGTGTAATCCAATTGAACCATATGTCAATGTCAACCAAATTACCTGGATTCATTAAGTTTAAGTTCCAATTATGGCTATCCCCGCTAACAGGTATATGCGTATCCTGTAAGGAAATCTATTAAAAGGTTATTTATCATCAAGGAAGATTGTGGGCTATTAAGTCTAAGGCTGAAACCTAAAATTCATTTGTCAAGTTTATTTTAGATTTACCAGATCAATCTCATTAGTGACCAATTAACAAGACACATTAAGTTTAAGACTTAATAAGTAAACCTTTAAATTACCCAAACTATAAAATAACCCCTTATAAACCGGTGATATTAGAATTCATCACAACCCCAGATAACTAACTTAGTTACGACACATAACTAGGGCAAGTAAAAACTTAAATAAAATAAAAGACATAAAGTAAAATGCTGAAAAGTAAATTGCTGAAAAGTAAATGACGGAAAGTAAATGCTGAAATTAAATACTGAAAATTAAATGCTGAAAAGTAAATGCTGAAAAGTAAATTACTGAAAAGTAAATGCTGAAAAGTAAATTGATGAAAAGTAAATGCTGAAAAGTAAATAAAGTAAAAGTACAATAAAAGAAAATGCTGAGGTAAAAAGGATCCACTTTTATTACTTCTATTTTAGATATCTCATTTAATATAATATATTAACATTGCATGATAATTACCAACCAGCCATATAGGCGGTATCCAGATTAAGTAAAATTAATAATTAATTACAAACCGACCAATCAGGCGGTATCCAGTTTAGTCAGGTTTAAACCAATTTAAATAATTTACCACCGATCAATATGGCGGTATCCTCGTTAAGTCAGGTTTTAACTAGTTTATATATTATAATTAAGGGAGATTAATCTAAATATTAGTAATAAAACTTTTGTTGGTTTCTATTAAGGTCCCAAGGATGAAATCAAGCATAAAACACATGTGAATACACAACAAGTATGGCGGAATCATACTCACATCGATCGGATTGGATGCTACGAAGAACAAAAATTTTCTGCTCCCTCCATTTTTGCATTCGGCAGTGGCTGAATTTTGAGTCCTAAAATTCAGCTTTGGGTGGTCCTCCATGCATGCTCCAAGCTTGTGTTGATTCCTTGCTCATGTAGTGAGTTCCCTATCACCTTTGTATGGACTCATTTGTGTGCTAGCACTCAAGAAATTTGCCACAAATTTCACTCTATTCCTTCTCCATTCTCACGGTCAAACCAGAAACATTTTGAGAGGAAAATGGCCTGTTGGCCGAGAGAGAAGAAGGAGAAGATTTGGCCCCAAATTTCGTGAGCCATGGAGAGAGAGAGATAAGAGAGTTGTTTTAATTTTTGTATATAAAATACCAAAAATTAAAAGTCAAATATCATTAAAATAATGATATATTTCTTTCAAGCTTTCAAAAAGCTTTTTCAACAACTTCTATCACTCACATCACTCAATCAAGTGAGAACTTGTCACATCACTCAAAGTGACATTTGATTTGACGCTTGATGTGACTAATGATTTGACGCTTGATGTGACTTGCGTGCCGCATTCGAATTCGAAATGCGAATGCGCTCACAAACACTCGTGGGCTTGGGTTCGCTAATTCCAAATTAACGAATTTTCCGTTGCGACGTAATTAAATGATTATGCCTAGCGAAATCACTATTCGCGTCCCTAATAAATTAATTCTAAATTAACTCATTCTCCCGAATTAAAATCTAATTTTAATTCCACGTCGAAATCCAATTTATTACAATATATCAAATATATTATTTAATCGATTAATTCCAAATTAATCATTATCTCTCTTTAATTGATATTTTATCCCAGATAAAATATCTCCGCAATTAATCCCGGATTAATTTTCTCTCTCATCTAATTAATCCCAGATTAATTAAAGTGCGAGTCATACGTTATCGGTGAATCTTCGGGAAGCGACCCATGAGATCCCCAGATATGTTGGTAGTAAATACGGTCGGACTATCCGAACACGTACGTACCAAGTACGATGTTTTACTGATTTACTAGACAAGTTTGGCTTCTAGCAAAGCGCCATGCCTACCCAATTCTCCAGAAACATGCTTACAGGAATAAGCGATCTATCAGACGTAGGATACATAGTATTGTGTATGTCGATCCAGTATCGGATGATCACGTGCTAGGACTGGGGCTGGAATTGTGTTTGCCCCGTACGAAGCACATGTCGGATGTCTAGTGACTAGTCTCTATAATCGGATAAACCTGACCTTGTCATTTTATCCCGATAGCTGCAACATTTAAGAGAACCAGTCCCGTATCCTACGTGACCATCATCTCCACTATGACTGGAGTGATACTTCCATCTTGACATCACACCAACACACTACGATTCTCGATATACCCAGAAGAGGCGTACACAGAAACCGGTTAAAGCCCTGGACTACCAAAACCAAAGTATATTGATTGTCACAAGTATTAGCTGTGCAAGTCTCAGGTTAAGACCAAATACACCTAACCTGATTTCGGACTTCCATAGACACATAGTCATACTACCAATGGAATTCCGAGGGGGTCTATCCAGAGCGAAGCTGTTTCTCGTACCATCGGTAAAACACAACCTCCTATTACACTTGCATGAGTATCCTATACCCAAATATTGAGAACTATGCCGTTATGCCCCACAACGCGCATAAGTGTAATACTAGTCTTTTACGTATTTATCGATGTCCAATCTCGATAATACTCTGACTAGAGATATTTAATGATTTATCCTTCGTGGATTGATACTGTCTCATATCATTCTCTCAATCCAGGAACAAATCATAAGGACCTCCTATCATTTTACATCTAGGTGATCTAATCACAAATGATAAGAGTGCAATCTCCTTTGTCACATAGTTAATTTGTACAACAACACCATGATCTGTACAAATAGTGATGATATGGGTCATAATTGTCCAACAATATCCCACTTGGCTTATAGCCAGTCACTCGAGTGGCTTACACCCGAACTATGTACGGTTGGCTCAAACTGTTGAGAAAAGGCTTTCGTCAGTGGATTTACATGATTATCGTATGATGCGATTTATACGATCATCACATCGCCACGATGTATGATCCGAAAGAATCAGATGAATAGTCAAAGTATATATCTGGATCGTTGATGAGACCATTAATTCTTTAGCCTGTGCTGACACCTAGCTCAGCTGCTAACAGAACTATATCTAATCTAATTAGATTTATTATCGACCCAAATGGATTCTATTGCCGCCTTAGCTGCAAAAATAACCCGCATTTGTTGTTTATACGGTAACAATATCTTGCTTGGAAGATTTCCAGCTCACTGTTCCGTTATTCAAACTGTATAGTACCGTTTTTATGACTTATAGTCATTTTATCGGTTAGGAAACTTGCTACAGTGATCCCAATCACTTCAAGTTCTTCCTCTCCATAGTTTAAGACATCATCCTTAGTTCTCTAAGATACTAAAGGATGTTCTTAACATCAATCCAATGTCTATCACTCGGATTGGCCTGATTGTGAATCCATATGCTCAAAGCATATGAGACATCAGGTCGCGTACATTTATTAATGTACGAGTTCTCAGAGAGTTTCCATGAAAGCCAAGCTTTCACCGATTATTATGGGAATATCATTTCCAAGAAATGACGTATTATCATTATTTTATAGGACAGCCACTGTCAGTGCGATCCCACTAACCCTCTTATATACACAAGAATCATTTCGTTTTGAATTAAATCATAAACTATTATGATTACATCAAACGAAAATTCCTAGAACCTATGTTTGCTTCAATCCAAACATGGATCGAATAACCTGCAAACCTTGTTTGCTAGTTATTGTACGAGAAAACCGACAGGATGTTGTAAACATCCTCCAAAAGGTTTCCTTTTCAGGAAAGCGATTTTCCCGTTAAGCTGACATATTTCATAAACGAAACATGCAGCCTTAGCAAGCATTATCCAAATGGATTTATCGTGGCAACAGGTAAAAGGTTGAATCATAATTAACACAATGTTGATAACGATACCTCTCTGCTACAAGCCTAGCTTTATACGTTGGTATGTTGCCATCCATGTATGTCTTCCTAGAAGACTTATAAGTACCAATATGCACAATGCCATGCGGTACATCAACTAGTATCCAAACTTGTTGATATATATGGAATCCATTTCGGATATCATGGCACTTTGCCATATTTGGAGTTGATACCTTGTAGCACTTCCTTATACGTAGTCAGTTGGTATACCTCAAAAGATAGACATCTTTACGAGGTGAGATCAGAAACCCATACCCAGGTTGTTTTCTGACTCTCTCTGACATACGCGGTTCTTGTGTATTCGAAGGTTACTAGTAATAGTTCCATCCTTGATGAACTATTTTGTTCCATTAAGATTCGGTGCCTGGAATAGTATTACTCTGATTTTCATCGAGTTTCAATTCCTCCCACTTACCACTGCATATCGGTATTCCTCTTAGGAAAGCCACATGGTGAGCAACAATTAAATTGGTCTCTTTGTGAGTTGTATAAGTACTATACTTTGGTATCCCTAGGATCATCGACAATTGGTACTTATCCAATTTGGGTTCTAGTTTGGTATCATCCAAAAGTATGCCTAGCATACCCAAATATTCAGGAATGAGAAACCCGGTTTCTTTCCTGTTCATATCTAATATGAAGTCTGTCAAACAGATATTTATGGAACCTTATTCAAAATAAGTTCTTGCACTGTTAAAGCGTATCCGTTGAAGGAAATTATAGCTCAGAGTGACTCATGATTAACCTTTATCATGTCCAACAAAATTTGGTTACTCAGTTCGGACACACCGTCAAACACATGTGTTCCGGGAGGAGTCCTCATTTGAAAGAATACTTTACTCTTTCAAGTATATTAAAAACTTATTGCTTAAGTATTTTCCATTACAGTATTACCGTGACGGTTTAATACTTTAGCCAATCTATTTGTCTATTTTCGTGTCGAGACTCTAAAAGTTTCCGATTTATGTTCTTCAAAAGAAACACATAACCATACCACGATGCCACATCCGTAAAGGTCACGAAATATTCATATTCATATCTAGCCTTACTAGACATGGGCCCACTTGCTTCACTATGAACTAGGGCTTACAGATAAGTGGAATTTACACATTTACCAAGTAAATAGTGTTTTAGGCATTTTGCCCAAAAAACTAGATTCGTAGACTTTATTTGATTGGAATCAAATGTGTTCTAGTACCCACTCTTCAAAAGTGCGGATATACGATTCTTGTTTGATTGTGTCCCAGACAACAATGCCACATAAGTTTCATCTGATCAAATCGGTTTGAGCTATTTGTTTGTCATGTTTATGTTTGAGATTTATTTATATTCAAAATATAAATGCTGTTATTCACATCTAATGTGTTTATCTCAATATCATCTTTATAAAATAAAACACTTTAGTGTTCTAGAATATATTGGTTCACCTGCAACGGGTTAAACACTGATATAGAGATAATGTATCTAGTCAAACTAGTTACATTATAACAGTTTCCTAATTTAAGTACACACCCGAAGGTAGTTCCTAAACTTAGGTATCTACGGTTGAAATAGCGACTTTCATCCCGTTTCCAATTTGAAGATTAAATCTCTATTGAAGTCAGTATCCTGTTCGAAACAGATTCTGAACATCAATACATATATTTATGTACCACAGTAAGTATTTAAAATCCAATTTTAATACTAGTAGTGAACATAATGTTGACAAACATATTTGAAGTCAGAGACTTGCCCGTCTTCAATTCCTTCATGTCTGCTTTGTCCAAACGGCAGTCACGCTTCCGCGATCCCGTTTGCCACAATTTAGGTAGACATTTTGGGATATGTCCTTTATCTTCCTAGAAGATTATAATGATTTTGCCTTTTCCTTTTTCCACATTCCAGAAGCCTTTGGCCTAGCCTCGGGTTTCTAGAATATCGAAGTAAGGTGCGCCTTGCGCTACTTGCCTTATTGCAAACTTTAACTTTATCTCCATGAGATTAGTCATTAACCCTCCAAGAGTTATTATTGCAATTTAGTACTTCTAAGATTCTAAGGATAGATTCTTTGAAGATCATTCAATTTCATTATCATACTTTAAGGATCTAATCCTTAGTTCTGATTAAGAAATTAAGGAGTCTACTTGACAAGCTTAATGGATTAAGCACTTAAGTTATCATTACATAAATCTTCCATAGATTATGCTCTACTATTTGCTTAAATCCGGGCTTAGGCCTAATATGTTATTTTTTCAAATACAGTAACTTATTATTTTCTAGGACCATCCTGAAATTTTCCCAATTTTGAAAATTAAGCCATTTAAATACATTTTCCCTATGATTATGTTTTAAATGTCAATCTTTCAATTTAATCTTGATTTTAATAGTCCAACTATTTAATCAACGATTTTGGTACTGTTTATTATAATGATTACAATAGTCCAACTATTTAATCAACTATAATTTAATAGATTAAAATCAATTATATTGATTACTATAATCCAATTATGGATATACCCAGAAGAGGCGTACACAGAAACCGGTTAAAGCCATGGACTACCAAAACCAAAGTATATTGATTGTCGCAAGTATTAGATGTGCAAGTCTCAGGTTAAGACCAAATACACCTACCCTGATTTCGGACTTCCATAGACACATAGTCATACTACCAATGGAATTCCGAGGGGTCTATCCAGAGCGAAGCTGTTTCCCGTACCATCGGTAAAACACAACCTCCTATTACACTTGCATGAGTATCCTATACCCAAATATATGAGAACTATGGCGTTATGCCCTCATAACGCGCACAAGTGTAATACTAGTCTTTTACATATTTATCGATGTCCAATCTCGATAATACTCTGACTAGGGATATTTAATGATTTATCCTTCGTGGATTGATACTGTCTCATATCATTCTCAATCCAGGAACAAATCATAAGGACCTGCTATCATTTATACATCTAGGTGATCTAATCACAAATGATAAGAGTGAAATCTCCTTTATCACATAGTTAATTTGTACAACAACACAATGATCTGTACAAATAGTGATGCTATGGGTCATAATTATCCAACAAGTTTTACCTTTTACCCCAACAAAGGGGAGTTACTGTTGGACAATTATGACCCATAACGTCACTATTTGTACAGATCATGGTGTTGTTGTACAAATTAACTATGTGACAAATGAGATTGCTCTCTTATCATTTGTGATTAGATCACCAAGATGTATAAATGATAGGAGGTCCATATGATTAGTGCCTGGATTGAAATGATATGAGATATATGAATCCACGAAGGAATAATCAATAAATATCCCTAGTCAGAGTATTATCGAGATTGGACATCGATAAATGCATAAAAGACTAGTATTACACTTGTGCGCATTATGAGGGCATAACGACATAGTTCTCATATATTTGGATATAGGATACTCATGCAAGTGTAATAAGAGGTTGTTTTTTTACCGATGGTACGGGAAACAGCTTCGCTCTGGATAGACCCCCTCAGAATTCCATTGATAGTATGACTATGTGTCTATGGAAGTCCGAAATCAGGGTAGGTGTATTTGGTCTTAACCTGAGACTTGCACCGCTAATACTTGTGACAATCAATATAATTTGGTTTTGGTCATCCGGGGCTTTAACAGGTTATGTGTACGCCTCTGCTGGGTATATTGAGAATCGTAGTGTGTTGGGTGTGATGTCAAGACGGAAGTATCACTCCAGTCATATGGAGATGATGGTCACGTAGGATACGGGACTGGTTCTTTTAAATGCTGCAGCTATCGGGATATTATGACTAGGTCATATATATCCAATTATAGAGACTAGTCACCAGAGATCCGATATGTGCTTTGTACGGGGCAGACACAATTCCAGCCCCAGGCCTAGCACGTGACAATCCGATACTGGATCGAAATACGCAATACTACGTATAATACGCCTGATACAGATCACTTATTCCTGTAAGCATGTTTCTGGAGAATTGGGTAGGCATGGCGTTTTGCTAGAAGCCAACATTGTCTTGTAAATCGGTAAAAATGTAGTACTAGGTACTTATGTGTTCGGATAATCCGACGACCGAATTTACCTCCAATATATCCGGGGATCTCATGGGTCGCTTCCCGAAGATTCACCGATGACGTATGACGAGAGAGAAAATTAATCTAGGATTAATTGCGGAGATATTTTATCTAGGATAAAATATCATTTAAAGAGAGATAACAATTAATTTAGAATTAATCGATAAAATAATATATTCGATATATTATACAAAATTGGATTTTGACGCGGAATTAAAATAAGATTTGAATTCGGGCGAACGAGTTAATTTAAAATTAATTCGTTTGCGATGTGAATAGTGATTTCACTAGGCATAATCATTTAATTACGTCGCAACAGAAAATTCATTAATTTGGAATTAGCGAACCCGAGCCCGGGATTGTTTGCGAACGCATTCGCATTTCGAATTCGAGTGCGGCACGCAAGTCAAATCAAGCGTCAAATCATTAGTCACATTAAGCGTCAAATCATAAGTCACTTTGAGTGATGTGACAACTTGTCACTTGATTGATTGAGTGATGCGACTTGATGGCAGTGGTTGGAAAGCTTTTGAAAGCTTGAATGACATATATTGTTATTTTATTATTCGGTATATGTTTGATTTTTGAAATCAATAAACCAACTAATACACATAACTATTTCTCTCCCTTATTTCTTCTCTCTCTCTCGGCCTTGGAGGCCTTATGTTTTCTCTTCACTGGTTTCAACAAAATCGTGAGACTTGGAGAAGAAAGTCATGATTTTGTGGTAAAATCAAAGGTGCTAGCACACATCGGAGTCTTGCGAAGGTGATGGGGAAACCCATCTGTGAGCTTGGAGCTTGATGAAGGACCACCAAAGCCGAATCCATGGAGGACCAACGCAGCTCACTGCTGTGACTTGGAAGAGGCAGATAATTGATTTTGTTGTCTCCCACATCGCTCAACCACTCGATGTAAGTATTCCGCAACTTCCTCGTTGTATTCACATGTATGTTTTATGCTTGTTATTCGATCCTCGGGACCGTAGAACTCCAACAATGGTATTAAAGCGGAGTAAAAGCATGAAATTGACTTAGGGTTAAAATTTGGGTAAATTGATTTTGAGCATGATTTAGTTACATTGTTTGATTGAACATGTTTAAATGATGTTTAATTGAATATTGATTGGATCACTTTCATGAAATTGTGATTGGATCATTTTTCCCCTTTTTATGAGGCTTGGCCGAGAACAATATGAACCCTAAAGGTCTTGGATTTTTATTTTTTGTTTATTGGATGAATTGGAATCATATTGAGTAATGTTGATTAAAGATTCAATTGGATTGGATTTGCAATTTGACATAAAACCCTAAAAGCCGAGACTTTGGAAGCATGTATTGGGTTTGATTTTTTGTTAATTTGTGTTGGACATGATTTAATGTAGAAGAGCATGATTAGTTGTGTAAATTGATGATTTGGAAATATTGATTCATGTAATTAATTATGCTATACACTTTAGTTTAATTAAATATGGAATATGGAATTTTTGTGTTTAATTAATTGGGCTTAAAATTGGATTTGGGCTTGAAAAGTTATAAATGAGCTTATTGGGCTTGGTTGTACCAAGTTAGGTTTAGGCTAAATTGGTTGGATCCAATTAGGCCTAAAACTGCTTCCATAAAGCCCAAATGCGACTAATGGACCTTAATAAATTTAATTGGGCCTAAATTGATTTCTAGGCTTATGGGGTTACTCCTTGATTGGGCTTTGGTTATTGGGTTTGACCCGAGTTGACCAAAAGTCCACGCCTTAAGAAATTAATTGAAAGCCCATTGGACTTTAATTAAATTAACGTTGGATGTTAATCGGGCTTTGAGACCCGTAACGATTAAATTTGGAATTTAAGTCGTAAAGGTTTATTAATAAAGTGTAGTATTTAATTTGGAATTAAATAGTGAATTAGTATTAAATACAAATTGAATTGGATTTAATTTTGCAGTTTAATTTAATTCAAGAATTCGTACTTTGAGTACTTATTCGCAAAACGAGTTTGACTCGAGCAAAATCAAATCATTGTTTGAACATTGGATGGTCATTAATTATCAGATTAATTAATTTGATTAGATTGATTGATAACATGCTTGTGTGAATACATGGTTGCGATGCATGAATAATGTATATCGGATGGATATAAGATGGGTGGGGTAATTTTAGAAATTGTTGTAATAAATTTGATTTATTAATTGGACCTGCGTGTCCAGCCTATTACCTCTCGTCTCTGTGTATTTCTCTTCTCACCTATTCCCCTCAATGTAAATGAGGTTTCTTTAGAAGTGTAGTGTAACAGGTAGAAGTAAATACTTGTGCTAGCGGGAGAGAGGAAATGGAGAGATTTGATCTAGGATCAATGTGTAAAGTATCCATCCGCATATCATTATTATTTATTTATACGCGCTTTATTATGTGTTTAGAATGCATTTTTAAGGGTGTATGATGATGAGACCTTAACAAAGATAATAAATTGGTTGTCAATTTGCACTCGAAAAACCCTCGCAAAATATTAAGCGTTTTTCCTTCCATTGAGTGATTCTTACTCAAGATCTAAGACTGGCATTGGCTTGTTGGCCAAAGTCAAGGCCTTTGTCCGTCGATGATGTGTTTGAATCACGAGAGCTTTGTTCCGTATCAGTGTCTTGTCCAAGTTGTGATTTGTTGGCCAAAGTCAAGATCACTTCTTGTCCATCGACATTGATTACGAAGCTTTCCATGGTCAATGGGTCACGCTTGACTGGGATCACTAAGTTTGTTGTGCCAAAGCCAAGGCTTAGTTGATTCAGAGGAAAAAGGTTAGGCAAAATATTGGATATATTGGCATATATAAGATATATGTTTCGGACTTGGATGTCCCCCTACGGGATCTAGGAATTGGATGGGATCCAATCGATCTTAGAGATCTACCTAGTTAATTATCTTACAATTTGTTGGCCAAAGTCAAGATTGTGTGATATTTAACGGGATCCTAGCCCACTAGGAAACACGGTTTCCCGAGTACTCGACAGAGGGTTAGAGGCTCACCGAAAAATAGTGGGAGGCAAGAATTGAATTTGCAATATTTGTTTAATTACTTGCCATATGCGCTCAATTCAAATATCATTCGTCAAATAAATTAAATATTAGTTGGACTAATATTTAATCGTTGTTTTTTAATTAAAACAGTTGGACTGTATTCAAACAATCAAATTATAATTGATTAAATAGTTGGACTATAATAATCATTGTAATAAATAGTACCGAAAATCGTTGATTAAATAGTTTGACTATTAGAATCAAGAGAATAATTGAAAGATTGACATTTAAGACATAATCCTAAGGAAAATGTATTTAAATGGTTTAATTTTCAAATTGGGAATATAGTTTCAGGATGGTCCTGAAAACTAATAAGTTATTTTATTTGATAAATTAACATATTAAGCCTAAGCCCGGAGTTAAGCAAATAGTAGAGCATAATCTTTGGAAGATTTATGTGATGATAACTTTAGTGCTTAATCCATTGTACTTGTCAATAGACTCCTTAATTTCTTAATCAGAACTAATGATTAGATCCTTAAAGTATGATATTGAAATTGAAGGATCTTCATAAATCTATTCTTAGATTTTAGAAGTACATATTGCAATAATAAACTATTGGAGAGTTAATGACTATTCCCAAGGAGATAAAGTCAAAATTTGCAATAAGGCAAATAGCGCAAGGCGCACCTTACTTCGATATTCTAGAAGTCCAAGGCTTGGCCAAAGGCTTCTGGAGTGTTGAAAAGGGCAAAGGCAAAATCATTATAGTCTTCTAGGAAGATAAAGGACATATCCCAAAATGTCTGCCTAAATTGTGGCAAACGGGATCGCGGAAGCGTGACTGCCGTTTGGACAAAGCAGACATGAAGGAATTGAAGACGAGCAAGGCTCTGACTTCAAATATGTTTGTCATAATTATGTTCATTACTAGTATTAAAATTGGATTTTAAATACTTAGTGTGATACATAAATATATATATAGATGTTCAGAATCTGCTATGAGCAGGATACTAACTTCAGATTGAGATTAATCTGCGAATTGGAAACGGGACGAAAGTCGTTGTTTTAACCGTAGAAACCTAATTTTAGGAACTACCTTCGGGTGTGTACTTAAATTAGGAAACTGTTATAATGTAACTAGTTTGACTAGAAACATTATCTCTATATCAGTGTATAATCCGTTGCGGATATACCTTTATATTCTAGAACACTAAAGTGTTTTATTATATAAAGATGATATTGAGATAAACACATTAGATGTGAATAACAACATTTATATTTTGAATATAAATAAATCTCAAACATATAACATGACAAACAAATAGCTCAAACTGATTTGATCAGAAGAAATATATTATGACATTGTTGTTTGGGACACAATTAAACAAGACTCGTATATCCACACTTTCAAAGAGTGGGTACTAGGACTAATTTGATCTTATTCAAATAAAGTCTACGAATCTAGTTTATTTGGCAAAGTGCCTAAAACACTCTTTACTTGGTAAAAGTGCAAATGCCAACAATCTGTTAGCCCTAGTTCATAGTGAAGCAAGTGGGCCCATATCTAGCTAGGCTAGAGGTGGATATGAATATTTCGTGACCTTTACGGATGTGGCATCGCATTATGGTTATGTGTTTCTTTTGAAGAACACAAATCGGAAACTTTTACAGTTTCGTCACGAAGCAGACAAACAGATCGGCTAAAGTATTAAACCGTCACGGTAAGACCGTAATGGAAATTACTTAAGCAATAAGTTTCTCGTATACTTGAAAGAGTGTAGTATTCTTTCAATGAGGACTCCTCCCGGAACACGTCAATTTGACGGTGTGTCCGAACAGAGAAACCGAGTTTCTTTGGACAAGATTAGGTTAATCATGATTCCCTCTGAGCCACCATTTCCTTCAACAGATAAGCATTAACAGTACAAAATTTATTTAGAATAAGGTTCCATAAAATCTGTTTGACAGAATTTCATATTAGATATGAACATGATAGAAACCGGGTTTCTCATTCCTGATAATTTGGGCATGCTAGGCATACGTTTGGATGATACCAAACTAAAACCCAAATTGGATAAGTGCCAATTGTAGGTTGTCCTTGGGATACCTAAGTATAATACTTATATATCTCACAAGAGAACAATTTAATTGTTGCTCACCATGCAGTTTTCCTTTGAGGAATACCAATATGCAGTGGAAAATGGGAGGATAGTAAAACTCGATGAAAAATCAGAGTAATACTATTCAAGGCACCGACTCCTTAATGGAACATAAATAGTTCATCAAGGATGAAACTATTACCAGTAATCTTTGAATACACAAGAATCGCGTAAGTCAGAGAGAGTCAGAAAATAACCTGGGGTATGGGTTTCTGATCTCACCTCATAAAGATGTCAATCTTTTTGAGGAACACCAACTGACTACGTGTGAGGAAGTGATACAAGGTATCGACTCCATATCATGGTAAAGTGTCATGTAATCCGAAATGGATCCATGTAAACCAACTATGTTTGGACACTAGTTGATGTGCCGTAAGACATTGTGCCTATTGGTACTATATAAGTCTTCAAGGAAGACATACATGGCTGGCAACATACCAACATATAAAGCTAGGCTTTTAGCGGAAAGGTATCATTATCAACATTTTGTTGATTACGATTCAACCTTTTACCTGTTGCCACGGTAAATCCATTTGGATAATGCTTGCTAACGCTGCATGTTTCATTTATGAAATATGTAAGCTTAACGGGAAAATCGCTTTCCTGAAAAGGAAACCTTTTGGAGGATGTTTACAACATCATGACGGTTTTGTCGTACCAAAACTAGCAAACAAGGTTTGCAGGTTATTCGATCCATGTTTGGATTGAAGCAAGCATTAGGTTCTTGGAATTACCGTTTTGATGTAATCATAATAGTTTATGATTTAATTCAAAACGAAATGATTCTTGTGTATATAAGGAGGTTAGTGTGAGCGCACTGACAATAATGTTGTTGGAGTTACTAGAGGTCCCAAGATCAAAACTCAAGCATGAATCACAAGTGAATACAACGACGAAGTTGCGGAATACTTACATCGAGCGGTTGAGAGACGATTTGGCAACAAAAACGAGCTCACTGCCCTTCATGAACTGCTCACGCAGTAGCAGCAAAACACAGCCACTGGTTCGGTTTTGGTCACCAAAATCAAGCTCCAAGCTTTCCGAAATGGTTCCCAACTCATGGGTGGACTTCCCTATCACCTTCGCATTGATCTCGGAGTGTGCTAGCACTCTTGTTTTGCCACAAAACGCACTTGCTTCCCTCCATTTTCCTTTGTTAAATTCGGCAGTTCACTGCCTGTTTTGAAACCAGAAAATGCGTGAGAGAGGAAGGAGAAATGGTGAGAGAGAGAGGTCAAAAGTGTGTTGGAAAATAGGTTTATATTTGCTTATATATTTTCTACAAAAATAAAAGCAAATACATTTCTTTTGTCTTTCAAAAAGTCAAAGGAACATATAAAACAATATATGTCTTTCAACTTTCAAAAATTTGATTTCCAACCACTCACATCAAGTCTTTTCAATCAATCAATCTAATCAATTGTCACATCACTCAAAGTGACATGATTTGACGCTTGATGTGACGCTAGATGCGACTAGCGATTTGACGCTTGATTTGACTTGCGTGCCGCACTCGAATTCGAAATGCGAATGCGCTCGCAAATAATCTCGGGCTCGGATTCGCTAATTCTAAATTAACGAATTTTCCGTCGCGTCGTAATTAAATGATTACGCCTAGCGAAATCACTATTCACGTCGCTAACGAATTAATTCTAAATTAATTCGCTCGCCCGAATTAAAATCTAATTTTAATTCCGCGTCGAAATCCAATTTCATTTAATATATCAAATATATTATATTATCGATTAATTCAAATTAATCATTCTCTCTCTTTAAATTGATATTTTATCCCAGATAAAATATCTCTGTAATTAATCCCAGATTAATTTCCTCTCTCATCTTATTAATCCCAGATTAATATAAGTGCGAGTCATACGTCATCGGTGAATCTTTGGGAAGCGACCCATGAGATCCCCGGATAATTCGGCAGTAAATACGGTCGTCGGAGTATCCGAATCACGTACGTACCAAGTACTACGTTTACCGATTTACGAGACACGATCGGCTTCTAGCAAAGCACGAAGTCTACCCAATTCTCCGGTCATATTCATCTAAGAATATTTAAGATCTGTATCAAGCGTAGTATACAAAGTATTGTGTATATCGGCCCAATATCGGATAGTCACGTGCTAGGGCTGGGACTGGATAAGTGTCTGCCCCGTCCGAAGCACATGTCGGATGTCTGGTAACTAGTCTCTATAATCGGATATGCAAGACCTAGTCATAATATCCCGATGGTTGCGCAACACTTAAGAGCACTAATACCGTATCCTGCGTGACATCATCTCCACTATGACTGAAGTGATACTTCCGTCTTGACATCACACCCAATACTCTACGATTCTCAATATACCCAGCAGTTGGCGTACACAGAACCGGTTAGAGTCCTAAACGACCTCAACTAAAGTATATTGATTGTCGTAAGCATTAGCGGTGCAAGTCTCAGGTTAAGACCAAATACACCTACCCTGATGTCGGACTCCCATAGACACATAGTCATAATACCAATGGGATTCCGAGGGGTCTATCCAGAGCGAAGCTGTTTCCCGTACCATCGGTGAAACACAACCTCCTATCGCACTTGCATAAGTATCCAATACTTAAATATATGAGAACTATGCCGTTGTGCCCTCACAACGCGCACAAGTGCAATACTAGCCTATTCCGCATTATCGATGTCCTGTCTCGATAATACTCCGGCTAGGGATATTTAATGATTAATCCTTCGTGGACTGATACTGTCTCATATCATTCTCCGTCCAGGAATAAATCATAGGGACCTCTAATCATTTATACATCTAAGGTGATCTAATCACAAATGATAAGAGTGCAATTCCTTTGTCACATAGTTAATTTGTACAACAACACCATGATCTGTACAAATAGTGACGCTATGGGTCATATTATCCAACAATCTCCCACTTGGCACATAGCCAGTCACTCGAGTGTCTAACACCCGAACTATGTACGGTTCGCTCAAATTGCTGAGAAAAGATTTTCGTCAGCGGATTTGCATGATTATGTCTGACGCGATTTACACGATCATCACATCGCCACGATGTATGATCCGAACGAATCAGATGATATAGAAGTATATATCTGGATCGTCGATGAGACCTTTAATTCCTTAGCCTGTGCTGACGCCTAGCTCAGCCGCTAACAGAACTATATCTAATCTAATTAGATTTATTATCGATCCAAATGGCTTCTATTGCTGCCTCAGCTGCAGCAATAATCCGCATTTGTTGTTTATTCGGCAACAGTTATCTTGCTTGGAATTTCCAGCTCACTGTACCGTTATACTATTGTATAGTACCTTTGTCACGACTTACAGTCGTTATCAGGAAGCCCAGCTTTCACCGATTATTTTATGGGAATATCATTTCCAAGAAATGACATATTATCATTATCTTACATGACATTCATGTCAGTGCACTCCCACTAACCCTTTTATATACACAAGAATCATATTGTTTTGAATTAAATCATACTCCTTTATGATTACATCAAAACGATAATTCCTAGAACCTATGCTTGCTTCAATCCAAACATGGATCGAATAACCTGCAAACCTTGTTTGCTTGTTATGGTACGACAAAACCGACAGGATGTTATAAACATCCTCCGAAAGGTTTCCTTTTCAGGAAAGCGATTTTCCGTTAAGCTGTCATATTTCATAAATGAAATACACAGCTTTAGCAAGCATTATCCAAATGGATTTACAATGGCAACATGTAAAAGGTTTCGTCGGAATCAACACAATGTTGATAACTCTACCTTTTCTTTACAAGCCTAGCTTAGTACGTTGGTATGTTGCCTTCCATGTATGTCTTCCTCGAAGACTTATAAAGTACCAATAGGCACAATGTCTTATGGTACATCAACTAGTATCCAAACTTGTTGATATACATGGAATCCATTTCGGACTCATGACACTTTGTCATAATAGGGAGTCGATACCTTGTATCACTACCTCATACGTAATCAGTTGGTATACCTTAAAAGATTAACATCTTTATGAGGTGAGATCAGAAACCCATACCCTAGGTTGTTTTCTGACTCTCTCCGATCTACGTGGTTCTTGTGTACTCGAAGATTAATGGAATAGTTTCATCCTTGATGAACTATTTATGTTCCATTAGGAATAGGTGCCTTGAATAGTATTACTCCGATTTCATCGAGTTTTACTATCCTCCCACTTACCACTGCATGTCTGTATTCCTCTCAGGAAAACTGCATGGTGAGCAACAATCTAATTGTTCTCTGGTGAGATGTATAAGTACAATACTTATGGTATCCCTAGGATAGCCTACAATTGACACTTATCCAATTTGGGTTCTAGTTTGGTATCATCCAAACATATGCCTAGCATCCCAAATGGTCAGGAATGAGAAACCCGGTTCTTTCCCGTTCATATCTAATATGTAATCTGTCAAACAGATTATTATGGAACCTTATTCTAAATAAGTTATTGCACTGTTAAAACTTATCCGTTGAAGGAAATGGTAGCTCAGAGCGACTCATGATTAGCCTTATCATGTCTAACATGATTCGGTTAATCCGTTCGGACACACCGTCACTTTGACGTGTTCCGGGAGGAGTCCTCATTTGAAAGAATACTATACTCTTTCAAGTATATAAGAAACTTATTGCTTAAGTATTTTCCATTACGGTCTTACCGTGACGGTATAATACTATAGTCGATCTATTTGTCTATTTCGTGTCGAAACTCTAAAAGTTTCCGATTTGTGTTCTTCAAAAGAAACACACAACCATTACGCGATGCCACATCCGTATAGGTCACGAAATATTCATATCTATATCTAGTCTAGCTAGACATGGGCCCACTTGCTTCAATATGAACAAGGGCTAATAGATCGATGGCATTTTACACTTTTACCAAGTAAATAGTGTTTTAGGCACATTGCCCAATAAACTAGATTCGTAGACTTTATTTGATTGGAATCAAAACAGTCCGAGTACCCACTCTTCGAAAGTGTGGATATACGAGTCTTGTTCGATTGTGTCCCAGACAACAATGCCATAATTAGTTTCTTCTGATCAAATCATTTTGAGCTATTTGTTTGTCATTATATATATTTGAGATTTATTTATATTCAAAATATAAATTCTGTTATTCACATCTAATGTGTTTATCTCAATATCATCCTTATATAATAAAACACTTTAGTGTTCTATAATATAAAGGTTCACCCGCGGTGGGTTAAACACTGATAAAGAGATAATGTATCTAGTCAAACTAGTTACATTATAACAGTTCTCTAATCCTGCTCATAGCAGATTCTGAACATCAATACATATATTTTATGTACCATACTAAGTATCTAAAATCCAATTTTAATACTAGTAATGAACATAATTTTGACAAACATATTTGAAGTCAGAGCCTTGCTCGTCTTCAATTCCTTCATGTCTGCTTTGTCCAAACGACAGTCACGCTTCGCGATTCCGTTTGCCACAATTGTGCAGACATTTTGGGATATGTCATTTATCTTCCAAGAAGACTATAATGATTTTGCCTTTGTCATTTTCAATATTCCAGTTGCCTTTGACCAAGCTCGGGTTTCCAGAATTTAAGTAGTAGGTGTGCCTTGCACTACTTGCCTAATTGCAAATTTTGACTTTATCTCCTTGAGAATAGTCTTTAATTCTCCAAGAATTATTTATTGCAATTTTAAAAGTACTTCCAAGATCTAATCTTTGAATATCCTTCAATTTCAATATCATACTTTAAGAATCTAATCCTTAGTTCTGATAAAGAAATTAAGGAGTCTATATGACAAGTATTATGATTAAGCACTAAAGTTATCATTACATGAATATTCCAAATATCATGTTCCACTTATTTGCTTAACTCCGATCTTAGGCTTATTTTATCAAATAAAATAACTAATTAGTTTCCAGGACCATCCTGAAAATTTATTCCCGATTTGAAAATTAAAGTCGTTTAAATACATTTTCACCCAGGATTATGTCTTAAAACACTAATCTCATTTATATCTTGATTCTAATAGTCCAACTATTTAATCAACGATTTGTGGTACTATTTATTATAATGATTATAATAGTCCAACTATATAATCAATATAATCTAAATTAATTAACCTCAATTACATTGATTACTATAATCCAATTATAAAATCAACTGTAAACTGAAATTAATTAATTCAAATATATTGATTAATATAATCCAATTATATATAATCAACTATAATACAGTCCAACTGTAAATAAAACAACAATTTAAATATTAGTCCAACTAACATTTAATCTAAGACGAAATAATTTAAATGAGCGCGTATGGCGAGTAATTGAACGAGTATTGCAAATTCAATTCTTGCCTCCCACTATTTTTCGGCGAGCCTCCAACCCTCTGTCGAGTACTCGGGAAACCGTGTTTCCTAGTGGGCTAGGATCCCGTTAAATATCACACAATCTTGACTTTGGCCAACAAATTGTATGATAATTAACTAGGTAGATCTCTAAGATCGATTGGATCCAATCCAATTCCTAGATCCGGTAGGGGACATCCAATCCGAAACATATATCTTATATATGCCAATACATCCAATGTATTACCTAACCTTTTTCCTCTGAATCAACTAGGCCTTGGCTTTGGCACAACAAACCTAATGATCCCAGTCAAGCGCGGACCCATTGACCATGGAAGCTTCGTAATCAATGTCGATGGACAAGAAGTGGTCTTGACTTTGCCAACAAACCACAACTTGGACAAGACACCAATATGGAACAAAGCTTCGTGATTCAAACACATCTTCGACAGACAAGGGCTTGACTTTGGCCAACAACCCAATGCCGTCTCGGATCTTGAGTGAGAATCACTCAATGGAAGGAAAAACGCATGATATTTGATGAGGGTTTTTCGTGTGCAAATTGGCAACCAATTTATTATCTTTGTTAAGGTCTCATCATCATACACCCTTAAACATGCATTCTAAACACATAATAAAGCGCATATGATAAAATAATAATGATATGCGGATGGATATTTTACACATTGATCCTAGATCAAATCTCTCACTTTCTCTCTCCCCCTAGCACAAATATTTCTTCTACCCGTTACACTACACTTCTAAAGAAACCTCATTTACATTGAGGGGAATAGGTGAGAAGAGAATACAAAGAATATGAGGTGATAAGGCTGGACACGCAGGTCCAATTAATAAATCAAATTTATTACAACAATTTCTAAAATTGCCCCACCCATCTAATATCCATCCGATATACATTATTCATGCATCACAACCATGTATTCACTCACATAAGCATGCTATCAATCAATCTAATCAATTAATTAATCTGATAATTATGTGATCATCCAATGTTCAAACAACGATTTGATTTTGTTCGAGTCAAACTCGTTTTTGCGAATAAGTACTTAAAGTACAAATTCTAGAATTAAATTAAACTACACAATTAAATCCAATTCAATTTGTATTTAATTCTAATTCACTATTTAATTCCAAATTAAATATCACACTTATTAATAAACCTTTTACGAATTAAATTCCAAATTTAATTGTTACGGGTCTCAAAGCCCGATTAACGTCCAACGTCAACTTAATTAAAGTCCAATGGGCTTTTAATTAATTTCTTAAGGCGTGGACTTTGGTCAACTCGGGTCAAACCCGCAACCAAAGTCCAATCCGGGATTTACCCCATAAGCCTTTAAATTAATTTTGGCCCATTAGGCCCAATTAAATTACAAAGGTCCATTATGTTGCATTTGGGCTTTATGGATGCGGTTTTGGGCCCAATTGGATCCAACCATTTTTGCCTAAAACAAACTTTGTACAACAAGCCCAATAAGCCCAATAACAACAATTCAAGCTCAATTTCCAAAATTAGCCCAATTAATTAAATTACACAAATCCAATTTCGCAATTTAATTACCTAAAGTGTATATCATGATTAATCACCCAAATTAACATTTCTAAAACATCAATTCATACAATTAATCATGCTCATTATCATCATCATATGTCCAACATATTTTGATTAAAATCAAACCCATATACATGCTACATTAAGTCTCGGCCAAAGGGGATTTTAATGTCCAACTTTAAACCCAATCCAATTGAATCCAAATCAACATTAAATCAACATCCCCAATGGTTTTCAAGTCATCCAATGAATCAAAAACAAAATACCAAGACAATAAGGGCACTTCATCATTCGGCCAACACAAGCATTTTGGGGAAATTTGTTCCAAACATAATTTCATCAAATTGATCCAATCAATTATCAATTAAAACATATTCAAGCATACTTAATCATCCAATTTCATAATTACATGCTCAAATTCATTTTACCCAATTTCATGCTAAATAACATACTTGGCAATTTGGGGATTTTACGTCCGAATCGAATTCAATCCAATTGATTCCGCAATCGTCGTTAAATCATCATCCCGAATGATTTCCAACACATCCAATTGTCAAAAATCAAAAATCCCAAGACATTAAATTAATTGTTAAATTCGGCCAAGGTGATAAATTTGGGGAAAAATATTCCAAACATTATTTCAACAAATTGATCCAATCAATCCTCAATAATAACACATTTAAGCATACTAATCAATCCAATTTCATTAATCATGCTCAAAATCAAATTTGCCCAAATTTTAGCCCTAACATTTTCATGCTTTTAACCCAAGCTCTTGATGCCATTGTTGGAGTTTTCTAGAGGTCCCAAGATCAAACTCAAGCATGAAACACAAGTGAATACAACGACGAAGTTGCGGAATACTTACATCGAGCGGTTGAGAGACGATTTGGCAACAAAAAAACGAGCTCACTGCCCTCATGAACTGCTCACGCAGTTAGCAGCAAAACACAGCCACTGGTTCGGTTTTGGTCACCAAAATCAAGCTCCAAGCTTCCGAAATGGTTCCCAACTCATGGGTGGACTTCCCTATCACCTTCGCATTGATCTCGGAGTGTGCTAGCACTCTTGTTTTGCCACAAAACACACTTGCTTCCCTCCATTTTCCTTTGTAAATTCGGCAGTTCACTGCTGTTTTGAAACCAGAAAATGCGTGAGAGAGGAAGGAGAAATGGTGAGAGAGAGAGGTCAAAAGTGTGTTGGAAAATAGGTTATATGTGCTTATTTATTTCTACAAAAAATAAAAGCAATACACTCTTTTTCTTTCAAAAAGTCAAAGAACATATAAAACAATATATGTCTTTCAACTTCAAAAATTTGATTTCCAACCACTCACATCAAGTCTTTTCAATCAATCAATCTAATCAATTGTCACATCACTCAAAGTGACATGATTTGACGCTTGATGTGACGCTAGATGCGACTAGTGATTTGACGCTTGATTTGACTTGCGTGCCGCACTCGAATTCGAAACGCGAATGCGCTCGCAAATAATCTCGGGCTCGGATTCGCTAATTCTAAATTAACGAATTTTCCGTCGCGTCGTAATTAAATGATTACGCCTAGCGAAATCACTATTCACGTCGCTAACGAATTAATTCTAAATTAATTCGCTCGCCCGAATTAAAATCTAATTTTAATTCCGCGTCGAAATCCAATTTCATTTAATATATCAAATATATTAATTATTCGATTAATTCAAAATTAATCATTCTCTCTCTTTAAATTGATATTTTATCCCAGATAAAATATCTCTGTAATTAATCCAGATAATTTCCTCTCTCATCTTATTAATCCCAGATTAATATAAGTGCGAATCATACGTCATCGGTGAATCTTTGGGAAGCGACCATGAGATCCCCGGATAATTCGGCAGTAAATACGGTCGTCGGAGTATCCGAATCACGTACGTACCAAGTACTACGTTCTACCGATTTACGAGACACGATCGGCTTCTAGCAAGCACGAAGTCTACCCAATTCTCCGGTCATATTCATCTAAGAATATTTAAGATCTGTATCAAGCGTAGTATACCAAGTATTGTGTATATCGGTCCAGTATCGGATAGTCACCGTGCTAGGGCTGGGGCTGGATAAGTGTCTGCCCCCGTCCGAAGCACATGTCGGATGTCTGGTAACTAGTCTCTCTATAATCGGATATGCATGACCTAGTCATAATACCCCGATGGTTGCGCAACACTTAAGAGCACTAATACCGTATCCTGCGTGACATCATCTCCACTATGACTGAAGTGATACTTCCGTCTTGACATCACACCCAATACTCTACGATTCTCAATACCCAGCAGTTGGCGTACACAGAACCGGTTAGAGTCCTAGAGCCTCACCTAAAGTATATGTCGTAAGCAGATTTGATTGTCGTAGCCAGTTAATACAGCTACAGTCCCCCACAATACACTACCCTGACTGTCACCCCCATAGACACATAGTCATAATACCAATGGGATTCCGATGGGTCTATCCAGAGCGAAGATGTTTCCCGTACCATCGGTGAAACACAACCTCCTATCGCACTTGCATAAGTATCCAATACTTAAATATATGAGAACTATGCCGTTGTTGCCCTCACAACGCGCACAAGTGCAATACTAGCCTATTCCGCATTATCGATGTCCTGTCTCGATAATACTCCGGCTAGGGATATTTAATGATTAATCCTTCGTGGACTGATACTGTCTCATATCATTCTCCGTCCAGGAAAAAATCATAGGGACCTCTAATCATTATACATCTAAGGTGATCTAATCACAAATGATAAGAGTGCAATTTCTTTTGTCACATAGTTAATTTGTACAACAACACCATGATCTGTACAAATAGTGACGCTATGGGTCATATTATCCAACAAATGTCCTATAAAATAATGATAATATGTCATTTCCTGGAAATGATATTCCCATAAAAATTATCGGTGAAAGCTTGGCTTTCAAGAAAACTCTCCAAGAACTCGTACATTGAAAATATACGTGACCTCGTGTCTCATACGCTTTGAGCATATGGATTCACAATCAGGCCAATCCAAGTGATGGTCACTGGATTGAAAGTTAAGAACATCATTTAGTATCTTAGAGAACTAAGGATGTTGTCTTAAACTATTGAGATGGAGAACTTGAAGTGACTGGGATCACTGCTGCAAGTTTCCTAAAACCGATAAAGATGACTATAAGTCACAAACGGTACTATGCAGTTTGAATAACGAAACAGTGAGCTGGAAATCTTCCAAGCAAGATACTGTAACCGAATAAACAACAAATGCGGGTTATTGCTGCAGCTGAGGCAGCAATAGAAGCCATTTGGGTCGATAATTAATCTAATTATATTAGATATAATTCTGTTAGCAGCTGAGCTAGGCTATAACACAAGCTAAAGAATTAATGGTCTCATCAATGATCCAGATACATACTTCAACTATTCATATGATTCATTCGAATCATACATCGTGGTGATGTGATGATCCTATAAATCGCATCAGAATATAATCATGCAAATCTGCTGACGAAAGCTTTTCCTCAGTAATTTGAGCGAACCGTACATAGTTTGGTGGTAGACACTCGAGTGACTGGCTATAGGCCAAGTGGGAGATTGTTTGACAATTATGAACCATAACGTCACTATTTATACAGATCATGGTGTTGTTGTACAAATTAACTATGTGACAAATGAGATTGCTCTCTTATCATTTGTGATTAGATCACCAAGATGTATAAATGATAGGAGGTCCTTATGATTAGTGCCTGGATTGAGATGATATGAGACAATATCAATCCACGAAGGTATAATCATTAATAATCCCCTAGTCACAGTATTATCGAGATTGGACATCGATAAATGCATAAAAGACTAGTATTACACTTTGCGCGTTGAGGGCATAACGACATAGTTCTCATATATTTGGGGTATGATACTCATGCCAGTATAATAGAGGTTGTGTTTTAACGATTGTACGGGAAACAGCTTCGCTCTGGATAGACCCCCTCGGAATTCCATTGGTAGTATGACTAGTGTTTTGGAAGTCCGAAAATCAGGTAGGTGTATTTGGTCTTAACCTGAGACTTGCACCGCTAATACTGCGCGAATCAATATACTTTGGTTTTGGTCGTCCAGGGTTTTAAACAGGTTCTGTGTACGCCTCTACTTGGTATATTGAGAATCGTAGTGTGTTGGGTGTGATTTCAAGACGGAAGTATCACTCCAGTCATATGGAGATGAGGTCACGTAGGATACGGGACTGGTTCTCTTAATGCTCAGCTATCGGATATTATGACTAGGTTCATGTATATATGATTATAGAGACTAGTAACCAAGATCCATATGTCTTCGTACGGGGCAGACACAATTCCAGCCCCAGGCCTAGCACTGACATACGTACTGGATCGAAATACGCATAGACTATACTACGCCTGATATAGATCGCTTTATTCCTGTAAGGCATGTTTCAGGAGAATTGGTAGGCATGCGCTTTGTGTTGGATAATATGACCCATAGCGTCACTATTTGTACAGATCACGGTGTTGTTTTGTACAAATTAACTATGTGACAAGGAAATTGCACTCTCATCATTTGTGATTAAATCACTATAAATGTATAAATGAAGAGAGGTCCATATGATTAGTTCCTGGATTGAGATGATATGAGACAGTATCAGTCCACGAAGGATTAATCATTAAATATCCCTAGCCGGAGTATTATCGAGACTGGACATCGATAATGCGGAATAGGCTAGTATTGCACTTGTGCGTGTTGTGAG
Organism: Zanthoxylum bungeanum; assembly: GCA_019454045.1. NCBI lineage: Eukaryota > Viridiplantae > Streptophyta > Magnoliopsida > Sapindales > Rutaceae > Zanthoxylum > Zanthoxylum bungeanum. The sequence continues at coordinate 25,986 of SKCR01027548.1, read as the reverse complement.
GGCACAACGGCATAGTTTCTCATATATATAAGTATTGGATACTTATGCAAGTGCGATAGGAGGTCGTGTTTCACCGATGGTACGGGAAACAGCTTCGCTCTGGATAGACCCCTCGGAATCCCATTGGTATTATGACTATGTGTCTATGGGAGGCCGAAATCAAGGTAGGTGTGTATAGTCTTAACCTGAGACTTGCATCGCTAATACTTGCGATAATCGGTAGACTTTGGTCTTGGTGGTACATGGCTTTAACCGGTTCTGTGTACACCATTTCTGGGTTTATCAGAGAGTCGTAGTGTATTGGGTGTGATGTCAAGACGGAAGTATCACTTCAGTCATAGTGGAGATGATGTGTCACGCAGGATACGGTACTAGTGCTCTTAAGTGTTGCGCAACCATCGGGATATTGTGACCAGGTCATAAATATCCGATTATAGAGACTAGTTACCAGACATCCGACATGTGCTTCGGACGGGGCAGACACTTATCCAGCCCCAGCCCTAGCACGTGACTATCCGATACTGGGCCGATATACACAATACTACGGTATACTACGCTTGATACAGATCTATATATTCCTGTAAGAATATTTCTGGAGAATTGGGTAGGCATGGCGCTTTGCTAGAAGCCAACCTTGTCTTGTAAATCGGTATAAACGTAGTACGAGGTACTTACGTGTTCGGACAGTCCGACGATCGTATTTACTGCCAACATATCCGGAGATCTCATGGGTCGGTTCCTGAAGATTCACCGATGACGTATACTCGCACTTTGATTAATCTGGGATTATTAGAAGAGAGAGATAGAATTAATCTGGGATTAATTCGATGAGAGAGAAATTAATCTGGGATTAATTGCGGAGATATTTTATCTGGGATAAAATATTAATTAAAGAGAGAGAACGATTAATTTGGAATTAATCGATAAAATAATATATTCGATATATTATAAGAAATTGGACTTTGACGCAGAATTAAAATTAGATTTTAATTCGGGCGAACGAATTAATTTAGAATTAATTCGTTAGCGACGTGAATAGTGAATTCGCTAGGCGTAATCATTTAATTACGACGCGACGGAAAATTCGTTAATTTGGAATTAGCGAACCCGAGCCCGAGAGTGATTGCGAGCGCATTCGCATTTCGAATTCGAGCGCGGCACGCGAGTCACATCAAGCGTCAAATCGTTTGTCACATCATGCGTCAAATCAATTGTCACTTTGAGTGATGTGACTTGACAACATGTCACTTTATTAAAGTGATGTGATGTGACTTAAAGTAAAAAGTAGAAATGATGGAAAGCTTTATTGCTTTTTATTTTTTGACTTTTGAATTAAAGTAATATATATATGTTTTATTTAATTTACTTGGTAAATGTAATAAACATATATATAAATTTTTCTCTTTCTCTCTTCTCTCTCTCACATGCAAGATACGTTTCCCTCTCTTTTCTCCTCTTTTTTTTCCCCCTCTCTTCTTGCTTCACTGCCGATTTCTTCTTGATTTTTTCTTTTTTTCTGGTTTCACCGAAATTTTGGAGAAGAAAATTGAAGAAGACTTAGTGCTAGCACACATGAGTGATACATGGTGATAGGGAAGTGTCTTCATGAGCTTGGATTTAATTTTGGAGCTTGAAGCTTTGAGCTTCAATGGAGTCCTTCAATGGCCGAATGAACAAGAAGCAAACAACAGCCCCCCCCCTACCGTGCACTCCCTGCAGTCCAGAAGCCATTGCCGAGCTTGGAGGGAGGCAAAAACGCATCTCCTTCGTTGCATCTCAAAACCGTTCAATGTGAGTATGTTCCGCCTTACTCCTTTGATGTGTTCATACTCGGTTTTATGCATGTTTGATGATCTTTGGGACTTGATTTAACTCAACAATGGTATCTTAGCTATTGGATGCATAAAATCGAATTAGGGTTCTTGAGCATAATTTGGGGCTTTTTGATTTAAGCATGATTTTGACAAATTGTTTGTTTAAGAATGCTTGTATATGATTGAATTAGAGTTATATGTAATCAATTTGAAGAAAATTGATTGGATTGATTTTCCCCAATTTGCTTAATGTTGGCCAAAACTTTAATTGGGTAAACTCAATTTAGCATCTAATGATTAATTGTTTATATAGTATGCTTGAATGAGGTTGAATTGATGTTGTGCATATCAATTTCAAGAAATTGGATTGGATCAATTTTCCCCAATCTTTAGGTTGAACATGAACTTGAAATTGGGTAAAATGTGTTTGAGCATGTTTTAATTAAATTGGATGTTTAAGTATGCTTAAAACATGTTTAATTGATTGTTGTGTGATCAATTTCAAGAAAATTGGATTGGATCAATTTTCCCCAAATTGGAGGCATGACCGAAATTGAAGAACCCTAATGTCTTGGATTAATTTTGTTTTTTTGATCATTGGATGACTTAAAACAATTGGGTAATGTTGTTTTGAAGTTCAATTGGATTGAATTTTGATTTGGAACATTTTTTCCCTTTTAAAGTGGCTTGGCCGAATCTTAATGAACATGAAATTCATTGTGATTTTTTGTTTTTAATTTTCATTGGATGAATTGAATTGATTTGGGAAATGATGATTGTGGTTCAATTGGATTGAAACCGAATCGGATTGAAAACCCCTAATTGCCGAGACTTGAAAGCATGTAAATTGGGTTTGATTTTAATTGAATTGTGTTGGACACTATTTGTGTTGTTAAGTGCATGATTAATTAGGCTAATTGATGTTTTAGAAATGTTAATTGGGTAATTGATTGTGTATTACACTTAGGTTAATTAATTGTGAAATTTGGAATTTTATAAGTTAATTATTTGGGCTTGATTTTGGAAATTGGGCTTGTTAGGTTGTAATTGGGCTTTGGGCTTTGTTGTAACAAAGTTGGGTTTAGGCAAATTTGGTTGGATCCAATTAGGCCCAAAACCGCTTCCAAAAGTCCAATTATGACTTAATGGACCTTAATTATTTAATTGGGCCTAATGGGCCAAAATTAATTTAAAGGCTTATGGGGTAACTCCCGGATTGGATTTTGGTTGTTCGGTTTGACCCGAGTTGACCAAAAGTCCACGCCTATAGAAATTAATTAAAAGCCCATTGGACTTTAATTAAATAAAACATTAGATGTTAATCGGGCTTTGAGACCCGTAACGATTAAATTTGGAATTTAAGTCGTAAAGGTTTATTTTATAAAGTGTAATATTTAATTTGGAATTAAATAATGAATTAGAATTAAATACGTATTAAATTGGATTTAATCATGTAATTTAATTTAATTAGTAGAAATCGTACTTTGAGTACGTGTTCGCAATACGAGTTTGACTCGAACAAAATCAAATCTTTGTTTGAACATTGGATGATCACTAATATCAAGATTAATTAATTGGATTATTGATTGATAACATGCTTGTATGAATACATGGTTGTGATGTTTGAATAATGTATATCGGATGGATATTAGCGGGTTGGGCGATTTGGAAATTGTAATAAATTTGATTTATTAATTGGACCTGCGTGTCCAGCCTTATCTCCTATTTCTTTGTATTCTCTTCTCACCTATTCCCCTCTATGTAAATGAGGTTTCTTTAGAAGTGTAGTGTAACGGGTAGTAAATATTAGTGCTAGCGGGAGAGAGAAAGTGAGAGATTTGATCTAGGATCAATGTAAAATATCCATCCGCATATCATTATTATTTTATTTCATACTCGCTTTATTATGTGTTTAGAATGCATGCTTAAGGGTGTATGATGATGAGACCTTAACAAAGATAATTAAATTGGTAGCCAATTTGCACGCGAAAACCCTCGTTAAATATCATGCGTTTTTCCTTCCATTGAGTGATTCTTACTCAAGATCCGAGATTGGCAGGGGTTGTTGGCCAAAGTCAAGCCCTTGTCCGTCAAAGATGTGTTTTAATCACGAGGCTTTGTTCCATATCGGTGTCGTGTCCAAGTTGTGGTTTGTTGGCCAAAGTCAAGACCACTTCTTGTCCATTGACATTGATTACGAAGCTTCCATGTCAATGGGTCCGCGCTTGACTGGGATCACTAGGTTTGTTGTGCCAAAGCCAAGGCCTAGTTGATTCAGAGGAAAAAGGTTAGGGTATACATTCGATGTATAGGCATATATAAGATATATGTTTGGGACTTGGATGTCCACCTACTGGATCTAGGAGTTGGATGAGATCCAATTGATCTTCGAGATCTACCTAGTTAATTATCATACAATTTGTTGGCCAAAGTCAAGATTGTGTGATATTTAACGGGATCCTAGCCCACTAGGAAACACGGTTTCCCGAGTACTCGACAGAGGGTTAGAGGCTCGACGAAAAATAGTGGGAGGCAAGAATTGAATTTGCAATACTCGTTCAATTACTCGCCATACGCGCTCATTTAAATTATTTCGTCATTAGATTAAATGTTAGTTGGACTAATATTTAAATTGTTGTTTTAATAAACAGTTGGACTGTATTATACTTGATTATATATAATGGATTATATTAATCAATATATTTGAATTAATTAATTTCAGTTTACAGTTGATTTTATAATTGGATTATAGTAATCAATGTAATTGAGGTTAATTAATTTGGATTATATTTGATTATATAGTTGGACTATTATAATCATTATAATATATATAGTACCACTAATCGTTGATTAAATAGTTGGACTATTGTAATCAAGATAAAATTGAAAAGTTGGATATTTAAAATATAATCTGGGATTAAAATATTTTAAATGATTTAATTTTCAAATTGGGAATAAATAATAGGTTACTTTATTTGATAAAATAACTTATTATACCTTAAGCCCAAATTAAGCAAATAAGTAGAGCATAAAATCTTTGGAAGATTTATGTGATGATGACTTTAATGCTTAATTTAATATACTTGTCATAAATCTAATTTTAGATTTAAGAAGTATTAAAATTGCAATTTATAATTCTTGGAGAATTAATTGACTATTCTAGAGGAGATAAAGTCAAAGTTTGCAATTGGGCATGTAGCACGAGGTGCACATCGTTTCGATATTCTAAAACCCAAGGCTTGGCCTAAGGTTTCTGAAATATTGAAAAGATAATTGACATATCCCAAAGTGACTACCATTTGGATATGGAACACGAAGGAATTAAAGAAAGGGCGAGGCTCTAACTTTAAAAATGTTTGTCTTAGTTATGTTCACAGCTAGTATTGAAATTAGATTTTAAATACTTAGTGTGGTACATAAAATATATGTATTGATGTTCAGAATCTGCTTTGAGCAGGATACTGACTTCAAGCTGAGATTGCTCTGCGAATCGGAAACGGGACGAAAGTCGCTGTTTCGACCGTAGATACATAAGTTTAGGAACTGCCCTTTCGGTATGTACTTAAATTAGGAACTGTTATAATGTAACTAGTTTGACTAGAGACATTATCTCTATATCAGTGTTTAATCCGTTGCGGATAAAACCTTTATATTATAGAACACTAAGTGTTTCATTATATAAAGATGATACTGAGATAAATACATTAGATGTAAATAACAGAATTTATATTTTGAATATAAATAAAATCTCAAACATATAAATTGACAAATAAATAGCTCAAATTGATTTGATCAACAGAGACTTATTTGTGGCATTGTTGTCTAGGACACAATTTAATTAGACTCGTATATCCACACTTTTGAAGAGTGGGTACTAGGACTGATTTGACTATTCAAATAAGGTCTGCGAATCTAGTTTATTAGGTAAAGTACCTAAAATACTATTTACTTGGTAATAGTGTAAGGCCACCGATCTGTTAGCCCTATTCATGGTGAAGTTAGTGGGCCCATATCTAGCTAGGCTAGATGTGAACATGAATATTTCGTGACCTTAACGGATGTGGCATCACGTTATGGTTATGTGTTTCTTTTGAAGAACACAAATCAGAAACTTTAAAGTTTCGACACGAAATAAACAAACAGATCGGCTATAGTATTATTCCGCCACGGTAAGACCGTAATGGAAAATACTTAAGCAATAAGTTTCTTATATACTTGAAAGAGTATAGTATTCTTTCAAATGAGGACTCCTCCGGAACACGTCAAAGTGACGGTGTGTCCGAACGGATTAACCGAATCATGTTAGACATGATAAGGCTAATCATGAGTCGCTCTGAGCTACTGTTTCCTTCAAGGATATGTACTAACAGTGCAAAACTTATTTAGAATAAGGTTCCATATAAATCTGTTTGACAGATATCATATAGGATATGAACAGGAAGAAACGAGGTTTCTCATTCCTGATAATTTGGGTATGCCAGGCATAACGTTTGGATGATACCAAACTAAGGACCCAAATTGGATAAGTGCCAATATAGGTTATCCTAAGGGAAACCATAAGTATAGTACTTATAAATCTCACATGAGAACAATGTGATTGTTGCTCACCATGCGGTTTTTCCTGAGAGGAATACCGATATGCAGTGGTCAGTGGGAGGATAGTGATACTCGATGAAAATCGGAGTAATACTGTTCAAGGCACAAGTCCGTAATGGAACACAAATAGTTCATCTATGATGAATCTATACCATTAATCTTCAAATACACAAGAACTCGTAGATCGGATAGAGTCAGAAAACGACCTAGGGTATGGGTTTCTGATCTAACCTCATAAAGATGTCAATCTTATGAAGGTACACCACCGACTACGTTTTGAGGAAGTGATACGAGGTATCGACTCCCTATTATGGCAAAGTGCCATGAATCCGAAATGGATTCCATGTATAACAACTATTTTGGATACTAGTTGTTGTACCACAAGGCATTGTGCCTATTGGTACATTAAACGTCTTCAAGGAAGACATACATGGAAGGCAACATACCAACGTACAAAGCTGGGCTTTTGACGGAAAGGTATCGTTATCAACATTGTGTTAATAACGGTTCAACCTTTTACCTGTTGCCATGGTAAATCCATTTTGAAGATGCTTGTTGATAACTGCATATTTCATTTATGAAATGTGTCAGTTGCAGATCAAAATCGCTTTCCTGAAAAGGAAACCTTTTGGAGGATGCTTACAACATCCTGACGATTTTGTATAACCGACAAACAAGGTTTGCGGTTATTCGATCCATTTGGATTGAAGCAAGCATAAGGTTCTTGGAACTGACGTTTTGAAATAATCATAATGGTTTATGATTTGACTCAAAACGAAATAATTCTTGTGTATATAAGGAGGTTAGTGGGAGAGGCACTGACAATGAAATTCCCATAAAGCAATCGGTGAAAGCTTGGCTTTCATAAGAAATTCTCCGTAGAATTCTGGGGAGTAACAACCTTTATTCAAGGAATAAAGATCTATGGGATAGATTTGGAGTTGTAACACTCTCTGGAAATTGTACATTTAAATGTACTTGTATTGGTGTCTCATACGCTTTGAGCATATGGAGTCACAATCGGTCAATCCAAGTGATAGTCACTGGATTGAAGATTAAGAACATCTGTTAGTATCTGAGAGAACTAAAGATGTTGTCTTAAACTATGGAGATGGAGAACTTGAAGTGACTGGGATCACTGCTGCAAGTTTCCAAACCGGTAAATACTGCGGTACTATAAAGTTTGAACACTAGGACAGTGAGCTGGAAATCTTCCGAGCAAGATAACTGTTGCCGAATTAACAACAAATGCGGATTATTGCTGCAGCTGAGGCAGCAATAGAAGCCATTTGGATCGATAATAAATCTAATTAGATTAGATATAGTTCTGTTAGCAGCTGAGCTAGGCGTCAGCACAGGCTAAAGAATTAAAGGTCTCATCGACGATCCAGATATATACTTCTATATCATCTGATTCGTTCGGATCATACATCGTGGCGATGTGATGATCGTGTAAATCGCGTCAGACGATAATTAAGCAAATCCGCTGACGAAAACCTTTCCTCAGCAATTTGAGCGAACCGTACATAGTTCGGGTGTTAGACACTCGAGTGACTGGCTATGTGCCAAGTGGGAGATTGTTGGATAATATGACCCATAGCGTCACTATTTGTACAGATCACGGTGTTGTTGTACAAATTAACTATGTGACAAGGAAATTGCACTCTCATCATTTGTGATTAGATCACCATAATGTATAAATGAAGAGAGGTCCATATGATTAGTTCCTGGATTGAGATGATATGAGACAGTATCAGTCCACGAAGGATTAATCATTAAATATCCCTAGCCGGAGTATTATCGAGACTGGACATCGATAATGCGGAATAGGCTAGTATTGCACTTGTGCGTGTTGTGAGGGCACAACGGCATAGTTCTCATATATATAAGTATTGGATACTTATGCAAGTGCGATAGGAGGTCGTGTTTCACCGATGGTACGGGAAACAGCTTCGCTCTGGATAGACCCCTCGGAATCCCATTGGTATTATGACTATGTGTCTATGGGAGGCCGAAATCAAGGTAGGTGTGTATAGTCTTAACCTGAGACTTGCATCGCTAATACTTGCGATAATCGGTAGACTTTGGTCTTGGTGGTACAGGGCTTTAACCGGTTCTGTGTACACCACTTCTGGGTTTATCAGAGAGTCGTAGTGTATTGGGTGTGATGTCAAGACGGAAGTATCACTTCAGTCATAGTGGAGATGATGTCACGCAGGATACGGTACTAGTGCTCTTAAGTGTTGCGCAACCAATCGGGATATTGTGACCAGGTCATAAATATCCGATTATAGAGACTAGTTACCAGACATCCGACATGTGCTTCGGACGGGGCAGACACTTATCCAGCCCCAGCCCTAGCACGTGACTATCCGATACTGGGCCGATATACACAATACTACGGTATACTACGCTTGATACAGATCTATATATTCCTGTAAGAATATTTCTGGAGAATTGGGTAGGCATGGCGCTTTGCTAGAAGCCAACCTTGTCTTGTAAATCGGTATAAACGTAGTACGAGGTACTTACGTGTTCGGACAGTCCGACGATCGTAATTACTGCCAACATATCCGGAGATCTCATGGGTCGGTTCCTGAAGATTCACCGATGACGTATGACTCGCATTTTGATTAATCTGGGATTAATTAGAAGAGAGATAGAATTAATCTGGGATTAATTCGATGAGAGAGAAAATTAATCTGGGATTAATTGCGGTGATATTTTATCTGGGATAAAATATTAATTAAAGAGAGAGAACGATTAATTTGGAATTAATCGATAAAATAATATATTCGATATATTATAAGAAATTGGATTTCGACGCGGAATTAAAATTAGATTTTAATTCGGGCGAACGAATTAATTTAGAATTATTCGTTAGCGACGTGAATAGTGAATTCGCTAGGCGTAATCATTTAATTACGACGCGACGGAAAATTCGTTAATTTGGAATTAGCGAACCCGAGCCCGAGAGTGATTGCGAGCGCATTCGCATTTCGAATTCGAGCGCGGCACGCAAGTCACATCAAGCGTCAAATCGTTAGTCACATCATGCGTCAAATCAATTGTCACTTTGAGTGATGTGACTTGACAACATGTCACTTTATTAAAGTGATGTGATGTGACTTAAAGTAAAAAGTAGAAATGATGGAAAAGCTTTATTGCTTTAATTTTGTCTAACAATCTTAATTACGAAATGATTAAAGTAATTTCCTTTGCTACATAATTAATTTGTACAAAAACAACAATGTCTTTTACAAATAGTGACGCTATGGGTCATAATTGTCTACATCTCCCACTTTCCTATCGCAGTCACTCAACATCTACACCTGACTATTACTGTCGCTCAAACTTTGCTGAGGATGGCTTTCGTCAGCGGATCTGCAATGTGTCATCTGATGCGACCTTCTCATCTTCACATCGCCACGATGTATGATCTCACGATCAATGGAAACGTCGAAGATATGCTTGGATCTTAATGAGACCGCATTCCTTAGCTTGCACTATAGCCCGTTATTGTCACAATACAATGAACGGGCTCAGCTCTAACAGAACTACTCCTAATCCAATTAGGAATTTTCGGATCCAACTGCCTCCTTTGCTACTTCAGCTCAGCGATATACTCCACTTCTATCGTTTGAATCGGCAACAGTCTCTTGCTTGGTAGATTTCCATCTCACTCACTGCTTCCGTTATTCAAACAAAACACGTACCCAGATTGCGACTTACTGTCATCTTTATTCGATTTGGAAACTTGCATCGTATACCCAGTTACCTCATTCTCCATCTCCATATATTAAGAAGGCATCCTTAGTTCTTCTAAGATACTTAAGGATATTCTTAACTACTATCCAGTGACCTTCACCTGGATCGGCCTGATAGCGACTACACATGCTCAAAGCATAGGAGACATCAGGTCGCATACATATCATGACATTTATGATCGATCCGACTGCCGAGGCGAACGGTATCCGACTCATGTTGTCTCTCTCATATTGAGTTTTAGGACACATGTCCTTAGATAGAGTGATGCCATGTGACACTGGAAACAGTCCCCTCTTGACTGATCCATGTTGAATCTCTTCAACACTTTGTCAATGTACGTGCTCTGGGAGAGTCCAAACAACTTGTAGATCTATCCCGGTAGATCTTTTTCCCAGAATAAAGGCTGCTTCTCCAAGATCTTTCATGAGAATTTTAATGAAAGCCAAGCTTTCACCGATGTTAATATGGGAATGTCATTGCCTATAAGAAAGCAAATATCGTCAACATAAAGGACAATGAAAGTCAGTGCGCTCCACTAACCTTCTTATATACACAAGGATCATCTTCATTTTGAATAAATCATATTCTTTTATGATCTTATCAAACATATTGGTTCCAAGAACGCGATGCTTACTTTAGTCCATAAATGGACCGATTTAACTTGCAAACCTTGTTTGCATGTTTAGGCATGACAAAACCTTCAGGCTATTTCATATAAACATCCTCTAACAGGTTTCCGTTAAGGAAAGCAGTTTTGACGTCCATCTGCCATATCTCATAATCGAAATATGCAGCAATAGCAAGCATTATCCAAATGGATTTAATCATGGCAACGGGTGAGAACGTTTCATCGTAATCGACACCATGTCGTTGACGATACCCCTTCACTACAAGCCTAGCTTTGTACGTTTGTACATTACCATCCATGTCGGTCTTCTTCTTGAATATCCATTTGCAACCAATAGGCTTTAAGCCTTCTGGTGCATCAACCAGTGTCCAAACTTGGTTGGTATACATGGAATCCATTTCGGACTTCATGGCATCTTGCCGTAATATCTTGTATCGCTTCCTCATACGTAGCTGGCTCGTCTTCCTCAATGAGATTGATATCTACATGAGGTGAGATCAAAAACCCATACCTCTCAGGTTGTTTTCTGACTCTCTCCGACCTACGCGTTCCTTGTGTATTCGAAGATTGTGGTACAGTCTCATCCATGATGGACTATTCATGTTCCGTTGAGGATTTTATGCCAAGAACAGTATCGCTCTGATTTTCATCGTGTTCTACTTTCCTCCCACTTATCACTGTATTTAGGAATTCCTTCTCAAGGAAAACCGCATGTAGAGAAACAAATACTTTGTTCTCTTGTGGGTGATAGTAGTAATATCATTTGGTTTCCCTATGATATCCCACAAAAAGGCATTTATCCGATTTGGGTTCAAGTTTGGTACCTTCTAAACGTTTGACGTATACCCAGCAACCCCAAATCTTCAGGAATAAGAAACCCGGTTTCTTTCCTGTCCATATCTCATACGGAGTCTATTGAACATAATTTGACGGAACCTTATTCAAAATAAGTATTGTACTGTTTAGTGCATATCCCCAGAAGGAAATAGGTAGCTTAGTGCGACTCATCATGGACCTTACCATGTCTAACAAGGTTCGGTTTCTCCGTTCGGATACACCATTACTCAAGTATTCGCCACCACGGTCCGACTGTAATGTCTTGATACTTTTACCGGTCTGTTTTTCAACTTCATGTCGAAACTCTTTGAATTTCTCAAAAATTTTCGACTTGTGTCTCATAAGATACACATAACCATAACGTGATGCATCATCCGTAAAGGTTACGAAGTATTCATATCCACCTTTAGCCTGGCTAGACATGGGCCCACAAATGTCACTATGAACAAGGGCTAACAGTTCGGTGGCACATACACCTTTACCGCTAAAAGGTGATTTAGGCATTTTACCTAATAAGCAAGATTCGCAGACGTCATATGAATTTGGATCAAATCCGTCCAAGTACCCACTATTCGAAAGTGTGGATATGCGAGTCTTGTTTATGTGTCCCAGACGACAATGCCACATATAAGTTTCATCTTTATGACTTACTTTAAGTCTTTTGTTTGTTACATTTTGAGATTGGTTTATATTCAAAATATAAAGACCATTATTTACAAAAGCAGTGTAAATTTCTATATCATTTTTTTTACATAAAACACCCAGTGTTTCTAAATGCAAAAGTGTACCCATATTGGGCTAACATAGATACAGAAATAATATTCCTAGTCAAACTAGGTACATAATAACAGTCTGTCAGTTCAAGTACATGCCCTGAGGGAAGTTCTAAAACAAAAGTGCCAACGGCCAAAACGGCTATTGGAGTCCCATTTCCAATACGGAGGTCAATCTCTCCTGAAGCCAGTCTCTTACTAATCCGCAGATCCTGCACATCAGTACAAATGTGAGTACCACAACCAGAATCAAAAATCCAAATTTTAAAACTAGAAGTAGTCATGTTTATTTCTATAACAAACATACCTGAGGCCGGTGCCTTGCCTGCCTTGATCTCCTTCTGGACAGCCTTGTACTCACGACAGTCACGCTTCCAGTGACCCCACTTCCCGTACTGGAGGTAAACATCTTGGGATTTATCCTTGGGCTTCCCAGAAGCCTTTGATGATTTGGCCATTCCCTTCTTCTTCTTTTTCTTCTTGACACCTCTAGTCGCCCTGGGCCCAGCCCTCGGAGTCTGAGATGTAGAAGCGAAGAGCGCCTCACGCTTCTTGCCCTTAAGAAGTTCATTTTCTGCCTCACGCAGCGTGGACATCAGCTCTCCAAGAGTCTACTCTTGGTTCATCATATTGTAGTTCATGATGAACCCACTCCAAGTGTCGGGGAGAGACTGTAAGATCAAATCTATTGAGGTCTCTATCTCAAAGACAATCCCCATTTGTCCAAGCTGCTCGATGTCGGCAATCATCTGTGTCACATGATGTTCAACAGATGTACCCTCCGTCATCCGAGCACGGAAGATATTCTTCTGTAACTCATATCTTTACGATCTAAGATTAGATCGGTGTAGATCATTCAACTTCGCCAACATGTTATAGGGATCCAATCCCTTGTTCTGTCGATGAAATTGCTGATTCATAGCAGTAAGCATGATAGATTGAATAGTTACTTTGTCATCGCTATGAGTCTTCCAAAGCTCTAGCTCGAGCAACTGATCAGATATTGTCTTAGGCCCAAGAGGTCTCTCTATTGTATATAGAAGCCTCTCGGATCCAAGGACTATCCTTAGATTCATTTCCCAATTGGAAAAGTTAGTGCCGTTAAAGACATTATCACCCATGATGATGTCCCGAACATTGTTCTTTCCAGTCATTTTAATTGCGATAGTCCAACTATCCAATTAACAATGTAAGGGTACAGTCTAACTGTTACAAGAAAAATAACATAATATTAGTCCAACTAATAAAATAATTTTGACGAAATAATTTGAAAGCGCGTAAAGCTAAGTATTTGAACGAAATTACAAATTCAATACTAGCCTTCCACTATTTTTCGGCGAGCCTCTAACCCTCTATGGATTACTCGGGAAACCTATTTTCCTAGTGGGCTAGGATCCCGTTAGATAACATACAACCTTAACTTTAGCCAACAAGCTGTATGATATTTAACTAGGTAGATCTTGAAGATCAATTGGATCTCATCCAATTCCTAGATCCGGTAGGTGGACCTCCAAGTCCAAAACACATATATAATATATATGCCAATATATCCAATATATTTTCCTAACCTTTTCCTCTGAATCAACTAAGCCTTGGCTTTGGCACAAAAAGCTTAATGATTCCAGTTAAGCGGGACCCATTGACGTTGGAAAGCTTTGTAATCAATGTCGATGGACAAGAAGTCATCTTGACTTTGGCCAACAAATCACAACTTGGACAAGACACTGATATGGAACAAAGCTTTCATGATTCAAACACATCCGGAATTGAAAAAGGTCTTGACTTTGGCCAACAAACCAGTGCCAATCTTGGATCTTGAGTAAGAATCACTCAATGGAAGGAAAACGCTTAATATGTTTTGAGGGTTTTTCATGTAAATTGGCAACCAATTTATTATCTTTGTTAGGTCTCATCATACACCCTTAAACATGCATTCTAAAAGCATAATAAGGCGTGTAAAGTAAATTAATAACGATATGCGGATGGATATTTAACAAATTGTTCCTAGAACAAATCACTCACTTTCCTCTCCCCAGCTAACACTATTCTACTTCTACCCAATTACATAATATAATAATAGAAACCTCATTAACAATGAGGGGAATTAGGTGATAAGAGAATACGAAGAATCAAGAGAGATAAGGCTGGACACGCAGGTCCAATTTATAAATACTAAATTTACAAGAATTTCCAAAATTGTCCTTTCCCTTCTAATGATATGCGGATGGATACTTTACACATTGATCCTAGATCAAATCTCTCACTTTCTCACTCAAGCTAGCACTAGTATTACTTCTACCCGTTACACTACACTTCTAAAGAAACCTCATATACATAGAGGGGAATAGGTGAGAAGAGAATACAAAGAGAATAGAGGTGATAAGGCTGGACACGCAGGTCCAATTTAATAAATCGAATTTATTACAACAATTTCTAAAATTGCCCCACCCGACTAATATCCATCCGATATACATTATTCATACAACACAACCACGTATTCACACAAATAAGCATGCTATCAATCAATCAATCAAATTAATTAATCTGATAATTAAGTGATCATCCAATGTTCAAACAACGATTTGATTTTGTTCGAGTCAAACTCGTTTTTGCGAATAAGTACTTAAAGTACGAATTCATGAATTAAATTAAACTACATCATTAAATCTAATTTAACATGTATTTAATACTAATTCACTATTCAATTCTAAATTAAATATTACAGTTTTATTTAATAAACCTTTTACGATTTAAATTCCAAATTTAATCGTAACGCGTCTCAAAGACCGATTAATATCCAATATTAATTTAATTAAAGTCCAATGGGCTTTTAATTAATTTCTTCAAGGCGTGGACTTTTGGTCAACTCGGGTCAAATCCGCAACCAAAGTCCAATCCGGGATTTACCCCATAAGCCTTTAAATTAATTTTGGCCCATTAGGCCCAATTAAACATTAAAGGTTCATTAAGTCGTATTTGGGCTTTATGGTTAAGGTTTTGGGCCCAATTGGATCCAATCCATTTGGCCTAAACCCAACTTGATAAAATCAAGCCCAATAGGCCCAAATACAACATTAAAGTCCAATTTCCAAAATTAGGCCCAAATAATTAAATATACAAAATCCAATTTCATATTCAATTAAACTAAAGTGTATTACATGATTAATCAACTAAATCAATATTTCTAAAACACCATATTAGTCCAATTAATCATGCTTAATTCATTTTTATATGTCCAACACACAAATTGAAAAATCAAACCCATTTACATGCTACTAAGCTCTCGGCCAAGGAGGGATTTTGTGTCCGATTTGGTTTCAATCCAATCGAACCCATAATCGACATCAAATCACCATCCAATTTGATTTCATACACATCCAATGTCACAAAATCAAAATTACCAAGACATTAGGGCATTATACCTATTCGGCCAAGGTGATTAATTTAGGGATTTTTATCCAATTCAAAATTAAATCCAATTCAATCTCAAATCAATATCATCCTACATCATTATAGCTCATCCAATGAATTAAAATGAAAAATCCAAGATTTCCAAATATCCATCACATTCGGCCAACATAAGATTTTGGGGTTTTTTTTTTGTCCAATTCAAAGTACTATCCAATTGACCTCAAATTAACATCAAACATTATGATTCCAATTCATCTAATGAATCAAAAACAAAATTTCCAAGAACCCAAAATCAATATAGCATTCGGCCAACATCACAAATTTGGGCAAAATTGATCCAATCACATTTTGTTGAAATTGATCAAATCAATCTTCAATTAAAGATCATTTAAACATGCTCAATTAATCAATTTAACCAAATCATGCTCAAAATCAAAATACCCAATATTACATTCATATTCGGCCAAGATGAAAAATTTGGGGAAAATAATTCCAAATCATTTTTCAACAAATTGGTCCAACCAAAATGAAATTAAACATGTTATAAGCATACTTAAACAACCAATTTATTCAAATCATGCTCAACAAATATTTACCCAAATTTTAAGCCCTAAAATTTCATGCTTGAACCTATAGCTCTTGATGCCATTGTTGGTAATTATCTAGGTCCCAAGATCAAACAAGACATGAAAACAATGCGTGAATACACCAACGAAGATAGCGGAATACTTACATTGGTTGGTTGAGTCGATATGAAGACGAATGAAGCCAAAAAACGCACTGCCATGGACGCCCACTGCATGCAGTCCACTGCCTTCTGTCTTCTGTTTTTGAGCTGCGAAATGGAGCTCCTAACTTCGTCGGACGGATCCCGGCTCATGGTCGAACCTCCCTACCACCTTCGCAAGACTTGTAAGTGTGCTAGCACTTGAATTTTCACCATGAAAACCCACTCTTGCTTCCCTAAAACTCACGGCATTTCTGGTTCAAAACCAGTCCATATTTTTCTGTTTTGTGCGTGAGAGAAGAGAAAGAAAATGGAGAGATGAAATGTGTTGACTTAATAAAATGTAAAGCAAAAATTGATTATATATTTTCCAAGAATAAAATAATCAATTATCATTTAACTTTATCAAATAAAATCAAATGAATATTGGAGCCAAAACCAAAAAGTATTTCCCTCCAAAATGCTTTTTCACTTTATGTCAAGTCCATCATTATTCATATCACCTTTATTAAAGTGACATGATGTCAAGTCACATCACTCAAAGTGACAAGTGATTTGACGCTTGATGCGACCGATTGATTTGACGCTTGATGCGACATGCGTCGCCGCACTCGAATTCGAAATACGAATGCGCTCGCAATCACACTCGGGCTCGGGTTCGTTAATTCCAAATTAACGATTTTTCCGTCGCGTCGTATAAATTAAATGATTACGCCTAGCGAATTCACTATTCACGTCGCTAACGAATTAATTCTAAATTAATTCGTTCGCCCGAATTAAAATCTAATTTTAATTCCGCGTCGAAATCTAATTTCATTTAATATATCGAATATATTAATTTAATCGATTAATTCCAAATTAATCGTTATCTCTCTCTAGACGATATTTTATCCTAGATAAAATATCTCCGTTATTAATCCTAGATTAATTTTCTCTCTCTTCTTATATAATCCCAAATTATTCAAGAGTGCGAGTTGTGCGTCATCGGTGGATTATCGGGAAGCGACCCATGAGATCCCCGGATTAGCTGGCAGTAAATACGGTCGTCGGAGTATCCGAATCACGTACGTACCAAGTACTACGTTCTACCGATTTACGAGACAAGGTCGACTCCTAGCAAAGCACCAAGTCTACCCAATTCTCCGGACATATCCATTCAAGAATATCAAAGATCTGTATCAAGCGTAGTATACTGATGTATTGTGCATATCGGCCCAGTATCGGATAGTCACGTGCTAGGGCTGGGGCTGGATAAGTGTCTGCCCCGTCCGAAGCACATATCGGATGTCTGGTAACATAGTCTCTATAATCGGATATTTATGACCTGGTCACAATATCCCGATTGGTTGCGCAACACTCAAGAGCACTAGTACCGTATCCTGCGTGACATCATCTCCATAATGACTGAAGTGACACTTCCGTCTCGACATCACACCCAATACACTACGACTCTCTGATAAACCCAGAAGTGGTGTACGCAGAACCGGTTAAAGCCTGTACCACCAAGACCAAAGTTTATCGATTATCGTAAGTATTAGCGATGTAAGTCTCAGGTTAAGACTATACACACCTACCTTGATTTCGGCCTCCCATAGACACATAGTCATAATACCAATGGGATTCCGAGGGGTCTATCCAGAGCGAAGCTGTTTCCCGTACCATCGGTGAAACACGACCTCCTATCGCACTTGCATAAGTATCCAATACTTATATATATGAGAACTATGTCGTTGTGCCCTCACAACGCACACAAGTGCAATACTAGCCTATTCCGCATTATCGATGTCCAGTCTCGATAATACTACGGCTATGGATATTTAATGATTAATCATTCGGGGACTGATACTGTCTCATATCATTCTTAGTCCAGGAACTAATCATAGGGACCTCTCTTCATTTATATATTTATGGTGATCTAATCACAAATGATGAGAGTGCAATTTCCTTGTCACATAGTTAATTTGCTACAACAACACAATGATCTGTGCAAATAGTGACGCTATGGGTCATTTTGTCCAACACAACTTACATCCAATGTTGTTTAATTAAAGTCCGATGGGTTTTCAATTGATTTCATAAGGCATGGGCTTTGGTCAATATGGGTCAAACCCAAATACCAAGCCTAATTAAGGAATCACCCTCATTTGCTAAGAAACCAATTTCGGCCCATAAGGCCCAATTAAACTTTTAAAGCCCATTTGTTATATTTGGACTTAATGGAATGATTTAGGCCCAATATGGATCCAATCCAATTGGCCTAAACCAACTTGGCCCAACCAAGCCCATTAGGCCCAAATACAACAATTACAAGCCCAATTCAAAATCAAGCCCAATTTATTAATTCCAATTTTCCAAAATTCATAATTTAATAAACCAAAGTGTTTAACCATGATTAATATTTTAAATTAAAATTTCCAAAATACTAATCTAATCCATTAATAATGCTTTTCATCATCAACTCATGTCCAACATAATTTATTAAAAAAATCATCTCATTACATGCTATATAGCTCACGACATTAGTGGGTATTTTTGTCCGATTTCATTTTCAGTCCGATTGAATTACAAATCAACATTTCCCAAGTGTTCAAACTCATCCAATGATCAAAAGAACAAAAAATAACATGACTATTTAGGGCAACAAGCATTCGACCAAGCCAATGATTTGGGGAAAAATTGATCCAATCCATTTTTCACAAAATTGATCACAAACAACTCCAAGTCATCCATATACAAGCATGCTCAAACAAGTAATTTAGTCAAAACATGCTCAAATCCAATTAACCCAAATTTTACCCTAAGTATATTTCATTCTCAAAATGGCTCATTGATACCATTGTTGGGTTTCTAGGTTAATCCCAAGATCATTTAAGCATAGAAATAGAATGAATACGCAAAGAAGAGTGGCGAAAACACATTTACATTGAACGAATTTTGGATGCGAAGAATAATAAAAATTTTCCTCATTGTTGAAGCTCACGGCCAAGCAAGATTTTTGGTGAAGATGAACAAGCTCCAAGCTTTAAATAGATCCCAAGCTCTTAGTTCAGTTTCCCTATCACCTTGTATAGATTCCTTGAATGTGCTACCAAGTTAGGAAGAAAAACAATTCTTCTTCTTTCTCCAAGAGGCTCACGGTTTTTGGTCTGTGATGAGAGAGAGAGTTTTCAATTATTTTGTTATTTATTTTCCAAAAACATAATGAAAAATCTATTACCAAAATTTGGTATATCCTTTCCAAAAGGTCAACCAAAAATTCCCTCCCCCAAACCTAAATGAGACATTGTCTCCAATGTCTTAAAAAGTAGAAGAAGAGTTTAGAAGATAGTAACTGGTTAGCTGAAATTCTACACGAAAAGTTAAATGTTAAGATCCAGATTAATCCGATGCCTCTTACCACGATCGTTCTCGGACCAATCTATCTTTGAATGGATAGAGTCAATTTGTGGATCATAGGCTAAGATTTGGTCAATTAATCCGGAGCAGTTCTGGCAGTGAAGATGAGTTATTTTAAAGGTTTTGACACGAACCCATTTCTCCAGGCATCATCAAGAAACACACAAAGAAAATCATAAAATCCTTCAATGATGTACAGTCCAAGCTGTTTCTGGTGTATGTTCAGGTTCGCCCAAGATAATACTGTCAAAATTTCCTCCAATGTACCCAAGCCACTTGGCAAAGCAATAAAAGCATCAGAATGGTTAACCATTTCTACTAGTCGTTCAGACATACCTGGCATGATTAGTTCTTCTCCGTTTGATGGTCCAATAAGATTTGCCTTTGCCAAGGGTTTTGGGATGATTCCCAAAACTTGACTGCCTCCTTCCTGTACAGCCGTTGAAACGATCCCCATTAGTCCAAGATTGCCTCCGCCATATACTAAGTGCATATTCCTTGCAACTAAGACTCGACCCAATTCTTATGCTGCCTCTACGTATTATAGTTTAACTCCAACACTAGTACCGCAAAACACACAGATGTTTTCAACTCGTCTTCTTGAAGTGGCTTCCATGTTTTACTCTGGATGTCTTCAAAAGTGCAATGATGAATTGAATTTATAAAACCTGAAAAGGGTGAGTAATAGTAGCACAAGTATCTTCCAAATGACGATTAGTAGCAAAATAGTAAAATAAATTGTGATAGTCAAAAAGGTCTGGATCCTGTCGGAGAAAATAAAAGAAAACAACAAAACAAATTACAATTATTATGAAAAGACAAATAGATATAATATGTACAAGAAAAGTAGCGGCTTGATTAACGTCTATGCGTTAGGGACAAACTTCCCATCCAATTTTCTTATAAATTGGCAAACAGGGTCTTTTTGAGTCAGATTCCCAAGACTTAACTGTTGTCTTTCTTTATGGAATTGTGCATATAACATGCGAATTTTGTGATACACATATCCACTGGGATGCGTCTCAAGAGTTTTAGATATGTTATCCAAAGACTCCTTACTCAAGCCATCCCTAATGAAATTAATCTTATCTTCGCAGTTATCAGACACCATTCCTAAAGATCGACAACGAGTATCACAAAACATACGAGCACATTTATAACAAACGCACATTCTTTTGGCTCTTCTCTTTTTAACATATGTGCTTCTTCCTAAACCAGACAGATGTGAAATAAAATAGTCAGAGGACTCACCTGCCAATCGGACCCGTGCTTCAATAATCCAACGAATGTCAGTAGGCATACCTTTGATCATCAGTAGTCTCATCAGTTCCAAGCGAGCTTTGTAAACTTTCATCAGATATTTTTGAGGGAGAGAAGGAAATTACTTGTGAAGATTTACGAGAGCATCTTCCATATTGAAATGACTTAACCTGTAAAAAATAAACACACAAAAATTAAAAGACACCAAATCACAATATATACACAAATTGCTTGGGTTGCCTCCCAGCTAGCACTAAGTTTAAAGTCGTCAGCTAGACATGACTACCCGAACGTTAGACTGGATCTGAAAGTGTGACACTTTCTTTTTGTCGCTCAATTGATTCTCCCCAGTAGTGCTTGTCACGCTTGTTTTTAACCTTGAATGTTTTGTTGAAGTCGAGATCATGTAAATCAACGACTCTATCTGGTAAAACCTTAGTGATTAGGAATGGACCTGACCACCGAGATTTTGGTTTCCATGGGAAAAGTTTCAACCTTGATTTGTTTAATAGTACCTTCTGCCCTAGTTTCAATTGTAGGCGCACTAATTTCTCATTATGTTTCTTTCTGGCCTTTTCTTTATACAGTTTGGCATTCTCAAAAGGCTATATGTGAAATTCCTCTAATTCATTGAGTTGGTGGAGCTGTTCCTCTTCTGTTGCTTGTAGTGCAAGTATAGGCTTCTTCAGTGCGCAATACGCTTTATCTTCCAGCTCCACAGGCAATTGACATGCTTTTAGTTTGTTAGTAGAACTTTGCCTTTCATCAGAATTCTGAATGGTACTATGTATAACATCAAGTCTAAAACATTCCTCTTTCTTTTCATCATCTGGGAAATTCATGGCCTTGAAAACAATAAATGTTACTTCTTGGTCATGTACCCTCATGGTTAGTTCTCCTTTTTGTACATCAATAATGGTTTGACCTGTAGCCAAGAATGGTCTCATGAGGATGATTGGCATGTCTGCGTCTTCCTCCATATCAAGAATAATAAAATCTGCTGGGAAAATAAATTTGTCAACTTTGACCAGCACATCTTCAACTACACCTCTCGGAAATACGAGCGTTCTATCAGCAAGTTGTAGAGAGACTGAGGTGGGCATTGTTTCTCCAATCTATAATTTCCTGAAAATAGAAAAAGACATCAAATTAACACTCGCACCTAAATCACACAAAGCCTTACCGAAGTCATGTTCTCATATGGTCCAAGGAATAGTGAAACTGTCAGGATCTTTCAACTTTGAGGGAAGTTTCCTCTGAATGATGGCACTGCACTCTTCTGATAATGCTACTGTCTCGTAATCTCCTAATCTCCACTTTCGTGAAAGAATTTCTTTCATGAATTTGGCATAGCTGGGTATTTGTTCCAAAGCTTCGGTAAATGGGATGTTGATGTGCAGCTTTTTGAAAACCTCCAAGAAACGAGCAAATTGCTTGTCCAGTTTGTTTTTCTGAAGTCGCTGTGGAAAATATGGAGATGAAGTGATTTGATCTTTTTCCTTTGCTTCTTTTTCCTCCGTCTGTTGCCCTATTTCTTTTGGAATTTCTTCAATGGATGCTTTGATTCCAATATCTTTGTTGATCTCAGTACCGCTTTTCAAAGTAATGGCTTGACATTGCTCATTCCATCTGTTCCTTGGATTTGGTTCTGTGTTGCTGGGAAGATTACATGGCAGTCTGTAACTCTGAGCATTGGCCAATTGTTCAATTTGATTCTCCAGTGCTTTGATAGAAACAGATTCACTTTGAATTAATACTACTTGGGATTGAAACATAGCATCATAACTAGCTGCTTGAGAGTCGTGTTTTGCTTCTATCTTTTTCAAGTTGGTCAACACTTATGTTATTCCTGATTCATTTGCCTGCTCCTGGCCTTTGTTCTGTTGTTGGAATATGGGTGGTGGGTTGTTCATTTTCCCTGAATTGTTTCTCCAAGTTAAATTAGGATGATTCCTCCACTCTGGGTTGTAGGTGTTGGAATATGGATTGTTCCCCTGTCTGTTGAAATTATTGACATAATTCACCATTTCTTTATGTTGGTTGAAAGATTCTGACTCAAGTGCTCCTCCAAATGGTGAACTTGTGGATCCACCATTAACCATGTTAAGAGTTTCCAGATTTTTGCAAATCTGATCCAGCTTGGCATTTACTGCAGTGTTGGCTCCAATTTCATAAATTCCAGCAATTCATTGAATCAAGCTCATTTCTATTGGCCATAAGGAGTTGTTGTTGGCCATTTCTTCAATTAAGTCCCAGGCTTGATCTTCTCTTTTTGCCATTAAAGCTCCTCCCACAGCAGCATCAATTGTGGTTCTCATTATTCCAGAAATTCCATTGTAGAAGGTTTGACTTGTAGCCATTTTGCAATCTCATGGTGAGGACATTTCCGGAGTAAATCTTTGAATCTTTCCCAAGTTTCGCAAATGGATTCTGATTCTTGTTGCACGAAGGATGTGATGCCATTCCTCAACTTTGCAGTTTTGGCTAGTGGAAAGTCCTTTGCAAGGAATTTGATGGCTAGAGTGTTCCAAGTTGTGATGGAACCTACTGGTAACGAATTTAGCCAAGCTTTAGCTCTGTCTTTCAGTGAATATGGAAAAACCCACAGTCTCATTTCTTCTTCAGCTGCTCGGCTGTAATTGAAAGTACAGCAAACTTCCAGAAAGTTACTGATGTGGGCATTAGGATCTTCAGTTGCATTTCCCTCAAATTGTACTGACTACTGAATCATCTAGATGCATGTTTTGATGTCATACGCATTTGCTGGTAAATGAGGAAGTACAATACAGGAAATGAAGCCGTCCAACACCGGAATGGTTCTGTCTCGAATGAGAATCGGTGGTGCAATGTTCAAAGGTTTAGGTTCCATGTTAATGATTGATTCTTGGCCTTCTCGCCTTTCCCTTCTCAACTGTCTGATGGTTCTTACAATTTCTGGGTCAAGCGGTCAGAGTTCAACGCTTCTGGTTCTTCTCATGTAGTTTCTGAGAACCTGAAACACAAGAAAAATAAAAACAATAAGTAAAAAGAAATTAGATACAAGTAACGTATTGTAGGACACAGAACTTAGGCAACGCATGCTGTTATAGACTCAGGGCCTAGTTGGGAGTACGGAGTAGCCCGCGGGGGACTAAACTGGAGAGTAATGGAGTCGCCACCGATGTGAACCGGGAAAAATGATTTAAGGCCGCACTCACCCCTCGCAAGGGAAGACCTCAAACCGTTGGGTTCAGAATGGTCCCTTACTTATGTCGTTTGTAATGAATGGATTTGTACAATATTAACCAAGTCTACTCAACATACATGTTGGTCAAAGTAGTCTAAATTCTAGGTTTGCATGCTTCAACAGTAAACTTTTCATAACGGTAAACATCCGATATCACACATCAAACATGCTACATACATAGTAATCTAAACATGCCTTAATTTAAATCCTAATACAAAAGGTAAATAACTAAAACATGCTTGAAATAAAATAACATTCTAGTAGCCTAATCATGCTCAAATACAAGTTGGATGAAATGAAATACGTGAATCTTTCGAGTGGTACGGGGCATTGTATCCCGAGTGCAAACCATAATACCGTCCATTCGGATTCGGCTATGGAATTTATGTTCGGGTTTCCATCCGATATACCACAAGAAAGAACACATATTTCATTCACCCCGAAATCAAATCATATACTAATTCATTATTTCATGCGAACTAATTCTAAATAACATGCTCAAATAACCATCTAAGTCATTATTTCATGTGAATTAATCCTAAATGACATGCCAAGCTAATCATCATACTAAACACATAAAAATACATTCCTAAATCATTATTTTATGTAAATATTAATACAACATACTAAAATAATTGAACACATTAAACACATGAAATACATTTTTAAGCCATTATTTCATGTGAGCCAATTCCACACAACATGCCAAGTTAGCTACTCATGCTAAAATACCATAAAATACATTTTTAAATCATTATTTTATGTGAGAAAATTCTGTAATATAAACCCTCAGGTCTAACCTTTTTTTCGTTGCTCGGAGATGCGTTACACGGCCGTCGGAAAGGCTAAATCACCACGATCACGCCGGTTCGCTGTTTTAATGTTTTGCTCACTGCTTTGCCACTTCGCTCGCTGTTTTGAGTCGCTTTTCTGCGTTTCAGATCTTCGTACTTTGCTCACTGGTTGGTAATGAGTTTAGGTTGTCTTGGTGAATTTTGAGAGGTGTTGGGTTTTGAAGTTTGACTCGGTTCTTCAAAGGATTTCGAGTTCAGTGTTTTGCTCACTGGTTTAGTGAATTTGGTCACTGTTTTGAGTGAAATGCTACTGTTGGGCGTGAATATGGTGGTAAATGAGGGCTGACTGTGGTTGTTGTTAATCTAGGAGGCAGAATGCATGAGGATTAGGGGGCTGAAATGGATTGCAATTCCGTGAGGAATAGAGGCAATGAAGGGCTTGAATGCAAGGGCTGATTGAAGGCATGAGAGTGAGATGGCTTGAATGTAGGGCTGATTGGAGGCAGTGAGGGGCGTGTATGCAAGGGCTGATTGGAGTTAGTTTTGGTGCTGTTTTGAGGGTAGTGAGGAGAGAGGTCTTTGGGCGTGAACTTGAGCTTGACGAGGGGTGTCTTGTGGTGTCTTTGTATGCTGGTATATGCTTGATCTCTATTCCCCTCTCCAAGGCATAAAAATGAGAGTTTATATAGGAAATTTGGAGTGCATTTAATAGGTAGGCAAGGGCAATTAATTGATACAAAGCTTTGTTGAAATGTG
>SKCR01027547.1:0-133425 GCA_019454045.1 Zanthoxylum bungeanum | reverse complement strand
TTTGGTGGATTGACCTTTCTTGGCTATCGGTGATGCATTAATTGTTAAAATAAAATCAACATATATTCTATTTTCTTCGAGTTTTGTCCCTTTATTTGGCCTTTAATCCACTCATTAATAAGATATTATCCTCTTTGTTAATTTTGAATCAAAGTTATGGACTCAAAATTTTATATAAGAGATTCACATATTTTATACTCGATCACTCACATCTTCTCAAGTGACGGGAGATATCATATTTACCAAACAAGAAGGCAATAAACAAACCAGAGACTATTGGTAATGTAATAGCTATTGATAAGTTGCAAGGATAATAGACATGTACGACTGCTAATATTGAGTTAGGCCAGATTTGGACATTCGTAGACACCTAACTTTGGGCATTTCTAGTGGCTATTTCGGTTATGGAAAAATGTCCCATTAGCATTTGCATAAGCATGTCATGTGTATTCGAAAAGTAAAGCTTAAATTTGATCATAAGAAATTCGGATTGAGTGAGTATGTGTGATGTATTTTACTCTTAAAAATTATGAGATATTCGTAATGTAGAGAATTTGGAAGCTTGCATAAGTTATGTACTTTGGATTATGTGTGATTTGAAGTTTTAATGTTCGGGGAGGTATGTGTGTAAGTTGTTTTGATTCACTCCAGGTACGTCTCATGAACCAATGTTTCCAATGAAGTAAAAAGGACAATATGAGTTAAATGTGTTCTAATACATAACTATAAATATGTATATATGTTCATAAGTATTGTATTTAAAGTTTCAATCTTGTTCGTTTATAGTGTGTGGTACTTACTGGGTTTCTATAACTCACACTACCCCGTTAGTTTTACAGGTTGGCAACCTAATCAGTCATCCACTTTGGCTCGGATATCTTGTTTAGGATGATGGATTACTCAAGTTGCAGTCACCGTCGCAAATGACCTGGGAAAAGGCTTAGAGGTCTAGGTGTAATATCCCCCTCCAGGAGATGCTATTGGTAGGGAATAGACCGTCCTATCCCCCTAAGCCACTGACTTTCTGACTATGGAAAACACTACTACTCTATTATGAACATAAACTCATACATGGGACCATTGCCCAAATCAATGACATGAAATGCAACTTAATATTTATAACTGTGTACTTCTGTTTACAACTTTATTTATGGACACTTTAACTTTTACACATACAGACTCTGCTATACATAATACATGATATATAGCTTTACTTGACTCTGGCTGAACTGTGACTCTATACTCGATCTGGTGGACTCAAACACCCTAGTGACTGCCATCTGTCCTCTCTAGTTCGTCCTTCAGGTGACCTGTAAAATAAAAACACTGGGAGTAGAGGGGGTTAGTGTAAGGGGTTTTAGGGGCTAAATCCGGTAACGCAGCGGAAGCGGTGGAAAATCAAATTTTCCGATTTCAAAACTTTTTCTCGGATTAATTAAATAAATATATTTATTTAATTATCCAATAATCAAATTATGAAATAAAATTCAATAAATCATATTTAAGTAAATTTACCGAATTGCCCTTACACTTGGTACTTTGTCCATTTTAGTCCGAAATTGATCAAATCAATTTTGAATGATTCTAAATCCTTTATAAGATGAACTTAGCATGTTCAAAACATCAAAACACCAAGGCAACACAAATTCCCAAATTTCCACTCCTTGGCCGAGAGCACCATTAGGGTGCCAAATTGTGCGCTTTGTCATTTCATGCTTCAAAACACATCAAGATGTAATCCAATCAACATGAAAATTTATATGCATCATATACACATCCTTATACACAACATAAATGAAAAGCCCCAAATTTGGACAAGGTCTTAAACCCTAATTTTTCAATTTCTTCAAATTGGACAAATTAGACCAAATTGGTTAAATCAATTACTTCAATCATCATTCTTCCATCCAACCAAAGTCTAAACACAATGAAACAACTCAAGATCAAATATAGGTCATCTAAGAGTGGGTCAACAACCCTAGATTAGCAACAAGGTTTCCAAAACCATAAAAGAATACTTGTAACTACACTAGTCATTACTTTCCATCATCATACATGCTCAACACTTTCATCAAAGTTCCATTCACCAAAAATACAAAGAATAAAGAAAAGAATAACTTAATAACATCATAATATGTAGCCTAGATCCTAAGGAACATTTTCCTTTCTAATGGTAAGTTGAGAAAACTTACTAAATCTTAAGCTTTCTTTGATTTTCTCTTTGTTTTTCTTCTTCTTTCTCACAAGCTTCTTTTGTTTCTTTTTAATGGAGTTTGTAAAGTGTATTAGGTTATTTACCAAATGAAAATGAAAACAATATATACTTGTTGAAAATAAACCCTTGGTCGAAATTCACAAGCATGTATTAGGAAATTCAATTTGAATTTCATTTGATGTAAATTTGATTTACTTTATATAAATATCTAAAAACACTTTAATGACATTTATATAAAGTCAACAAAGGAAACTTAATCATTTAAACCAAATATCCAAAGTTAAGATATTTATATTTTAATTAATTTAATCATTTAACAATTAAATAAATAATTAATTAATTAAATAAAAATATATTAAATATATGTATTATATTTACATTAAATATCAAATACATATATTCATTTTGGATATTAGTCAAATATCTCAATTTGACTATTAATTAATGTGTATTTAAATTAATCAAGTATTAAATGTAAATACACAATAATTAAGCAAATGACTATCGGGTCCCTTTAGCACGTATCTTGCATTTAACCTTTAAACGACTTTATAAATAATCAACATTATTTATAAATGTTGCTCTAGTGCTCTACGAGTATATTTTATTATTGAGACTCTCTAGATTCAGGTATATCTGTCACGAAATCCAATTTCGTGTCCATAATTTATCCACCCGTAAATTATGACGATCACGGATAATCTCACTGAATCATACAGGTCGAGGTCATGGCAAATGTATAATTCCTCCGTAACAGGTATCCGGATAAATCCCAGAGATATAGATGTAAACGTCAAATCTCTATAGGGATTATCCAGTCTATTATTCTATTAGCAATCTCAAAAATAATGTTTAGAACTAGCTTCTAAACTATACCACGGGCCCATGGTTTTATCTGATTGCTAATCATATGGACTACCTATGCTCTGGTACACAGAACTGACAGATCCTATCTTGATACATATAGGACACCCTGAGGATCTATCTACACCCAACGAACATGTGGAGGTCTGATCTAAATAGATCGGTGACGTGACTGCCATCTAAGTGTAGAAGATGTCTCATGTGCCCACAATGGCATCTCAAGTCTAAGAATCACAAGTGCTACTCAACCCGAGAAGATTCTTATTGACGTTGGTGTACCATCCATTAAGAATCTTCGGTGAGTCGTTCAGTGTTTATCCGCTATAAACACCCACACGTCTATACTAGTCTCCAAGACTAATGGTTCATTGAGAAACCATTGGAATCATATATTCCAATATACGACATGTACCGGTCTCAACGGGTTTACTATACTGACCAAGTAGTGTAAACCTTGACCATGAGCTGTCGGAGAATGACAATGTCATAATACTACTCAATTTCAGTTGCGACGCTTTAGCAACAGTACCATGACTAATCATTCTAAGGTCATTACGTCTTTACCATATAAAAAGATACATTATATTATAGAAACTGCATATATTATTCATAATAATAATGTTTTACAGAAGTATTCAAAAGAAATACAACCGGGAATTGGCGCTCTGAGCACCAACCCCAACAAAATCTCCCACTTGCTCTAGTGCCAATATCGATTGTATCTAATACCCATCGACTCCACGTGTTTATCAAACAGCTTCGGAGGTATGGCTTTCGTCAGCGGGTCTGCTACATTATCTTCACTCGGTACCTTGCACACGACAATATCCCCTCACGACACAATCTCTCGAATGATGTGGTACTTGCGTTCCACATGCTTCGACTTCTGATGCGCCCTCGGTTGCTTTGCTTGCGCAATGGCTCCAGTATTATCACAGTATAACGGAATCGCATTCTCGATACTTGGGACAACTCCCAATTCTGTGATAAAGTTCTTTATCCACACAGCCTCTTTTGCAGCTTCAGAAGCTGCAATATATTCCGCCTCAGTGGTGGAATCTGTTGTCGATCCCTGTTTGGAACTCTTCCAACAAACTGCACCTCCGTTAAGCGTAAACACGAATCCAGATGTAGACTTTCTATCATCAGGATCCCATTGGAAATCAGAATCCGTATACCCGTTAACTTGCAGTTCGTTTCCTCCATAAATTATTAACTTATCCTTAGTATTTTTAAGATACTTGAGGATTTGTTTAATGGCCATCCAATGGTCATTACCTGGATTGGACTGATATCGACTAGTTATGCTAACAGCAAAACTGATATCAGGCCTCGTACATAACATGGCATACATTATTCTACCCAAACACGAAGCATAAGGTTGGTTAGACATTCTAACCTTCTCATCTTCTGTTTGTGGACACATCTTCTTTGAAAGATGAATCCCATGTCTGAACGGTATGTTTGTTGTCTTACAGTTACCAAAACTATACCGTTCCAAGATCTTATCTATGTACGTTGATTGGGATAACCCAATCAGCCTCCTTTGTCTATCTCTATAGAGTTTTATCCCTAAAACATAGGAAGCTTCTCCCAGGTCCTTCATACAGAAATTCTTACAGAGGTACGCTTTTACGCTTTGTAACATACCTAAATCATTCCCAATGATTAGGATGTCATCAACATATAGGACTAAAAATACGACCATGCTCTCACTGGCCTTCTGATACATACAGGATTCTTCTGAATTCTTGAGAAAACCAGACGATCTAATAATTTCGTCGAATCGAAGATTCCAACTTCGTGAAGCTTGTTTAAGTCCATAAATGGACTTCTTAAGCTTACATACCATGCCCGAGTTTTCGCTGGATGCAAAACCTTCCGGCTGTTCCATATAGATTTCTTCATCAAGAAATCCATTTAGAAAATCCGTTTTGACATCCATTTGCCAAATCTCGTAGTCATGATACGCAGCTATAGAAAGCAAAATCCGAATAGACTTAAGCATTGCTACCGGTGAAAAAGTTTCAACGTAGTCGATGCCAGGTCACTGCGTGTAACCTTTTGCTTCCAGTCGGGCCTTGTAAGTCTCAACCTTACCTTCAGGCCCGTGCTTCCTCTTGTAAACCCATTTACAACCGATAGGAACAATTCCTTCGGGAAGCGGAACCAAGTCCCAAACTTGATTCTCATGCATTGAGTCTATCTCGGATTTCATGGCACTTTGCTATTTCTCGAAGTCGATGTCCAACATCGATTCTCTATAGGTGAAAGGATCTGTCTCTTCAACTAAGAAACATCCAGACTCTTTTCTTGTATCAAATACAAGCGTTCAGGAGGTCTAGATACCCTTTCCGACTTACAGAGTGTGTGTGTTGAAGGTCCTTCATCTACTTGAACTTCAGGTTCCTCCGTTGGTTCATTGTTTTCAGGTTGGACTTCATCAAGCTCAACCTGTCTATGATTAACTCCTTCTGACAAAAATTCTACTTCTAGAAATTTTGCGAAGCGAGCTACGAACACATTTCGATGCTCGGTATCATAGAACAGATATCCCCTCGTATTCGAAGGATATCCGAAAAACCTAAACTTTTGCCCTCGAGGCGAAAGCTTATCTTGCTGAGTCACCCTGACATGGGCAGGACAACCCCAAACCTTAATATAATTAAGATTTGGTCTCCTACCGAACCATATCTGATATGGAGTCGTAGGAACAGCTTTTGAAGGAATCTTGTTCAAAAGATGTGCAGCTGTTAAAAGAGAGTAGCCCCATAAATAATAGGGCAAATCTGTGAAACTCAACATTGATCGGACCATATCCAATAAAGTCTGATTTCTCCTCTCAGACACTCCATTGTGCTGTGGAGTACCTGGAGGAGTATATTGAGCGAGAATCCCATTCTCCTTCATATAATCCATGAACTCACCACTCATATATTCGCCGCCTCGATCAGATCGAAGGCATTTAATATATTGTCCAGTTTGTTTTTCTACTTCATTTCGGAACTCTTTGAACTTTTCAAAGGTTTCCGATTTATGTCGCATCAAATAGACATAACCGTACCGTGATAGATCATCGGTAAAGGTAACGAAGTACGAATAACCACTGTGAGTAGTCTGACTTAGTGGACCACATACATCAGAATGTACGAGTTCCAGTAAGTTAGTGGCGCGGTGTCCAACACCAGAAAATGGGGCTTTGGTCATCTTACGCTGAATACAGGATTCACAAGTTGGATAGGATTCAATGGTAAGATCTGGTATCAAACCATTCCTAACCAATTGGGTAAGGCGTTTAACGCCAATGTGACCAAGCTGCATATGCCAAAGTTCAGTATCATTAATTACAGGTAAACTACGTTTATTAACTCCAGTATTTAAAATATCTTTTGAAGTTTACAATGTATAATGACCATGCTGGTTTGGACAACTAAGGATCTGAATATTATTTCTATCATATAAATATAAAGAACTATTCTTAATATTAATACTAAAGCCTTATGTATCCAATACAAAAAGTGATATAATATTAGCTACACATCCTGGTACAAAATGGCATTCATTTAACAAAAGTGTCCCATTCGGCAATGAGATCTCGCATACTCCCACTGCAACTGCATCCAAAGAGTCTCCACTCCCGAATCGCAACTGCATCTCCCCGGGCTTCAGCCTTCTACTTTTCTTCAGCACCTACAACGAATTGCAAATTTGAATGGGACAAGCAGAATCTAAAATCCAGTTGGATGTAACGGCTTCACAAGCCAAAGATAAATCAATAACTGGAAAAATAAATGTACCTGATGTAGATGCTCTATCTCTCCTCAGCTGGGCGATGTAGTCAGGACAGTTCCTTTTCCAGTGCCCGACTTTGCCGCAATGGTGGCATTTGTCTTCAGAAGCCCTCTTGGGCTTAGCAATCTTTGCCTGTTGTTGAGGACCAAAAGTCTTCTTCTTCTTCCCTTTCTTCTTCTTTCCCTTTGACCAAGTTTGGGAAGAAGCGGAAAGAGAAGTAGATCTCGGAGGGCGAGTCGGTACTCCCTTCTTAAGGTCCTCTTCTGCCGTAAGCAACATCCTATGTAGCTCTTGGTAGGTACAGACAGTCCCATTCATGTTGAAGTACATCAACTAACGACTGGCGATATGAAGCTGGAAGTGAACCAAGAATGACACTCCTACCGAGAATGTCATTCAAGATGAGATTATGTTGCCTCAATTGATCGATCAAATCGATCATCTGAAGAACATGTGGGCTAACATCTTGCCCCTCATCCAGACGCGCATGGAACAGTTCCATTGCGACTTTGTGAACAATCACTTGTTCTTGGTTCTCAAACGATTGTCTCAATCGCGTCATCATACTATACGAATCTAGCATACCATAGTGTTGTTTCTTGAGTTTCGGAGACAGCGAACTAAGGATGTATGATTTAACCCTTAAATCATCATCCTTCCAAGTTTCAAAAACTTGGCGTTCCTCCTCCGAAGCGTCCGCACCCACAGCAAGGGGCAACGGACCCTCAAGAACATATCCCAGCTTTTCGAAATCGAGGACAATCCTCAAATCCAATTCCCAGTCGGCGAAGTTTTCTCAGCGTCTTTCAGTTTGTTCGCATCAAGCATACGCACAAACTGATTTGTGGATTTTGCCGCCATCGCCAATCTATCATATAGATCACGAAAATCGGTTAGCAGAAATTAAGCAGTTTCATATAATATCAAAAGCATAAACTAGATCATGGATTTTTAATCTAAAAATGCCCCTCCCACTAAATCATGCAATACTGTAATCCCAAAACAGAATACAAAGATTTAATAATTAAATTAAATAAAATAGTGAAAAGTGGATCCCGTGAATATATTTCAGCTCACAGCAGAGGCACGGTCTTGCCTACGTATATTCATCAGGTAGACAACTCATTTTTCAATCACTCAATAGTGACTCCTAGGTTTCCGGTCCTGGCCGTTTCTCATTGTCACTGCGAAGGCAGACCCACAAGGAGACGTACCAAGGTTAAACTCGTCAATGATAAACTCAAGTTACTTACGTAATCCTGACAGCTAGGGCACGTTCAGAATTCCGCTTTCGCTTGAAATTATTCAGTATCTGATATACATCCGGTATAAATAAATCTCTATCGGCTACACCCTCACAGTAGAGGCACGGTCTCAGATGTAGTCACAGAGAAGTATTCATAAACCGTATTGACAAGACGGACCACATAACATGCATCAAATACATAATTACATTAAAACCTTATTAATTAGGGATTTTCCGCTAAGTGTCATACACCCTAAATCAAACCAAATTAGATTATAATAAGCATGTATAAAGTCAAGAAAACATGATTAAACATTGATTCAATAAAGGCTAATCATTTTAGGGGGCCTAGAATCAGACTCGCTCTGATACCATTTTAGATGGGGTTTTTAGGGGCTAAATCCGGTAA
Organism: Zanthoxylum bungeanum; assembly: GCA_019454045.1. NCBI lineage: Eukaryota > Viridiplantae > Streptophyta > Magnoliopsida > Sapindales > Rutaceae > Zanthoxylum > Zanthoxylum bungeanum. The sequence continues at coordinate 124,899 of SKCR01027547.1, read as the reverse complement.
CGCAGCGGAAGCGGTGGAAAATCAAATTTTCCGATTTCAAAACTTTTTCTCGGATTAATTAAATAAACATATTTATTTAATTATCCAATAATCAAATTATGAAATAAAATTCAATAAATCATATTTAAGTGAATTTACCGAATTGCCCTTACACTTGGTACTTTGTCCATTTTAGTCCGAAATTGATCAAATCAATTTTGAATGATTCTAAATCATTTCTAAGATGAACTTAGCATGTTCAAAACATCAAAACACCAAGGCAACACAAATTCCCAAATTTCCACTCCTTGGCCGAGAGCACCATTAGGGTGCCAAATTGTGCACTTTGTCATTTCATGCTTCAAAACACATCAAGATGTAATCCAATCAACATGAAACTTTATATGCATCATATACACATCCTTATACACAACATAAATGAAAATCCCCAAATTTGGACAAGGTCTTAAACCCTAATTTTTCAATTTCTTCAAATTGGACAAATTAGACCAAATTGGTTAAATCAATTACTTCAATCATCATTCTTCCATCCACCAAAGTCTAAACACAATGAAACAACTCAAGATCAAATCTAGGTCATCTAAGAGTGGGTCAACAACTCTAGATTAGCAACAAAGTTTCCAAAACCATAAAAGAATACTTATAACTACACTAGTCTTAATTTCCATCATAATACATGCTCACACTTTCATCAAAGTTCCATTCCCAAAAAAAAAGAATTAAGAAAAGAATAACTTAAGAACATCACAAGATGTAGCCTAGATCCTAAGGAACATTTTCCTTTCTAATGGTAAGTTGAGAAAACTTACTAAATCCACTTTCTTTGATTTTCTCTTTGTTTTTCTTCTTCTTTTCTTCACAAGCTTCTTTTGTTTCTTTTTAATGGAGTTTTGTTAAGTTATTAGGTTATTTACCAAATGAAAATGAAAACAATATATACTTTGAAAATAAACCCTTGGCCGAAATTCACAAGCATGTATTAGGAAATTCAAATTCAATTTCATTTGATTAAATTTGATTTACTTTATATAAATATCTAAAAACACTTTAATGATATTATATAAAGTCAACAAAGAAACTTAATCATTAAACCAAATATCCAAGTTAAGATATTTATATTTTAATTAATTTAATCATTTAACAATTAAATAAAAATTAATTAATTATAAAAATATATTAAATATATGTATTATATTTACATTAAATATCAAATACATATATTCATTTAGGATATTAGTCAAATATCTCAATTTGACTATTAATTAATGTGTATTTAAATTAATCAAGTATTAAATGTAAATACACAATAATTAAGCAAATGACTATCGGGTCCCTCAGCATGTATCTTGCGTTTAACCTTTAAACGACTTTATAAATAATCAAAATTATTTATAAATGTTGCTCTAGTGCTCTACGAGTATATTTCATTATTGAGACTCTCTAGATTCAGGTATATCCGTCACGAAATCCAATTTCATGTCCATAATTTATCCACCCGTAAATTATGACGATCACGGATAATCTCGTTGAATCATACAGGTCGAGGTCATGGAAAATGTATAATTCCTCCGTCACAGGTATCCGGATAAATCCCAGAGATATAAATGTAAACGTCAAATCTCTATAGGGATTATCCAGTCGACTATTCTATTAGCAATCTCAAAAAGAATGTTTAGAACTAGCTTCTAAACTATACCACGGGCCCATGGTTTTATCTGATTGCTAATCATATGGACTACCTATGCTCTGGTACACAGAACTGACGGATCCTATCTTGATACACATATGACACCCTGAGGATCTATCTACACCCAACGAACAGACGGAGGTCTGATCTAAATAGATCGGTGACGTGACTACCATCTAAGTGTAGAAGATGTCTCATGTGCCCACAATGGCATCTCAAGTCTAAGAATCACAAGTGCTATTCAACCCGAGAAGATTCTTATTGACGTTGGTGTACCATCCATTAAGAATCTTCGGTGAGTCGTTCAGTGTTTATCGGCTATAAACACCCACACGTCTATACTAGTCTCCAAGAATAATGGTTCATTGAGAAACCATTGGAATCATATATTCCAGTATACGACATGTACCGGTCTCAACGGGTTTACTATACTGACCAAGTAGTGTAAACCTTGACCAGGAACTGTCTGAGAATGACAACGTCATGATACTACTCAATGTTAGTTGCGACGCTTTTGCAACAGTACCATGACTAATCATTCTAAGGTCATTACGTCTTTACCATATAAAAAGATACATTATAATATAGAAACTGCATATATTATTCATAATAATAATTTTTTACAGAAGTATTCAAAAGAAATACAACCGGGAATTGGCGCTCTGAGCGCCAACCCCAACAGTTAGATCATTTGAACAATATAGTGAGTGGACAGTTTTAAACCTGAAACCGAAATACTTTGCAAAACATTCGTATTACTGAAATCAAAATCGTCTCAATGAAGATGGATCTTTTCTAAAAATCAAATGTCTTTCTGTGAAACTTTTTAGAAACTTTTCATTCTGTAAAACTCTGAATGTCTTATAAAATTGTTTATCGTAAGAGCTCTTTTATAAAACCATCATTCTGAAATCCATGTCTTTGAGTTTCTATAGAAAATCTGACGCATGGGGGCATTATGTATCGTCGTCCCCGTATACGCCTAAACTAGTGGTCTTGGGGCATTACGTATCGTCGTCCCCTAAGACACTGAACTGGAGCCACGTGTTCAAATCTATGACATTGGGGCGTTACGTATCATCGTCCCCCAATGCATGCCACTGTCATGTCCCTGAATCTAGGATCTAGGGGCATTACGTATCACCGTCCTCATAGTCCTACTCTATATGTGCACATGTCATGTCCATCTAGTCTAGTAACCGTCAATTTCATATATGAGTTAAGTTACAACCGAGGTGGGTTTTTCCCCCATGCCTCGAAAAATCACAAAATCATGCTTGAAAATCATTTCTTTCTAAAATTGTTTCTCAAACCGTTCTCATTCAAAACACAATAGAAATTAATATTGGATAACGCCCTAAGTGCTCAAAAGTAAGTCTTGTTTCAAAAACATATAAGTAAATACAATTGATAAAATGGTCCACTCACAGATTTGTTGTCCAACTAGCATTATTTCACTTCGCCGAAGGAATTTGCGGTTCTTGTGATGATTTCTAATTGGTAACTTAATTAGAATACAAGTCATGGAATATGATTCAAAACTATTTTTTCTATATGATGTTCTATGCTTGTGAAATGATATATTACGTGTATATGAGCTAATATGAGACCATAAGGGTGGTCTATAACATGCTAGGGTGAAATTGGAATGGACTAAAACTGATTCTGGGGAAACTCTGATCACGCATCGTGTCACTTTCCCTTGGACATCGCGATGCTCAAACATGCAACTGAACCAGTGAGCATCCTCTGCATCCGCGTCGTGACGCAAGGGTTGGGCGTCGTGACTCCCATACGTGTTACGACCCTATGTTCTGAGCATCGCGACTCTCACTAAGCAGAATGAGGTACTAAGCTTCCTCTATTATCCATGTCGCAACATTGGCCTATTAGTGTCGTGACACCCCATGATAAAACTGAACAGAAGCCATCTTCTTGCTACGCGTCACGATGCTGGTCCATTGGCATCACGACACTACACTGATTTCAACCCCAAGCGTGATTCTTCAATATGACAATGCTCAAAGTAATTCCCAATACTATCAACCAACTTCAACATATATCAAAACTCATCTCATATTCTCAACCCAACACAATTATTAGCTAATATCATTAAATTCCAAAACCCAATTCCATATACTCCAATCTAATCCAATGTTTAAGGTTTTCTTAATTTGGGGTTTCTTATACTCCTTATTTTCTCAACACTATAACCACATAAACATCATTAACAAGAATTCAACAATACCTCTTAATCATTAAATCATCAAAACATCGACATTCTAAACTTGGGTTAAAGTATCATTACCTTATCTCACTTGTTATCCTTCACCATTCAAGTCTTCTCGGCTTGATTTTCCTCCATTCTAGCTTGTGGTAGTTTGATTTGCACTTGTTTCTTCCTTAATTTTGGTGAAGAAATGGCTTTCCTCCACATTCTTCTTCTTCCTTATTTTCCCCCTTCACATGTTTCTTTTTCTTCTTCTCATTTTGGAGATGAAAGAATAATGTCTTTATATACTAGGGGCTAATAACTCACATTTCTCTACTTGATTTGTTTGGTTCTTTCTAGAGGAGTCTAGGGGGTTTGAGGGATATTTTAGGGTTATTGGGCCATAATGAGAAAAGTGTTGGGCTTGGGTTTGAAAAAGCAATTCCTTTCTTATTTCTTATTTTCACCACTATGCAAAGAGTCTGGGAAAATGATTAAATTCGACCTCGTTCTTCTCAGAATTTAGAAACATATTCAACATAAAAGCTATAGATCTTTATCTTAGTTTTCTGGCAAAATAAAATTCATAAATATCGGCGATCTTATGAAAGCTTTATGCCTGAAATACTATGGGCTGTTCAGGTTACATTCTTGGCTAAATTTCGTATCGAAACTGTGAGGAATTATCGAATACCCAAAAAGTAATTTCATGAGCAAATTCATGCTTGAACATGATTTACATTGTGTATTATGCCTCCGGTAACGTAATAGTCTTCGGGATTATCAGATGTTACACTAGGATCTAATGGTTATTATATTAATTATCGTGTTAAACACATTGTTTTGTATTTATTAAGTAAAAGTTTTGATTTCTTATGATGTTGTGGGCACGGATCCCTTGGCTGTTGATTTTGAGCTTGATATGTTGTATGTGGACCTGAGGTCATTTTATCCATGTGATGTTTGTTACGGATTCCATTTTGATGCTGGACTGTGATCCAGGTTTGTCCAGTTTTAAGACACATAATGTCCATTTTTCTTGTAAATTTGGAGGCTTATGGAGATGGGTTAATCATATCTCTTGCTGATAGCATCCTGACCCTGACGAGGTGTTATATTTTTAGTATCAAAGCAAAGGTTTTGGTGTCGGTGACTGCAGCTATAGGGTATCCGATCGTCTGAGTAAGTTTTCTACTACTATAGACTATATAGGTTTCATGTTTGAAACTTGATTTAATTTTTGGTAAATGGTATAATGTCAAATGGTTTTGATTTGATATGGGTGATTCGGATTATCGGTACATGTTTATGTTATGAATATATATATATATATATATTATAGGAGAGAAGGGAATGATTGCTTTTGGTTGGTTGAATGTGGATTTGCTAAATAAATAAAATAAAGATTCAAAAGAAAATACTAAAATAACAAAAGACACAAAATACCTAGGGTTATGACTCCACAAAATATTATTTTAAGATGAATTGATTCTCTTATATATGTGTAATAAATTAATTTGTTATCCCGGAACACGAAGTTATGCAAAAGCCTCCGTCGATGGTCAGATGCAAACACCCAAGTAACCTAATTAATCATATTCCTATGTTAACCAAGTTACCTGAATTCATTAAGTTTAAGTTCCAATTATGGCTACCCACGCCCGACAGGTATATGTCTATCCTGTAAGGAAATCTATTAAAGGGTTATCTATCCTCAATGAAGATCATTAGCCATTGAATCTAAGGCTGAAACCTAAAATCCATTTTCCAAGTTCATTTTAAGTTTACCACATCAATATTATTGCTGATCAGGCAACAAGAAGCATAACTTAAGATTCAATAAACAAACTAAAGTGCTACCCAAAATAAAATTAAATCAATTATTAAGCTTGTTAATATTGTGTTTCATCACTTCCCTAGAATAAAAAGAAAATGTTGGGATTATGGGATCGACTTTTAGAAATCTCACTTTATTATAATATGGAAATTGTCAGTATTACCCATCTAAGTTGAACCAGCCATAAAGACGGTGTTATTATTTATCCATAAACTAGCTTATAGGCGGTAATCATCTGTCACCTAAAGACCGACCATATAGGCGGTGTCACATTATGTTACTTAAAAACCAGCCATTAAGGCGGTATCAACTTTTAATCTATATTATTAAATTACAATTTCCATATTATAATTAAAGTGAGATTAATCTACCTTTGCTATTTCTAATTAAAAATCTCCTTATTATAAAATAGAAATCTGTGTGATAATTACCAACCAGCCATATAGGCGGTATCCTGATTAAGTCAAATTAATAATTAATTACCAGCCGACCAACCATGCGGTATCCATGCTTAGTCAGGTTAAAACCAATTTATAATTAATTACAAACCGACCAATATGACGGTATCCTCGTTAAGTCAAGTTTTAAATAGTTTATATATTATAATTAAGGGAGATTAATCTAAATTATAATAGTAAAAAACTTCATCCTTACCCCAAGAGTAAATTAACTACTGAACATAAAAGAAAAGAAAAGTAAATAAAATAAAATTAATTACTGAAACTAAAAATGCATAATTAAAAGTTCTAAAAGTAAAAATATTTAATTTAAAGTACAAAAACTTAACAAACAAGATGCAATCCTTAAAGTCCTTACAAAAACCTAAGGAAGGCATGATTTAAATTCTGAAATCGAGCTGAATTTATAGGCACCAATAGGCTTCACGTGTGGCGACACGTAACCCTTGCGCGTCGCGACGCACCGTGAATTGCGGCGACATTTGCGAATCGGCTGACACGTGTCCTGGCGGTGCTGGCAACTAAATGATTATGCTGACGTGTCATTGACGTGGCGATGGCGATTGTCGATAGCGTGTGATGGTGCCACGTGGCATAAGATGATTGGCTGATGATGACGTGGCTGACACGTGGCAAGCTGACTTGGCATGTGACTGATGTCGACGCCACGTGGCTGACACATGGATGACACGTGGTGATGGCGATTGTCGGCAACATGTGATGATGAAACATGGCACGGCGGACGTTAGCGAATCTGCTCTGATGTCGACACATGGCAGGCGCACGTTAGCAAAGGCGCATGTTAGTAGACTTCTCAGATTTTGACACGTGTCCCGGCACACATTAGCAAGGTCCGGCGCACATTAGAGGTCGCAACGCAGAAGGGTTGCGTGTCGCGACGCTCAAAATGATAATTTTTGCCCTTTTATCCGTTTTCCACTATTTTGGCCCTGATTTGATTCCAAAGAGTCCTGAAACTTTATTTATCTACAAAACAACATAAAACACATCAAAACATTCACAAAACTCAAGAAACTATACAAAATATTAGGTCAAATGAGTGGGAAATAATGATACATTTACCACTCATCAATATATATATATATATATGTTTATTAGTGTACTAAGTTCAAAGTATGTCAATAATATAGAAATATGAATACGTATATGATGTGAATTTAGTGTGATTTGATGTACGCATTATGCTATGATGTTGATAGTCTAAATGGTGGACCAATATCTTTATTTTTACGCTTCGATATTTAGATTTACGTTTTAAAACTTGATATCTGATTTTTGACAAAAAAGTATTTTGAAAAGAAAAAGGAAAGAGAAGAAAGAAAGATTTCAGATATTTTGATTTTGATTATATAGGATAAAGAAATGTTTCTGCCTCGACGCTTGATTCACATTTTCATGTTTTGAGATTTATCGATATGTTTTTGTCGAGGTGCTTAATAATATGTTTCTGTCTCGGCGCTCGAAAATAATTTTGATATTTTTAAACCATAAAACTTTATTTCCGTCGAGACGATTGAAAATTTATTTTTGTTAGGGTGCTTGATAATTTTACATTTTTGACCCTCATTACGCTTGTATATGTTTTGTTTCGACTTGGCCGGGGCGCTTGACATGGTTCGTACATTATCCGGTCTATGCGAGCGACTGAAAAGTAGACTCTCGATATGTATTTTGAAAAATTTATATCAAAGATTTATTTTGGATTTAAACATATTTATGTTTTGGGGAGACATTGATTTCAAAGAATTACATTTTTATTTTGATACATTTCGATATTGTTTATGATATTATATGATATGATATGTTTCCGTCATGACGTTTGTATATGATTTTTATGGTTTTATAGTTTGATATGATATGTTTCCGTCGTGGCGCTTGTATAGGGTTTTGTCCAACTGCAGTGGGTCGACCCGCTACCCTCTGTCAATAGGGGATCGTTTCATTCATTGTCCGATTTATGCGCGTGATTTGGGCATTGGGCGCTCGTTATGTTTCGTCCAGTTGAGTTATGCTGGATGCTTGATACAGATTTACAATGATGGATTTTGAAATTGATTTTTGTTTACAGTAAGAGAGTTTTACAAATGCATTTTCAAGAATATTTTGAAAGAGATTGTCTTAGGTTTTCCATTTTAAATGATATCAGAAATTGGCAGATTTCAGACTATCAACATCATAAAAGCATGTATGATTATATGTCACTTCGGGCTGTGACGATTGATGTATTTATTGATATAAAAGTTTATGGTTGTTATAAGAACATGTATGTATGTCTACAGTTTAGACATTGATCTTTTGAATATTGTGATAGTTATGTATGCTTTATTGTCAGCCATACAAAGTTTTATGTATGATGGGATATGTACATACGTAAACATTGATGTTGATATTGTTTGCATATATGACATGATGTGAAATGAATGTGTTCCGTTTCAGATTCTATACAAAACAGATAGTATGAGATCTGTGTTATGTTTTTCTGTTTTGATACTGTATCTGATTGCCTGTAAAGAAATTGTGTTGAGTTCCTCGTTTCTGATGATGCATGTGATTAACTGTATAGAATCCGTGTTTGGCTTTTGCTTTTGTTGATGGATGAGTTTGAATGGTTTGAATGTGTTCCTATGAATGAATATGAAATAAGATGATAAGTTTGATGTGTTTTTCCTATGAAATGTTTGATTCTATGTGTTTTGTTTTGAAATAGCATGAGTTGTAATGATGTTATGAAATACGTGACTTTTGAAAATATGTGAAGTTAGGAATTCTTGAATACGGGTAAGATTGTAACGTACATGCGTTCACTTCCGAATGATTAGACATAAGGATGAAGAAATTTTGAGGAAGGAATTTTTATAAGGAGAAGAGAATGTAACAGCCCGATTTTTGTGGTATAATTATGTAATTTATTTGTGTATTACATGGTATCTTTAAGAATTAAAACTGCATCATTAGCATATTATTACTTATATAAATTATTTTAAAAACACGAACTGAAAATTTTTCAGTTTCACTCCGCATTTAAATTTTAACATGATTCAGACAGCTTTCGGGATTTCAGCCGTATGTTTTTTTATACGATACCTGATTTCAATGAACTTCATATTGTTAGAAAGTTTAGACCAAGACCTACAATTTTTGTGTTGATCATTTTTCCAAACTCGAAGTAGAAATAGGATAAAACGCAATTTAAGTTGGCAGAACTGTTGCACTTCGGGAATCTTCATTAATTTTAACCATGTGCTGAAATTTAATTATTATTTTATTTAGAAAAAATCTATCCCTTATTTTTTTGGATCAACCCCACGTTTGTTTCTCTACTCTCAAGTTACTATTTATCTTTTTTTTCCTCTCCCCTTTCACAATTTTAGTGAACTCCATGAAAGAAACAAGAAATATTACTTCTTACAAGTCACGTTCAAGGCCCTTAACAAGACAAATGATGGATTCTTTTAGAGCACTTCAACTTGATAAGTCACCTATACTCATCCATATGATTTATTTAAAATTTTCTTTGTTGAAAATCCATGACCAATTTTGGTTTTGACCATACCCAAGCCTAGGTCTTTTTCATTTTCAAAATTTGGCTTAATGAGGTAATTACTCATGCATCTAGTGACATTATTTCATGATTATATCACTCAATTGGTTGGATTTTTTTAGCCAAAAAGAAACTCTTGGCCGAAATTGTTTGGTTGTGATGTGGGATGATTCTTGTGTTTTGATGGTGAGATTACTTACTGCACCGGTAACCTTGAGTTGAACTGAATAATTACAACTGCTTTGTGGACTACAATGTTGAGATGTGATTTCCTCCATTTTCCCTAGCGTTTTAAATTAAATAAGGCTAAGCTACACAAACAAAAGTAAAATGCTTGCATGTTTTATTTGTCTAGTAGAATGTTAGACACCATCTGTGAAATATGAGCAAGATCGCTGTGTCATGGAAATGGTTGTGGAGATATATGTGACAGAGAGTGAAATGATATGTATGAGGGGTTTCAAGGCTCAATGGGTGGCTTGAGGATTTTACCTAGGCGTAGTTTTCTGGTTCTTAATGGAGTTGACATTTTTCTCTGAATTTATTTAGTTCATTTGTTAGGAAGTGGTAGGAAGTTTGTTATTGGCAGGAAAATGAAGAGGCTTTGATTTTCCATGGCTTGTTTGTTAATTAATTAATTAGCTGCTTCTTTGGCCGAACTGTTGAATGTGTTTATTTATATAGAGAAATTGTTGATTGGAATATGCTGTAGCAGATGCATACAGGCACTCTGGCCATTGAGATGACACACTTGATTATGATGATCATGCAAACAAAAACATGAAGAAAATATATATATTAAGTTGAGGATTAGTAATTGGCAGATGGTGATTGGAGCTTAGAAAGAAATGTTAGAATTTTTTTTAACATTTGTCTGTTGGGTTGGTTGGATCACATGTGTAATAGGGACTAAAAGGACATTCTGATTTTGATTCTTGGATACAATCATATAAAATGGTTAAAATAAAGAATTATATGTGCATTTGCCAACTTAATTGCATGTTAGTACCAACAACTCTCAAATTAATAAATACAAAAAAAGATAAAACTTCAATAATTTACTACATTCCTGGCCTGTTTCTTTAATAATGAAAATTAGCTTAGCCATTCCAAACCTCTCAGGAATATTTGGTGGATTGACCTTCCTTGGCTATCGGTAATGCATTTTTTTTAAAAAAAAAAAAACAAAAAAATTAGCATATATTCTATTTTCTTCGAGTTTTGTCCCTTTTTTTGGCCTTTAATTCACTCATTAATAAGATATTATCCTCTTTGTTAATCTTGAATCAAAGCTCTGGACTCAAAATTTTTGATAAGAGATTCACATTTTTTATACTCGATCACTCATATCTTCTTAAGTGACATGAGATATCATATTTACCAAACAAGAAGGAAATAAACAAGCCCGAGATTGTTGGTAATGTAATAGCTAGGATAATGAACATGTAAGACTCATAATATTGAGTTTGGCCAGATTTGGTCATTCTTAGATACCTAACTTTGGGCATTTCTAGTGGCTATTTCGGTTACGCCAAAATTTCCCATCAGCATTTGCATAAGCATGTCATGTGTATTCGAAAAGTAAATCTTAAAATCGATCATATGAAATTCGGATTGAGTGAATATGTGTGATGTATTTTACTCTTAATGATTATGACATGTTCGTAATGTAGAGAATTTGGAAGCTTGCATAAGTTATGTACTTTGGATTATTTGTAATTTGAAGTTTTAATGTTGGAGGAGGTATGCGTGTAAGTTGTTTTTACTCACTCAAGGTACATCTCATGAACCCATGTTTCCTAAAGTAAAAAAGGCAGTATGAATTTGAAGTTGATCTAATAAATAACTATAAATATGTATATATATTCATAAGTATTGTATTTAAAGTTTCAATCTTGTTCGTTTATAGTGTGTGAGGTACTTACTGAGTTTCTATAACTCATGCCACCACCATTAGTTTTGCAGGCTGGCAACCTAATCAGTCATCCATTTTGGCTCGGATATCTTGATCGGGACGATGGATTACTCAAATTGCAGTCACCCTCGCAAATTTCCTAGGAAAAGTTTTAGAGGTCTAGGATCTAATGGTTATTATGTTAATTGTCGTTCTGAGTACGCTGTTTTGTATTTATTAAGTAAAATTTTTGATTGCTAATGAATACTAAAAAGTGCATATTTATTGGACGATAAGTTAATCATTTTACACTTATAGTTTCACTAATCCCCTTAAATTGCCACATTTGTGAAATAGTATTTTAAAGTTATGCTTTGAGTGCATTTACTGTGTTATTTTATATTTTTGTCAGGAAAAATACTGCTCGGAAGCTCGACGGGACAGATCAACGTGAAAATTCTGCAAGCACGTCGTAAATTCTACAAGCACGTCGTGACACGTGGAACCTTTACGTCGCGACACGTGTCCTACAACGTGGCTTCGCCATTCTCTGACACGTGTCCCCAACGTGACTTCACCATTCTCTGACACATGTCCCCAACATGGTGTAGGCATTGCATTTTTGCATGTGAAACCCGATGATGAGTCTCAGTTGGAGGCACTACCTTTTAAGTCACGGAAGTCGCGAGAAACGGATATCGGAAGGGGAAATTCAGGATGAGTATGCTATCAGGGTCGTTTCACATGTTCACTATTTCCGTTCGTGCTGCGTTCTTAAACGCGTTCGAACGTCAGGCAGATTGCGGGCGTTCGTGTCGCGTTCGAACGGTATCGGTATTTCTGGTTTTGCTGTTAGCCTCATGACCCGAGCCCATTTAGCCCACATGAACCCTAGCCTAGCCCAAGCCCACTTTAAACACACCCAAATTAAATCAAATATTAAGTTAAATATTAATTAGATAATGTAATTAAATAAAATAATTAATTAAGTCATATACCAAATTAAATAAAACAAATAAAATCTAAATAATCACCTACCAAAATAATAAAAATACTTACAGAACATAAAATAAGTATATGCCTAATATAAACTAATCAAATATAATCATTCCTAACTAAATAAGATATTTACCAATCTAAAATATTTGACTTCCTAATCAAAACCAATCTAATCTTGTAACTTCCTAATTTATAATATTTTGTCCCCCCTCAATCTTGTGTATGCCATTCTTGAGAAGCCTAAATTAGAAACCAAGATCCTATTCCTTGTGAGACAAGGTGAAGCCCTAGCCATTCTCTATATAAACAACCACCACCCAAAGCCTCTCCTCCTCTCTCTAGTTCACGTTTTTCACAAGCAAAAGAAGCCAAAAATTCTGTCCACTCTCCATTCTCTCAAGTTCACACATACTACAAAGAAATAACACAAAAATTCTCTTCATCTCCTTCCCCTAATCATCGAAAATCATACTTCCATACAGCAGCCATACACGCCCAAAACAGCAACAAAACGACCTTAAAACAGTAGCCCAAAATCACCTTAAAACAGCAGCAAAAATACCCCAAAACAGCCCCATAAATCACCTAAACCAGTAACTAAAAACTGTACTTTTAATCCTTAAAACAGTAACTAAAAAACTGCACTTAAACCTTCCTCAAAAAAAACACCCAAAACAGTCCATTAAAACACCAAAACAGTGACCTGAACAGTAAGCAGAAATACAGAGGAAACAGTAGCAAAGTGGAGGCCAAACAGCAAGTAAAACAGCAGAACAGTGAGGCAAGACACTAAACCAGTGAACTGGAGAAGTAGCGGTGTGATAGCCCTTCCGACGGTCGTGAAACGCGAGTTCGAAAGTCGACATAAAAGGTTAGACCTGAGGGTATTTTCCACATTCATTTTCTGTTTTGTTTGTATTATTTATTGAATATTGCTTGCATGATTGTTATGTTGAAATACATGTTGTGGCCCTTGAGTAGATAAATATGCATGGATTATGAGATATGATATGTTTTGGCTTTGGAATAAAACGAAAGATGTGTCAACTCTCGCGGTATATCGGATGAAAACCCGGACATAAATTTCATAGCCGATTCCGAATGGACGGTAGTATGATCTGTACTCTGGATACAACTCCATGTACCGCTTGAGTAAATGACACTTTCTTTTGTCTTATATTGCTTTAATTTATTTATTTTTCGTCATTTGAATTCTGCATGTTACTTTTGTATGCGTGATTCAATCGAGCGCATGGGCTTAGTAAGTGTGATGAAAGGTCCCCTACTTGGAGGGGTTAAAATCCTTTACCACGATGCTTTGCCGCGCCGGTTGATGTGTGTTCGGTTGAATGCAAGATACTTTCAATCGGGCACACTAAGTTGATATTATTGTTTTTTAATTCTTTGTATGCATGATTCAATCGAGCGCATGGGCTTAGTAAGTGCGATGAAAGGTCCCCTATTTGGAGGGGTTAAAATCCTTTACCACGATGCTTTGCCTCACCGGTTGATGTGTGTTCGGTTGAATGTAAGAAACGTTCAATCGGGCATACTAAGTTTGATATTATTGTTTTTAATTCTTTGTATGCATGATTCAATTGAGCGCATGGGCTTAGTAAGTGCGATGAAATGTCCTCTATTTGGAGGGGTTAAAACCCTTTACCACGATGCTTTGCCGCGCCTATTGGTGTATACTCGATTGGATACGAGATGAGTTCGATCGGATACGTGAGGTCCCACATTGTGGATTTGTTTGTCTATGAATGTGTTGCATGCATCAGGTCTGGTTCCGTTCGAACGCGTTCTCGAACGCCACACGAACGTGAACCTTCTGTTTACCGTTCGAACGCATTCTCAAATGCTACGCGAACGCGCACGCATTTTCTTAGTTTCATCAAGCATCAGGTCTGGTTCCGTTCAAACGCGTTCTCGAACGCCACACGAACGTGAACCTTCTATTTACCGTTCGAATGCGTTCTCGAAACTACGCGAACGCGCACCCACTGAACTGAGTCCTTTTTATCAGATTTCATACATAATTGTTCCTAGTAGCTATCCCTTCGTATGATGAATCTGATTGCTTCTCTGTGTTACGCAAGATTGTGTAGGTATTATTCATCTGTATTCCTCACATGTATGAGTACAATGTGTTTAACGTATTACAATTCATATATCCATGTCATGATAGCATTTGAGTATTATTTCTCGTGGTATATCGGATGGAAACCCAGACATAAATTCCGTAGCCGATTCTGAATGGACGGTAGTGCGGTCTGTACTTGGGATACAATTCCACGTACCACTTGGAAAAGTGCTCACATGTGTGCTTGTGTTGTTAATGTGTGTGCTTGTGTTTTTTTTGAATACAATATGCCAATGAAGTCGTATGTTCGTTGCTACTTTGATGTATTTTCAAGCATGCAATCTTAGATGTGAAATATATGTAAATTCAGGTGTAAGTTTTATTTTTGTGCATATGGATTTAGAAGCATGATACTCTTGGAAATAAGTTTACTTAAGCTTGATTAAATTATTACACAAATCCTTTCATTACAAGTGACATAAGTAAGGGACCATTCTGAACCCAACAGTTTGAGGTCTTCCCTTGCGAGGGGTGAGTGCGGCCTTAAATCTCATTTTCCCGGTTCACACTGGGTGGCGACTCCATTATTCTCCGGTTTAGTCCCCTGTGGCTACTCCGTACTCCCAACCGGGCCGCGAGCCCGGGACATCATGCGTCGTCCAGTTTCTGTGTCCCACAGTCTGCGACTCCACTGGGGATAGAGAATCGGCCCCGAAATATCATCTTTTGTAATGTTTGGATTTATGTTTTAATTGACCGTGTCTATAGTGGATGAAATGGGGGTTTAATCAAAGGCATTTTTGAGGCTAGGTAATGGTTTGGTGTCTTCCTTCATTCACTACCTTTCTAGAAGGAAAAGCTGTGAAGGCACCTATATAGCCATCTACTCGTAGCCTATTGTGATGGACTAATTTGAAGGACTCGTTGTTTATTCCTGACACCAAGCGATAAGAGCCTAAGAGGCTTGGGTATTTTAAGTGAGCCTCGCTCCACCTTCCCTCTGGGGAATCTACAACGAGAAATCCATTTGACAGTCAGTCACACACCATAGCTCATTGGCACGTACCTTAGTGTATAAAAAAGGGTGCGCTCACTTGGTTGCTCGAACCCTTGATTGGGGAGACCTAGTTGTGGGTCATCCTTCGCCGATGAGAGCCTTTGTCTACACTCCTGTGAACCCACCCATAGACCGGAATTGTATGGTTAAAGTAAAATTATTTCCTTGAGTATGAGCTTGTGGACCATCCTCATTTGGATGCAGTTGGACCATTGTCAGAAATGCAGACTTGCTGGGCCATTTAAACTCGGGCGAGTTCGTACCTTATGACCATTGGACCCAAAGCTTCTGAAATGTTGATGGGCCATTCTGTAGAATTATTGTTTTGTGTTTGCATTATCTTTTTTATGTTTGTGTTTGGGAACATCACCGTTTGGATCCATTTGGACCATTTGTCATGGGATATGGGCTTGTTGGGCCATTTAAACTGGGACAAGAACATATTTTATGACAATCGGGCCAAAGGCTTCTAAGTGTTGGTGGGCCACTTTGTGCTTGTGTTCGGAACATTACCATTTGGATTTAGTTGAGCTCCTTGCCATGAGATGTGAACTTGTTGGGCCATTTAAACTGGGACGAGTTCACTCCTATGACAGTTAGCCCAAAAGTTTCTAAAATGATAACGGGCCGATTTGTTTGAGAATTTTAGTTGATGTAGTATGTTATATATGTTACATGCATCTCATGCACCTCATGCATACATATATCATGTTAACACCCTCTATGTCTCAAAAACACATCATAGATATCGTTTGGGTTAGAGAAGGAACAAAGCTCATTAAAAAAACAGTAACAGTCATGAGTGAATCTGGTAATGAGGTATCCCGAATGGATCAGTTAGAGAACGGTCTCGCCAAGGTCACTGAATAGTTGCAAGCTTTGACTACTACTATGGCTGGTATAGCTGGGTCTCGTGCCGGGGTTAATTCCGGGGATGTGAGGCAAGAGGAACCTCCGAACAGATTGGGGGATGATATCCCCACTTTTGATGATGATATGGCAGAGTATGCAGCAGGCAGAGTATCTGGGTCTCAGACAGAGTTACAGAAACTTCGGGATCAGGTTGAGTCAGTTACCCGCAAGATGAGGGGTAAGAATGAGGACTTGCTGGATTATGACACACTGACTTTCGAGGAACAGTTGCTGGCACAGTTCAAGATGCCTGATATGGCTAAGTTTAACGGGAATGGGGATCCAAGGGTGCATCTCCGGCAGTTTGTATTAGTCATGAGTTCAGTCGGCTTATCTCAGCGCCAAGTGCAGAAAATGTTTGGAATGTCGCTCGAGGGAGCTCCCGTGGTGTGGTACCACAGTTTGGAGAAGAAAGTGAAGGAAGATTGGAGGGAGTTGGCTGATGCCTTCCTGAAGCAGTATGTCACTGACCTAGAGATCAATCTGTCACTCCGTGATCTAGAGAATGTTAAGCAGAAATCGGAGGAGAGTTTTAAGAAGTATGTGGACCAGTGGAGGGGTCAGTTGTTGAAGATGCAGACTAGGCCTTCGGAGAAGGATCAAATTAAGATGATTATCAAGGGCACCAAGCCCTCTATTTACAGCAAGTTGAGGAGGATGACCTCCATGATTGCAGACTTTCGGCAGTTGAGGGAAACTATCATGGATATTGAGGAAGAAGAGGCCGAGAATAGAAAATTCTATGGTCTGAACAGGAGGCCCATTTGGGGAACATCGGGAACAAAGCCCGTTTCTGCTGAGATTGCCACTTTCCGGAACCGGAGATTTTCAACTTGGGAAGACCCCGTCAAAGGTGCTAGAGAAAATGAAGAGGCAAGGGCTCTTAAAACCCTTGGAAGCCAAACCATTACCCAATCCCCTACCATCACATTATAACCTAAGCCTTTACTGTCACTTTCACCAACAAAAGGGCCATGACACTAACAATTGCGCCCGACTCCGCCATGAAATCAAAGACCTGATAGACTCCAAGAAAATACCTGACCCAGAAACAGAACAGCCTGACACACACAGAAACCCCTTACCCAATTACCGTGCCGTACCACCACCAGCCTATATGATCAATTCTGGCCTCCAAGAAGACCTTGTCCTAAAATCCTTTCACCCTCAAGCCTTTTGCCTGGGAATCTGGGATAGCACTAGTGAAGATGAGACTGAGCAAGGGAAAAACTTTTGGCTTGATTTCTCTAGCAGTGACGAGGAAGAAGTAAGAGGAATGACGCGCAATGGTCTTTTTTACAATGATATGGCAGATAAGGGTAAAGAAGTTTTGACAGATGGTAGAGAAGTGGTTGAGACTGCAGAAAATACTGAGGAGGATTTAGTGCTGAGGCAATTGAGGAACACTAGAGCACAAGTGAGTATCTGGGAACTGTTATGTGCATCTCGGGAGCATAGGCAAGCCATGGTTGAGGCTTTGAGCAAGATTGTGGTACCGGAAGACGCCAACCCCGCAATGTTTATTGGGTCGGTTCAGAAGGAAGCTTTGCAATATCTTTTTCTGAGGATGAACTCCCAGCAGAGGGGAGGAATCATAACAGGCCTCTATTTATCAGGGCCGAGGTGAGGGGCAAGAGAACTTCGTGTGTAATGGTGGATGACGGTTCGTCCATCAATGTGTGCCCGCTGAAAATTCTGGCAAGATTGGGTATGAAAGCAACAGACTTGGACCCCTCCAATATGACTATTAAGGCTTATGATGACAGTAAAAGAGGAGTTGAGGGTACCTTTGTGGATATGGTCAAGGTAGGACCGATTGAAGATGAGGTTGAGTTCACAGTACTGGACATCCCGGCTACTTTCGCCTTATTGTTGGGAAGGCCTTGGTTTCACAAACTTGGGGGCGTGCCTTCCACTTTACATCAGATGATCAAGTTCATATGAGGGAGAAGTTGTTACTATCCGGGCTGAGTTAGATAATGTCGTGGCTGCCTTGGAGATACAACCTTTCACGAGGTTTCAGGTGTCAGCTACTTTTGAGGAATGGGTGGATCCTAGGGTGGCTAGGATCATGAAAAAATGAAGTTTGAACCGGGTGAAGGTTCAAGATTGCCAGATTTCAGAGGACAGACTACTCGGAAAGGTGGGGGTACAAATCTGATGAAGAAAAGCCAAAGGTCAAGAAAAAGGGCCTGAAACTGATGGAATGTTTTGTGAAAGCTTCGGGATATCAAGGGGAGCCTGAACCTGTGGAAGTTAATGGAATTGTGGTACCTGGGTTTGAGATCTTCCAGGATATGTTGGGTAAGAGCTGATAGTTGAAGAAATTGTGAAGAAAGAAGAAGAGAATTGGGATGAAGAACTAATGAAGTTGGAGAGCCTGACTCTGGGAGAGGATGAAAAGTTTGAGGAAGACCTGATTGCAGAGGAAGAAGTGTCTATATATGATGAAGACATCTACCTTCCTGATTTGTTTGAATGTACTTCCGCATTATCAAATAATAAAGACATTTCTTTTGCTTACTTGCCTGAGTCATTTCCATTTACTATGCACGAATCAAGCATATTTGATATCAGTTCGGCCAGAACTACTGCATTTAACTTGGTTACACTCGAGAACCCCAAAGAAATTCTGATTGCAAGTGAAGTTACCTCTGAAGAGAAGGAGAAACTAGAAGAAGTGTTGGTCAGATATGCCAAAGTGTTTGCTTGGTCCTATGAGGACATGCCTAGGGTAGACAGAAACATTTCCCAACAGACAATACCAACTTATTCGAATATGAGGCCAGTAAAACAGAAACTCCGATGGATGAGACCAGAATGGGCTGAGAAAGTCAGAGAGGAAGTTAAGAAACAGATAGATGTGGGGTTCCTAGAAGTAGTAAAGTATCCTGAGTGGTTGGCTAATATAGTACCGGTGCCAAAGAAAGATGGGAATGTCAGAATGTGTGTAGACTACAGAGATCTCAACAAGGCTTGTCCGAAAGATGATTTTCCTCTGCCGCATATAGATGTTCTGGTTGATAGTGCGGCTTTATCTGCTATGTATTCATTTGCAGATGGGTTTTCAGGTTACAATCAGGTTCTCCATGGCTGAGGAAGACAAACAACAAGACTGCATTTGTTACTGAGTGGGGTACTTATTGTTACAAGGTTATGCCATTTGGGCTTAAGAATGCGGGGGCTACCTATCAGCGGATGGCCACTACACTTTTCCATGACTTGATGCACAAAGAGATTGAGGTATATGTGGATGACATGATGGTGAAATCAAAGATAAGATTTGGGCATATTGAAGCAATGGAAAGGTTTCTTCAGAGAGTTGACAGATACAACCTGCGGCTTAATCCCAAGAAATGTGTTTGGGGTAACATCAGGGCAATTGCTTGGTCATACAGTGGGATGGGCGGAATAGAGGTAGACTCCGAAAAGATCAAGGCATCACAGAAATGCCTGCACGCGAAGACAGAAAAAGAAGTCAGAGCATCTTGGGGAATTCAGTACATCAGTCGGTTCATCGCCATGTTGACATCAGTATGTGAGCCTATCTTCAAACTGTTGAGAAAGTTCAGCCATTGAGATGGAATGAACAGTTTCTGACAGCCTTCGACAAAATCAGAGAATACTTGGTAAGCCTCATGTATTGAAGCCTCTGAGACCGGGCATACCTTTGATATTGTATTTGGCTATAGAATCAGAAGCACTGGGGGCATGATGGTACAAGAGCAGATGAGACAGGGGTAGAACATGCAGTCTATATATGAGTAAGAAGATGCTCCCGTATGAGGCTCGATATCAGAAGTTTGAGAGATCTGTCTTCAGTGGTATGGGCTTCCATAAAATTGCACGGCATTATTTCCAGTCATACAAGATCCAGATAGTGGCCAAGGAAAATCCTCTGAAATATCTTCATTCGTGCCTTCACTAGTGGGAAAATTGGGCAGATGGTTGGTATTGCTGACAGGTTTGACATTGAGTATCTCACCTCCAAGTGATCAAAGGGCGAGCAAGTAGCAGAGTTTCTAGCAATGCAACCTATTGAGGGGGATCAGTATAAGTTTGAATTCCAGATGAAGAGATCCAAGCAATATAAGTCCAGAGATGGAAGATGTATTTTGATGGAGCAGTGAATTATAAGGGAGCCGGAATGGGGATCGTGATGAGTGACCCCCGAGGGAGAGACTTTGCCTTTGGCCAAGAGGTTGACATTCAGAGTGACTAACAACATGGCCGAGTATGAACATGTGCTCTCGGTTTGACACATTGATAGCCTTAAAGGCCGGGAGTGTGGAAGTCTAACGGAGATTCTATGTTGGTGGTCAGCAGATGCGAGGAGAAGGGAATTGAAAGAAGAACAGTTGAAACCTTACCTTTTTCACCTCAGAAAGTTAGCACAGGTAATCCCCAAGTGTAAATTTCAGCACTTACCGAGAGAAGAGAATCAGATGGCAGATGCATTGGCTACACTTGCAGCACTTGGGAAAATCCAGAAAGTTAGTGATGAGACCGTTGATACTGACAACAGTGAGCAGACCTGTTTATGAGATAGAAAGAATTCTGGAAGTTGAGGTCGACGATGGTAAACCTTGGTATTATGACATTCAGAGGTATCTGGAACATGGTGAACTCCCGGAAGGGGCATGCAGAAAAGACAGAATAGCCATTCAGAAGTTAGCTTCCCAGTATGTGATTTTGAAAGGGGAACTGTACAAGAGGCAAGCAAACGGTATTCAGTTGAAGTGTTTGAGAAAGGAAGAAGCTCAGCATGTAATGGAAGAAATACACGCCGGGGTATGTGGTCCGCACATGAACGGGTTGAATCTGTCCCGAAAGATAGTGAGACAAGGTTTTAATTGGTCAACCATGGAAAACAGACTGCGCGAAGATGGTAAAGCACTGTCATGACTGTCAAGCACACAGTAATTTGAATCACTTACCACACACAGAATTGCACGGGTTGTCAGAGCCGTGGCCTTTCTCAGCATGGGGAATGATATGATTGGAGAAATTCGACCAAATGCATCGAATGGGCATCGCTTCATAGTAGTGGCCGTAGATTACTTCTCAAAGTGGGTGGAAGCCGAATCATTCCGCAATGTTACAGCAAAAAGCAAAACAGATGGCAAAGTTTATAGCTCGGAACCTCATTTGTCGGTATGGTATGCCGCATCATGTAGTGACAGACAACGGAGTTCAGTTTCAAGGATAGACAAAGGCGATGTACAGGGGTATGGGATAGGCCACCACAAGTCATCACCGTACAGGCCGCAGGCAAATGGGGCAGTTGAGGTAGCCAACAAGACTATAAAGACGATTTTAGCCAAGATGACAGAGAATTGCAGAGATTAGGCCGAGAAATTACCGTATGCTTTGTGGGGGTACAGAACATCAGTAAGAACGGCAAAAAGGGCCACGCCTTACTCTTTGGTCTATGTAATGGAAGCAGTGTTACCAGTGGAAGTGGAAATACAGTCTATGAGGGTCTTAGCAGAAGTAGAATTACCGGAACCAGAATGGGCCGCACAGAGGTTTGATCAGTTAGCACTGTTGGATGAGAGGAGGACGAAGTCTTTGTATCACATGCAGTTGTATCAGAAGAGACTAGCCCGGGCATTCAATAAGAAAGTACGTCCCACCAAGATCAGAAAGGGTGATTTGGTACTTAAGCAGTCGAGGCCGTCGACGATAGATTCGAGAGGAAAATTCAGACCTAACTGGGAAGGACCTTACATAGTGCAGAAGGTAATGTGAAATGGGGCAGTGAAGCTATCAGACTTGGAACGTAATGAGTTCACCGAGCCGATCAATGTGGACAGATTGAAGCAGTACTTTGCCTGAGGGAAAAAGGACCGAGCAGTCACCAAGGGAATTGGCAGAAGACCTAACCCAACGGAGTAGGAAAATCATTCATGCATACACGTAACATTGCATTCTTTCCGTGTTTGTTTTTGTTTTGTGTTCGCAGGTTTGAAGAAAAGAGAAAGCGGCAGAAATGAGCCAAACAGCGTCAACATAGTTTCAGTTTTTGGGGATGAGTCCCAAGGGGCGAGGCCCACATCAGTACCAGTCTGGGGGCGAGGCCCACATCAGCAACAGTTTGGGGCGAGGCCACATTAGTATCAGCTTATGGGCGAGGCCACTTTTGTCAGCGGTGTTGGGTCGAGGTTCCCAGGGTCGAGGTGCCCCCGTTGTCGGTTGTAGTTCCGGGCTGAGGTACCCAGGGTCGAGGACCCACTACATCATCAGTTCGAGGGCGAGGCCCACTTTGTCAGTGGTGTTGGGTCGAGGAGCCCAGGGTCGAGGTGCCCCAGTTGTCGGTTGTAGTTTCGGGATGCGTCCCAGGGTCGAGGTGCCCACTACATCATCAGTTTGAGGGCGAGGTCCCTATTGTCAGTGTGGTTGTTGGTCGAGGTGCCCAGGGTCGAGGTGCCCCCGTTGTCGGTTGTAGTTCCGGGATGCGTCCCAGGGTCGAGGTGCCCACTAGATCATCAGTTTGAGGGCGAGGTCCCTATTGTCAGCGGTATTGGGTCGAGGTGCCCAGGGTCGAGGTGCCCCCGTTGTCAGTTGCAATTAGTAGGATGCGTCCCAGGATCGAGGTCCACTGCAGCACCAACTCAGCTCGAGGCAGTAGACGAACCAGGTAAGTGAAAATGTATTGCATAACTTTGATAGGGTTGTTCAAAGTCACACAATGCACAAGTCCCATCAAAGTGGGGGCGACTGTAGGCATTGCATTTTTGCATGTGAAACCCGATGATGAGTCTCAGTTGGAGGCACTACCTTTTAAGTCACGGAAGTCGTGATAAACGGATATCGGAAGGGGAAATTCAGGATGAGTATGCTATCAGAGTCGTTTCACATGTTCACTGTTTCCGTTCGTGCTGCGTTCTTAAACACGTTCGAACGTCAGGCAGATTGCGGGCGTTCGTGTCGCGTTCGAATTGACGTTCGAACGGTATCGGTATTTCTGGTTTTGCTGTTAGCCTCATGACCCGAGCCCATTTAGCCCACATGCACCCTAGCCTAGCCAAGCCCACTTAAAACACACCCCAAATTAAATCAAATATTAAGTTAAATATTAATTAGATAATGTAATTAAATTAAATAATTAATCAAGTCATATACCAAATTAAATAAAACAAATAAAAACTAAATAATCACCTACCAAAATAATAAAATACTTACACAAACATAAAATAAGTATATGCCTAATATAAACTAATCAAATATAATCATTCCTAACTAAATAAGATATTTACCAATCTAAAATATTTGACTTCCTAATCAACACCAATCTAATCTTGTAACTCCTCTAATTTAATAATTTTGTCCCCCCTCAATCTTGCGTATGCCATTCTTGAGAAGCCTAAATTAGAAACCAAGATCCTATTCCTTGTGAGACAAGGTGAAGCCCTAGCCATTTTCTATATAAACAACCACCACCCAAAGCCTCTCCCTCCTCTCTATAGTTCACGTTTTTCACAAGCAAAAGAAGCCAAAAATTCTGTCCACTCTCCATTCTCTCAAGTTCCCACATTCTACAAAGAAATAACACAAAAATTCTCTTCATCTCCTTCCCCTAATCACCGAAAATCATACTTCCATACAGCAACCATACACGCCCAAAATAGTAGCAAAACGACATTAAAACAGTAGCCCGAAATCACCTTAAAACAGCAGAAAAAATACCCCAAAACAGCCCCTTAAATCACCTAAACCAGTAACTAAAAACTGTACTTTTAATCCTTAAAACAGTAACTAAAAAACTGCACTTAATGCCTTAAAAAAAAACACCCAAAACAGTCCATTAAAACACCAAAACGGTGACCTGAACAGCAAGCAGAAATACAGACGAAACAGTAGCAAAGTGGAGGCCAAACAACAGTAAAACGGAGGCCAAACAGCAAGCAAAACAGCAAAACAGTGAGCCAAGATGCTAAACCAGTGAACCGGAGAAGTAGCGGTGTGATAGCCCTTCCGACGGCCGTGAAACGCGAGTTCGAAAGTCAACATAAAAGGTTAGACCTGAGGGTATTTTCCACATTCATTTTCTGTTTTATTAGTATTATTTATTGAATATTGCTTAAATGATTGTTATGTTGAAATGCATGTTGTGGCCCTTGAGTAGATAAATATGCATGGATTATGAGATATGGTATGTTGTGGCTTTGGAATAAAACGAAAGATGTGTCACCTCTCGCGGTATATCGGATGGAAACCCGGACATAAATTTCATAGCCGATTCCGAATGGACGGTAGTATGATCTGTACTCAGGATACAACTCCACGTACCGCTTGAGTAAATGACACTTTCTTTTGTCATATATTGCTTTGATTTATTTATTTTTCATCATTTGAATTCTGCATGTTACTTTTGTATGCGTGATTCAATCGAGTGCATGGGCTTAGTAAGTGCGATGAAAGGTCCCCTACTTGGAGGGGTTAAAATCCTTTACCACGATGCTTTGCCGCGCCGGTTGATGTGTGTTCGGTTGAATGCAAGATACGTTCAATCGGGCACACTAAGTTTGATATTATTGTTTTTAATTCTTTGTATGCATGATTCAATCGAGCGCATGGGCTAGTAAGTGCGATGAAAGGTCCCCTATTTGGAGGGGTTAAAATCCTTTACCACGATGCTTTGCCGCACCGGTTGATGTGTGTTCGGTTGAATGGAAGATACGTTCAATCGGGCATACTAAGTTTGATATTATTTTTTTAATTCTTTGTATGCATGATTCAATTGAGCGCATGGGCTTAGTAAGTGCGATGAATGTCCTCTATTTGGAGGGGTTAAAACCCTTTACCACGATGCTTTGCCGCGCCGATTGGTGTATACTCGATTGGATACGAGATGAGTTCGATCGGATACGTGAGGTCCCACATTGTGGATTTGTTTGTCTATGAATGTGTTGCATGCATCAGGTCTGGTTCCGTTCGAACGCGTTCTCGAACGCCACACGAACGTGAACCTTCTATTTACCGTTCGAACGCATTCTCAAATGCTACGCGAACGCGCACGCATTTTCTTAGTTTCATCATGCATCAGGTCTGGTTCCATTCGAATGTGTTCTCGAATGCCACACGAACGTGAACCTTATGTTTACCGTTCGAACGCGTTCTCAAACGCTACGCGAACTCGCACGCATTTTTTAGTGTTTCATGCATCAGGTCTGGCTCTGTTCGAACGTGTTCTCGAACGCTATACGAACGCGAACCTTCTGTTTACCGGTCGAACGCGTTCTCGAAAACTACGCGAACGCGCACCCACTGAACTGAGTCATTTTCATCAGATTTCATACATAATTGTTCCTAGTAGCTATCCCTTCGTATGATGAATCTGATTGCTTCTCTGTGTTACGCAAGATTGTGTAGGTATTATTCATCTGTATTCCTCACATGTATGAGTACAATGTGTTTAACGTATTACAATTCATATATCCATGTCATGATAGCATTTGAGTATTATTTCTCGTGGTATATCGGATGGAAACCCAGACATAAATTCCGTAGCCGATTCTGATGGACGGTAGTGCGGTCTGTACTTGGATACAATTCCACGTACCACTTGGAAAAGTGCTCACATGTGTGCTTGTGTGGTTAATGTGTGTGCTTGTGTTTTTTTTGAATACAATATGCCAATGAAGTCGTATGTTCGTTGCTACTTTGATGTATTTTCAAGCATGCAATCTTAGATGTGAAATATATGTAAATTCAGGTGTAAGTTTTATTTTTGTGCATATGGATTTAGAAGCATGATACTCTTGGAAATAAGTGTTACTTAAGCTTGATTAAATTATTACACAAATCCTTTCATTACAAATGACATAAGTAAGAGACCATTTCGAACCCAACGGTTTGAGGTCTTCCCTTGCGAGGGGTGAGTGCGGCCTTAAATCTCATTTTCCCGGTTCACACCGGGTGGCGACTCCATTATTCTCCGGTTTAGTCCCTCGTGGCTACTCTGTACTCCCAAACGGGCCGCGAGCCCGGGACAGCATGCATCATCCAGTTTCCGTGTCCCACACATGGCTTCACCATTCTCTGACACGTTTCCACAACATGCATTCGCTGGTCTATGTGGCCAAGTTTCCTATAAATAGGAGCGTCCGACATTAGAAATGTTCATAATTTTTTCCTGATTCCTCTGTAAATCTTGGAGAGAGTCTTGTTTTTTTATTTACTTAAAGCTTTTTGTAATGTCTTTTTCTTTCAATAATAAAAGTACAAGTATTTTTTATTACAAAATGAGTAGCTAATTCTTTTCTGTTGGGGTAAGAGTGAAGCTTTTATAATGGAAACATAGATTAAACTCGCTTCTATTATAATAAATAAATTGAAATCTAATGATTAAAACTTGATTTAATTCTTGATTAATAATTGACAATCTTTCTACTGCCTTTATGGCTGGTTTTATCTTTCTATCGCCTTTATGGCTGGTTTTATCTTTATACCGCCTTTATGGCTGGTTTTATCTTTCTACCGTCTTTATGGCTGGTTTTATCTTTCTACCACTTTTATGGCTGGTTTTATACGATTTTGGCATAATTAAGTACCTTGGTAGGACTTGTTATAGACAAACGGTATCACCGCCTTTATGGCTAGTTTTATATTTTTGGCATGCTTAGTACCTTGGTAGGACTAATTATTGACAGAAATGACTACCGCTTTTATGGCTGGTTCTTTTTATTGGCATAATTAATTCCTGTAATAGATTAAGTGGGTAAAAAATGGTAATTTATAAATTGACGTATGGAACCAATGCCCAAATATTCTAGCATAATTTCATAACTCTTCTTATACTCAATACTCAACTTTTCTACACATTAAAACTCTGACAGTGAACACTTAAAATACATTAAACATATAGTATTTATTATATAAAATTTTAGTTACATGACATATTCTAATCTTAACTGAACTGGACTCTGACTCGACCTGGTGGAACAAACCCTCTAGTGACTGCCATCAATATCCATCCTCCCAACCTCGTCCTCCATATAACCTATAAAACAAAACACTGGGAGTGGGGGGTTAGATCGTTTGAACGATCTAAGTGAGTGGATGATAAAAATAAAAACTTATGTGCTTTAACGAAAACTCATGGTTATAAAACCAAAACAGTCACAAGAAAACTATATTTTTCTGAAAACTCTTTCTTTATCTGGAAACACATTATTTCTGTAAAATTAGACTGAAAAGGGCTTTTCTGTCAGTAAAATTCGGAGTCTTTCTATAAAACTAACATTTCATTCTAAAACTTGTTTAGAAAACTATCATTTCTGAAAACTATATCTCTGAAAACGTTTTCTCTTAAAATCTATCACTGAAATCTATCTCTGAAAATAAAATCTGATGCATGGGGGTGTTACGTATCATCGTTCCCCCATACGACTAACTAGTGGTCTTGGGGCGTTATGTTGGGGTTGGTGCTCAGAACGCCAATTCTCGGTTGTATTTCTTTATGAAAACTTCTGTAAAACGTTATTATTTTGAATAATATATGCAGTTTCTATAATATAATGTATCTTTTATTATGGTAAAGATGTAATGACCTTAGAATGACTTGTCATGGTGCAGTTGCAAAAGCGTCGCAACTGACATTGAGTTGTATCATGACGTTGTCATTCTCAGACAGTTCCTGGTCAAAGTTTACACTACCTGGTCAGTATAGTAAACCCTTTGAGACCGATACATGTCGTATATTGGAATATATGATTCCAATGGTTTCTCAATGAATCATAAGTCTTGGAGACTAGTATAGACGTGGAGGTGTTTATAGCGGATAAACAATGAACGACTCACCGAAGATTCTTAATAGATGGTACACCAACGTCAATAAGAATCTTATTGGGTTGAGTAGCACTTGTGATTCTTCGACTTGAGATACCACTGTGGGCGCATGAGACATCTTCTACACTTAGATGGCAGTCACGTCACCGATCTATTAAGATCAGACCTCCGTCTGTTCGTTGGGTCTAGATAGATCCTCAGGGTGTCCTGTGTCTATCGAGATATGACCTGTCAGTTCTGTGTATCAGAGCATAGGTAGTCCATATGATTAGCAATCAGATAAAAACCATGGGCTCGTGGTACATTTTAAAAGTTAGTTCTAAATGTTCTTTTTGAGATTGCTAATAGAATAGTCGACTGGATAATCCCTATAGAGATTTGACGTTTACATCTATATCTCTGGGATTTATCCGGATACCTGTGATGGAGGAATTATATATTTGCTATGACCTCGACCTGTATGATTCAGCGAGTTTATCCGTGATCGTCATAATTTACGGGTGGATAAATTATGGACATGAAATTGGATTTTGTGACGGATATGTTAGACAGTTATGACCCATAGCGTCACTATTTGTAAAAGACATTGTGTTTTTGTACAAATTCATTATGTAGCAATGGAAATTGCATTTTATCATTTCGTAATTAGATTACTTAAATGTGTGAATGATGAAAGTCCTTATGATTAGTTCCAGATTGAGATGATATGAGACAGTATCAATCCACGATGATTTAATCATTAAATATCTCTAGTCGTAGTATTATCGAGACTGGACATCGATAGTGCGGAATAGACTAGTATCGCACTTGTGCGTGTTATGGAAGCGTAACAATATAGTTCTCATATATTTAAGTATTGGATACTTATGCAAGTGTGGTAGGAGGTTGTGTTTTACCGATGGTACAGAAAACAGCTTCGCTCTGGATAGACCCCACGGAATCCCATTGGTAGTATGACTATGTGTCTATGGGAGTCCATATCAGGGTAGATGTATTTGGTCTTAACCTGAGACTTGCATCGCTAGTACTTGCGACAATCAATACGCTTTGGTTTTGGTCGTCCAGGACTTTAACAGGTTCTGTGTACACCTCTTATGGGTTTATTGAGAATCGTAGTGTATTGGGTGTGATGTCAAGATGGAAGTATCACTTCAGTCATATGGAGATGATGGTCACGCTGAGATACAGAACTGGTTCTCTAAAAGGTTGGAATCGTCGGGATAATATGACTAGGTCATGATTATCCGATAATAAAGAGACTAGTTGCTAGTGATCCGATATATGCTTCGTATGGGGCAGACACTATTCCAGCCCCAGGCCTTGCATGTGACATCCGATATTGGATCACGAGATACATAATACTACGTATACTATGCCTGCCATAGATCATATATTCCATTAAGAATATTTCTGGAGAATTTGGTAGGCATGGCACTTTGCTAGAAGACAACCTTGTCTTGTAAATCGGTAAAAACGTAGTACAAGGTACGTACGTGTTCGGATAGTCTGACGACCGGATTTACTGCCAACATATCCAGGGATCTTTTGGGTCGCTTCCCGAAGATTCACCGATGACGTATGATTCGAACTTTATTAATATGGGATTAATAGCAGAGAGACTTTATCTAGGATAAAATACTAATTGAAGAGAGTGAACGATTAATTTGGAATTAATCGATAAAATAATATATTCGATATATTATACGAAATTGGATTTCAATGCGGAATTAAAATTGGATTTTAATTCGGGCTAAGGAATTGATTTAAAATTAATTCGCAAGCGACGTGAATGGTAATTTTGCTATGCATGATTATTGAATTAAATTTGATTTAATTACGACGCAATCGAAAACTCGTTAATTTGGAATTAACGAAACCGAGCCCGGAATGTGTTTGCGATGCCACTCCGATTTTGAATCAAGTGAGGCCGTAAGTCACATCGCGAGTCACATCACTTGTCACTTTAGTGATAGATGTCTTAGTCACCTTTTTGGTGAGTGACATGCAGTCACTATTCATAATGTTGGTTGGTGTGGGCATTTAATGTCATTTTGGAGCCAAAATTGGCTTTGACTTTTTGGAAAGGATATACCAATTTTTGGTAAATGTTTTTCATGATGTTTTTTGAAAACAAATTGCAAAACAAAAGAAAGAAACTCTCTCTCCATTTTCTTTGAGAAAACCGTGAGTTCCATAGAGGAAAGGAAGCTTGATTTTTCTTTCATCTTTTGCTAGCACAAACAAGGGATCAATACAAGGTGATAGGGAAACCGAACTAAGAGCTTGGGATCCATTTGAAGCTTGGAGCTTGTAGAACATCTTCGACAAATCCACCTTGGCCGAAACTTGGAAGCAATGAGGGAAAAGTTTTGTTGATCATCACATCCAAAGCCGTTCAATGTAAGTGTGTTTCCGCCACTCTTCGTTGCGTATTCATTCTATTTATATGCTTATATTGATCTTGGGACCACCCTAGAAACCAACATGATATGCTGAATCTAGAGAGTCTCACTAATGAAATATACTCGTAGAGCACTAGGGCAACAATTATAAATAATGGTGATTATTTATAAAGTCGTTTAAAGGTTAAATGCAAAATACATGTGTAGGGACCCGATAGTCATTTCCTTAATTTTTGTGTATTTGCATTTAATGTTAGATTGATTCAAATACACATTAATTAATTGTCAAATTGAGATATTTGACTAATATCATATATATATATATATGTATTTAATATTTAATGTAAATATATTACATATATTTAATATATTTGTATTTAATTATTTAATAATTTAATTAATTGTTAAATGATTAAATTAATTAAAGTATAGCTATTTTAAACTTATGATATTTGTTTTAATGGCTAAGTTGCCATTGTTGACTTGGTTGAAAAAGTCATTAAAGTGTAATGATCATTTAACCAAGTTGGCAACTTGATATTTAATTGAAATGAAAACAAAATATCTAGATATCTTATACACCAAAATTCGGCCAAGGCCTAATGGGAGGGGTATAAATTGTTTTCTTTCATTTTAGGGTTACACAAGTTTAAAACATACAAAAAGAACACAAAGAGTTTAGAGCAAGTTTGAAGGCCAAAGAGAAAAAGTCTTGGAAAATCTAGCTTTTGGTAAGTTTTTTCTTTAAACCTTCAACATGGAATTGTTTCTAACTACCTTAGAAACATTTTGTGATGGTTTTATGTTCTTTCTACTATTAAATTTTTGTTTGTTTGTTTGAGAACTTGAATGAAAGTTTGATGCATGTTAAAGGCCTTGAAATTGTTTCATAGGTTTGCTTATGATTCTTTAGAAATCAAAGTTGGTAATCTAGAGTTTTTGACCCACTCTTAAATGACCTAGATTTGTTCTATAGTTATTTTATTGTGTTGAGACTTGATTTGAATGGAAGAAACATGATTGAAGTATTGGATTTTGTCAATTTGGTCTAATTTGTCCAATTTGAAGAAATTGAAAAATTAGGGTTTAAGACCACTTCCAAATTTGGAGCTTTTCATTTATATGGTGTATTTGGATGTGTATATGATACATATTAAATCTTATGTTGATTGGATTTCATTTGCATGTGTTTTGAACAATGGAAATGCAAAATGCACTTACCCCCCTCCCTTTGTGAAGCTCACGACCTTGGGCCAATATTTGGGAAATTTAATTTGCTAATTGTATTTGACATTTGAGACATGTTAAATTCATATTAGAAATGATTTAGAATCATTCAAAATTGTTTTGAACAATTTCGGATTAAAAATAAACAAAATACTTGGTTTATGGGTAATTCGGTAAATTCACATAAATTTTGATTTATAGTGTTTTATTTCATAATTTGATTATTGTATAATAAAATAAATAAATTTATTTTATTAATCCGAGAAAAATTTTTGAAATCGGAAAATTCTGATTTTCCACTATTCCACTGCGTTATCAGATTTCCGCAATAAAACCCCTTCAAAATGGTATCAGAGCGAGTCTGATTCTAAGCTCCCTAATATGATTAGCCCTTTAATTCAATATTTAATCATGTTTTCTTGACTTTATACATGCATGTTATAATCTAATTTGATTAGATTTATGGTGTATGACACTTAGCGGAAAATCCCTAATTAATAAGGTTTAAATGTAATTATGTATTTGATGTTGGACAGTTATGACCTAAAGCGTCACTATTTGTTCAGATCATGGTGTTGTGTACAAATTAACTATGTGACAAGGAAATTGCTCTCTTATCATTTGTGATTAGATCACCAAGATGTATAAATGATAGGAGGTCCTTATGATTAGTTCCTGGATTGAGATGATATGAGACAGTATCAATCCACGAAGGTTTAATCATTAAATATCCCTAGTGTGGTATTATCGAGATTTGACATCGATAATGCAGAATAGACTAGTATTACACTTGTGCGCGTTGTGAGGGCATAACAGCATAGTTCTCATATATTTGGGTATATGATACTCATGCAAGTGTAGTAGAAGGTTGTGTTTTACCGATGGTACGGAAACCACCTTCGCTCTGGATAGACCCCTCGGAATTCCATTGGTAGTATTACTATATGTCTATGGAAGTCCGAATCAGGGTAGGTGTATTTGGTCTTAACCTGAGACTTGCACCGCTAATACTTGCGACAATCAATGTACTTTGGTTTTGGTCATCCAGGGCTTTAACAAGTTCTGTGTACGCCTCTTCTGGGTATATTGAGAATCGTAGTGTATTGGGTGTGATGTCGAGATGAAAGTATCACTCCAGTAATAGTGGAGATGATGATCACGTAGGATACGGAACTCGTTCTCTTATATGCCGCAGCTATCGGGATATTATGACTAGGTCATGTTTATCTGATTATAGAGACTAGTTACCAGAGATCCGATATGTGCTTCGTACGGGGCAGACACAATTCCAGCCCCAGGCCTTGCACGTGACATCCGATACTGGATCGAAATACGCAATACTACGTATACTACGCCTGATATAGATCACATATTCCTGTAAGGATATTTCTGGAGAATTGGGTAGGCATGGCGCTTTGCTAGAAGCCAGCTTGTCTTGTAAATCGGTACAAACGTAGTACTAGGTACTTACGTGTTCTGATAGTCCGACGACCGGATTTACTACCAATATATCCGGAGATCTCATAGGTCGCTTCCTGAAGATTCACCGATGACGTATGACTCGCACTTTATTAATCTAGGATTAATTAATGAGAGAGATAAAAATTAATCTAGGATTAATTACGGAGATATTTTATCTGGGATAAAATATTAATTAAAGAGAGAATACGATTATTTTGGAATTAATCGATAAAATAATATATTTGATATATTATACGAAATTAGATTTCGACGCGGAATTGAAATTAGATTTTAATTCGGGTGAACGAGTTAATTTAGAATTAATTCGTTAGCGACGTGAATAGTGATTTTTCTAGGCATAATTATTTAATTACGTCGCAACGAAAAATTCGTTAATTTGGAATTAGCGAACTCGAGCCCGGGAGTGTTTGCGGACGCACTCGTATTTCGAATTCAAGTGCTGCCACAAGTCACATCTACCGTCAAATCATTAGTCACTTTGATTGATGTGATGTCTAGTCACATTGAGTGATTGACAACATGTCACTTGTGATTGATGTGAGTTGGTGGAAGGCATTAAATGCCTTTTGGCTCCAAAATTTGGTTGACCTTTTTGAAAGGCTAATACCAAATTTTTGGTATATGTATTATTTGGATTTTGGAAATCAAATAATCAAAAAAAAAAACACTATCTCTATCTTCATCTCTCTCTCACGGCCTAGGGCCTTATTTTCTTCTTCCATTTTTGGCACAACGCCGAGAACAAGGAGAAGCAATATGAAGTTTTGCGGTAAAATTTCAAAGGTGCTAGCACACTTCCGGACTCTTGCGAAGGTGATAGGGAACCGTACTTGTGAGCATGGAATCACACAAAGCTTGGAGCTTGGAGGGATCACCATTGCCGAATTATTGGAGGACAAAAAACAACAGCAAAACCGTGAGCTTCAAAGGGCTTAAAGAGTTTTTATTGTTCGTCGCATCGCTCAACCGCTCAATATAAGTATTCCATAACTTCCTTATTGTATTCGCACGTATGTTTCATCGCTTAATCGATCCTCGGGACTTAGAGAAACCCAAATTTGATGCATGTTATGTGGTCCATATTGTTGATACGGTTTAAAATATTTCTCTGTGACTACATCCGAGACCGTGCCTCTGCTGTGAGGGTATAGCCGATAGAGATTTATTTATACCGGATGTATATCAGATACTAGATAAATTCAAGCGAAAGCGGAATCCTAAACGTGCCCTAGTTTTCAGGGTTACGCAAGTAACTTGAGTTTATCATTGACGAGTTTAACCTTGGTACGTCTCCTTGTGGGCGACAACGAGAAACGACAAGGATCAGAAACCCAGGAGTCACTAGTGAGTGATTGACAAATGAGTTGTCTACCTAATGAATATACGTAGGCGAGACCGTGCCTCTGCTGTGAGCTAAAATATATTCACGGGATCCACCTTTCACATTTATATTTAATTTAATTATTAAATCTTTGTATTCTGTTTGGGGAACACATTATTGCATGATTTAGTGGGAGGGGCATTTTTAGATTAAAAATCCATGATCTGGTTTATGCTTATGATATTATATGAAACTGCTTAAATTTCTGCTAACCGTTTTTCGTGATCTATATGATAGATTTGCGATGGCGGCACCATCCACAAATCAGTTTGTGCGTATGCTTGATGCGAACAAACTAAAAGGCGCTGATAACTTCGCCGATTGGGATCTGGATTTGAGGATTGTCCTCGATTCCGAGAGGTTGGGATATGTTTTTGAGGGTCCACTGCTCCTTTTTGTGGCAGAGGACGCTACACACAACACCGGAGGAACACGAAGTCTTCTAAGCTTGTAAGGATGATGATTTAAGGGTTAAATCATACATCTTAAGTTCGCTTTCACCGGGACTCAAGAAACAGTATTATGGCATGTCAGATGCTTATACTATGATGACATGATTAAGACAATCATTTGAGAACCAAGAACAAGTTATGTTCATAAGGTCGCAATGGAACTGTTCCATGCGCGATTGGATAAGGGGCAAGTTGTTAGCCCACATGTTCTTCATATAATCGATTTGATCGATCAATTGAGGTAACAAATAATCATTCTGAATGACATTCTTGGTATGAGTGTTATTCTTGGTTCTCTCCCAGCTTCTTATCGCCAGTTCGTGATGTACTTCAACATGAACGGGATTATCTACCTACCAAGCTGCATAGGATGTTACTCACGGCGGAATAGGACCTCAAGAGAATACCGACTCGCCCTCCAGACCTACTTCACTTTCTACTTTTCCCAGACTTGGTCAAAGGGAAATAAGAAGAAAGGGAAGAAGAATAAGGGTCTCGGTTCTCAACCACAGGCAAAGATAACAAAGCCCAAGAGGGCTTCTGAAGACAAGTGTTATCACTGCAGCAAAGTCAGGCACTGGAAAAGGAACTGTCCTGACTACATTTCCCAGCTGAGGAGGGAGAGAGCATCTATATTAGGTACATTTATTTTTCCAGTTATTGATTTATCTTTGGCTTGTGAAGCCGTTACATCCAACTGGATTTTAGATTCTGCTTGTCCCATTCACATTTGCAATTCGTTGCAGGTGCTGAAGGAAAGTAGAAGACTGAAGCCTGGAGAGATACAGTTGCAATTCGGGAGTGGAGACTCTCTGGATGCAGTTGAAGTGGAAGTATGTGAGATCTCATTACCGAATGAGACACTTTTGTTAAATGACTGTCATTTTGTACTGGATGTGTAACTAATTATATCACTTTTTGTATTGGATATAGAAGGCTTTCGTATTAATATTAAGAATTATTCTTTGTATTTATATGATAAAAGTAATATTCAGATCCTTTGTTGTCCAAACCAGCATGGTCATTATACATTGCAAACTTCAAAAGATATTTTAAATATTGGAGTTAATAAACGTAGTTTACCTGTAATTAATAATACTGAACTTTGGCATATGCGGCTGGGTCACATAGGCGTTAAACACCTTACCCAATTGGTTAGGAATGGTTTGATACCAGATCTTACCATTGAATCCTATCCAACTTGTGAATCGTGTATTCATTGTAAGATGACCAAAGCCCCATTTTCTAGTGTTGGACACCACGCCACTAACTTACTGGAACTCGTACATTCTGATGTATGTGGTCCACTAAGTCAGACTGCTCACAGTGGTTATTCGTACTTCGTTACCATTACCGATGATTTATCACGGTACGGTTTGTGTATTTGATGCGACATAAATCGGAAACCTTTGAAAAGTTCAAAGAGTTCCGAAATGAAGTAGAAAAACAAACTGGTCAATATATTAAATGCCTTCGATCTGATCGAGACGGTGAATATATGAGTGGTAAGTTCATGGATTATATGAAGGAGAATGGGATTCTCGCTCAATATACTCCTCCAGGTACTCCACAGCACAATGGAGTATCTGAGAGGAGAAATCAGACTTTATTGGATATGGTCCGATCGATGTTGAGTTCACAGATTTGCCCTATTACTTATGGGGCTACTCTCTTTTAACAGCTGCACATCTTTTGAATAAGATTCCTTCAAAAGCTGTTCCTACGAATTCGTATGAGATATGGTTTGTAGGATACCAAAGCTTAGTTACATTAAGGTTTGGGGTTGTCCTGCCTATGTCAGGGTGACTCAGCAAGATAAGCTTTCGCAACGAGGGTAAAAGTTTAGGTTTGTCGGATATTGTTCTATGATACTGAACATCGAAATGTGTTCGTAACTCGCTTCGTAAAATTTCTAGAAGTATAATTTTTTTAGAAGGTGGTAATCATAGACAGGTTGAACTTGATGGAGTCCAACCTGAAAACAACGAACCAACGGAGGAACCTGGAGTTCAAGTAGATGAAGGACCTTCAACATACACACTCCGTAGGTCAGAAAGGGTATCTATACCTCATGAATGCTTGTATTTGATACAAGAAAAGAGTCTAGATGTTCTCTTAGTTGAAGAGACTGATCATTTCACCTATAGAGAATCGATGTTGGACATCGACTCCGTGAAATGGCAAAGTTCCATGAAATCCGAGTTAGACTCAATGCATGAGAATCAAGTTTGGGACTTGGTTCCGCTTCCCGAAAGAATTGTTCCTATCAGTTGTAAATGGGTTTACAAAAGGAAGCGCGGGCCTGATGGTAAGGTTGAAACTTACAAGGCCCGACTGGTTGCAAAAGGTTGCACGCAGCGACCTGCGTCGACTACGATGAAACTTTTTCGCCAGTAGCAATGCTTAAGTCTATTCGAATTTTTATTTCTATAGCTGCGTGTCATGACTACGAGATTTGGAAATGGATGTCAAAACGACTTTTCTAAATGGATTTCTTGATGAAGAAATCTATATGGAACAGCCGGAAGGTTTTGCATCCAGCGAAAACTCTAGGGTATGGTATGTAAGCTTAAGAAGTCCATTTATGGACTTATACAAACTTCACGAAGTTGGAATCTTCGATTCGACGAGATTATTAGATCGTATGGTTTTCTCAAGAATTCGGAAGAATCATGTGTGTATCAGAAGGCCAGTGGGAGCATGGTCGTATTTTTAGTCCTATATGTTGATGACATCCTAATCATTGGGAATGATTTAGGTATGTTACAAAGCGTCAATGCGTACCTCTGTAATAATTTCTCCATGAAGGACCTGGGAGAAGCTTCATATGTTTTAGGGATAAAACTCTATAGAGATAGACAAAAGAGGCTGATTGGGTTATCCCAATCAACGTACATAGATAAGATCTCGGAACGGTATAATTTTGGTAACTGTAATACATCAAACATACCGTTCAGACATGGGATTCACCTTTCAAAGAAGATGAGTCCACAAACAGAAGATGAGAAGGTTAGAATGTCTAACCAACCTTATGCTTCGTGTTTGGGTAGCATAATGTATGCCATGTTATGTACAAGGCCTAATATCAGTTTCGCTGTTAGCGTAACTAGCAGATGTCTGTCCAATCTAAGTAATGACCATTGGATGGCCATTACACATATCCTCAAGTATCTTAAAGATACTAAGGATAAGTTAATAATTTATAGGAAACGCACTGCAAGTTAACGGGTATACGAATTCTGATTTCCAATCGGATCCCGATGATAGAAAGTCTACATCTGGATTCATATTTACCCTTAACGGAGGTGCAGTTTGTTGGAAGAGTTCCAAACAGGGATCAACAGCAGATTCCACCACTGAGGCGGAATATATTGCAGCTTCTGAAGCTGCAAAAGAGGCTGTGTACATAAAGAACTTTATCACAGAATTGGAGTTTATCCCAAGTATCGAGAATGCAATTTCGTTATACTGTGATAATACTAGAGCCATTGCGCAAGCAAAGGAACCGATGGCGTATAAAAAGTTGAAGCATGTGGAACACAAGTACCACATCATTCGAGAGATTGTGGCGCGAGGGGATATTGTCGTGTGCAAGTACCGAGTGAAGATAATATAGCAGATCCGCTGACGAAGGCCATACCTCCGAAGTTGTTAGATAAACACGTGGAGTCGATGGGTATTAGATACAATCGTTGTTGGCACTAGAGCAAGTGGGAGTTTTCGGTTGGGTTGGTGCTCAGAGCGCCAATTCCCGGTTGTATTTCTTTATGAATACTTCTATAAAACGTTATTATTTTGAATAATATATGCAGTTTATATAATATAATGTATCTTTTAATATGGTAAAGATGTAATGACCTTAGAATGACTAGTCATGGTGTAGTTGCAAAAGCGTCGCAACTGACATTGAGTTGTATAATGACATTGTCATTCTCAGACAGTTCCTGGTCAAGGTTTACACTACTTGGTCAGTATAGTAAACCCGTTGAGATCGGTACATGTCGTATACTGGAATATATGATTCCAATGGTTTCTCAATGAACCATAAGTCTTGGAGACTAGTATAGACGTGTAGGTGTTTATAGCGGATAAACACTGAACGACTCACCGAAGATTCTTAATGGATGGTACACCAACGTCAATAAGAATCTTATCGGGTTGAGTAGCACTTGTGATTCTTCGACTTGAGATACCACTGTGGGCGCATGAGACATCTTCTACACTTAGATGGCAGTCACGTCAGCGATCTATTAAGATCAGAACTCCGCCTGTTCGTTGGGTGTAGAGAGATCCTCAAGGTGTCCTTTGTGTATCGAGATAAGATCCGTCAGTTCTGTGTATCAGAGCATAGGTAGTCCATATGATTAGCAATCAGATAAAAACCATGGGCCCATGGTACATTTTAGAAGTTAGTTCTAAATGTTCTTTTTGAGATTGCTAATATGATAGTCGACTAGATAATCCCTATAGAGATTTGACGTTACATCTATATCTGTGGGATTTATCTGGATACATGTGACGGAGAAATTATACATTTTCCATGACCTCGACCTGTATGATTCAACGAGTTTATCCATGATCGTCATACTTTACGGGTGGATAAATTATAGACACGAAATTGGATTTCGTGATGGATATGCCTGAATATAGAGAGTCTCACTAATGAAATATACTCGTAGAGCACTAGGGCAACAATTATAAATAATTTTGATTATTTATAAAGTCTTTTAAAGGTTAAACGCAAAATACATGTGTAGGGACCCGATAATCATTTCCTTAATTTTTATGTATTTGCATTTAATGTTAGATTAATTCAAATACACATTAATTAATTATCAAATTGAGATATTTGACTAATATCATATATATATATATATATGTATTTAATATTTAATGTAAATATAATAAATAAATTTAATATATTTGTATTTAATAATAAATTAATTATTTAATGTTAAATGATTAAATTAATTAAACTATGGATATTTTAAACTTATGATATTTCTTTTATGGCTAAGTTGCCATGTTGACTTGGTTGAAAAAGTCATTAAAGTGTAATGATCATTTAAGCAAGTTAGCAACTTGATATTTAATTGAAATGAAAACAAAATATCTAGATATCTTATACACCAAAATTCGGCCAAGGCTTAATGGGAGGGGTATAAATTGTTTTCTTTCATTTTAGGGTTACACAAGTTTAAAGCATAGAAAAAGAAACAGAAAAGAGTTGAGAGCAAGTTTGAAGGCCAAAGAGAAAAAGTCTTGGAAAATCTAGCTTTTGTAAGTTTTTTCTTTAAACCTTGAACATGGAAATTGTTTCTAACTACCTTAGCACCATTTTGTGATGCTTTGATGTTCTATCTACTCTTAAATTTTGTGTTTGTTTGTTTGAGAACTTGGATGAAAGTTTGATGCATGTTAAAGGCCTTGAAATGGTTCAAAGGTTTGCTTATGATTCTTTAGAAATCAAAGTTGCTAATCTAGAGTTGGTGACCCACTCTTAAATGACCTAGATTTTTTCTATAGTTATTTCATTGTCTTGAGACTTGATTTGAATGGAAGAAACATGATTGAAGTATTGGATTTTGTCAATTTGGTCTAATTTGTCCAATTTGAAGAAATTGAAAAATTAGGGTTTAAGACCATTTTCAAATTTGGGGCTTTTCATTTATATGGTGTATTGGATGTGTATATGATACATATTAAATCTTATGTTGATTGGATTTCATTTTCATGTGTTTTGAACAATGGAAATGCAAAATACACTTACCCCTCCCCCCCTTTGTGAAGCTCACGGCCTTGGGCCAATTTTTGGGAAATTTAATTTTATATTTGTATTTGACATTTGGGACATGTTAAATTCATATTAGAAATGATTTAGAATCATTCAAAATTATTTTGAACAATTTCGGATTAAAAATAAACAAAATGCTTGGTTTAGGGTTAAATCGGTAAATTCACATAAATTTTGATTTATAGTGTTTTATTTCATAATTTTATTATTGGATAATAAAATAAATAATTTTATTTTATTAATTCGAGAAAATTTTTGAAATCGAAAAATTCTGATTTTCCACTATTCCGATGCGTTACCGGATTTCCGTAATAAAACCTCTTCACGTTACGTATCACCGTCCCCCAAGCCACTGAACTAGAGCCAAGTGTGCATATCTATGCTACAACCTGACCTGAACTAGGATCTAGGGGCATCTATCATCCCTAGTCGTAAACTAGGATCTGGGGGCGTTATGTATCGCTGTCCCCCTAGTCCTCTACATGTGCATATGTTCTATCCGTCAATTCCATATCAGAATCAAGTTACATACTGAGGTGAGTTTTTCCCTCATGCCTCGAAAACATAAAATCATGCTTGAAAACATCTCTTTTCTAAACCATATCTCAAAACATGATTAATCAAGATATAACTGAAAGTGTAATTGGCCAACGCCCTAAATGCGAAAAGTAAGTCTGATATGAAAAAGTAGCATAATAAAAGTCAACTTAAGGAAAAAGTGTCCACTTACAGATTTGGAATTTGGCTGGCATTACTCACTTGCTAAAGGAAACTTCAGTTCCTGTGATGATATATAATTGATAACTTTGATTAGAAAGAAGGCTGGGGAATATATTCCGAATTAAACTAAGTTTATCCCACTCAGTACTTTTATTATTATCTCAAGGCAAATCATATTATATCATGATGTAAGATGTATATACGAATTGATATGAGGCCCTTAGGGTGGCCTCTAACAGGCTAGGGTGGAAGTTGGAATGGTTTAAAACAGATTTGGGAAAATTATTGATCACGCATTGCGACGTCGCCTCTTAGGCGTCGTGAGACGCATGCTCAAGAATCAGCGAGCATATTTATCTCCGCATCACGACGCATGGTCTTGGGTGTCGCGACGCTCATGATTTCAGAAATAAAACTGGAAAAATTTCCAGTACACGTTGCAACGATGGACGTGTAGCGTCGCGACGCTAGGCTAATTTTCAAGTCTTATCATCAACTCTCCATGTCTATCTTGCCCAAACCACTTCACACACTTCTATACCATAATTTTTTTCTCAATCAACTCTTAAATCTCAATATTCATACTTCATATTCCAAATTACTATTACCACAACAACCCATTAATCTCATAATTCTCAAATTAT
Organism: Zanthoxylum bungeanum; assembly: GCA_019454045.1. Taxonomy (NCBI): domain Eukaryota; kingdom Viridiplantae; phylum Streptophyta; class Magnoliopsida; order Sapindales; family Rutaceae; genus Zanthoxylum; species Zanthoxylum bungeanum. Next base: position 82,303 of record SKCR01027547.1, on the reverse strand, counting down.
CCAAAATCTAAGATTTCCATGAATTTGTCATTTCATAATACAATTAGTTTTCTATTTTATTATCCACCTAAATGTAATCATTAACATGCCAATAACACTAGCAAAACATCAATAAAATAAAAACTCCACATTTCAAGTTTGGTTCAAGATTTCTCACCTCTGCTAATTTGATTCTTCTTCATCTTCCAAGTCTTCTAAGCCTATTACTTCTCTTCTTGGCTTTTTATGGGAGGATTGTATTTTCTTCCCTATTCTTCTCTTCTCATTTCTTCTTCTTCGTCCTCTCCTCTTCTCCCTCTCTTTCACGTATCTCATTCCTTTTCTTTTTTCTCTTATGAAAGTGTTAGTAGTACCATATATTTATACTAGGTCTTGTTTGATATATTTTTGTATAATTCAACGAAATAAAATTGGAAAGATTGAGAAGTTTTGAGAAATCTCTAGACTCCATCCTAGCGGGTACTATTCATCCAACTTTTTGAGCTATATTTTTTACCTGCTTCTGCTTCAAATTTGGAAAACTATTCAACGTACGAGTTGTAGGTCTCAATCTTAAATTTTCGGCGATAAAAATTTCATAAGAATCAGAGATCTTATGAAAACGATATGGCCCGATTACTAAAGGCTATTCGGGACGGAATGTAAGATAAGTTTCGCGTCGGAATTTCAAGGGATTTACTGAATGTCCCAAATTCCATTTTATGAGTACGTACTTGCTCGAACATAATTTATATCAAGTATTATGTCTCTGAACTGTATTAGTTGTCAGGCTCTGGTAACGTTCAAGTCACCGGGGTCACGGACGTTACAAATTCTTCCCCCTTAAATAGGATTCGTCTTCAAATCCTCTTTAAAACTGGAATTCTGGAGTCTGTCTAGATCTGAAATTCTCGATACTGAACATCTTATCGCAAGTCACATGATTCACATGTTCTTAAGTCACCAACTTTTAACCGTCTACATACTCATTCTCTTCTTCGCTCCATCAATTGTGTCAAAACCTAGATTGTACTCTATTTATGTCTGTATGGACCGATACTTACTGTAAACTATATCGCATTACCTGGGTTTACTATGAGTTAGAAACCAAGACCTTTGTCAAATTGATTGTTCATTATTTAGCTCATAAGTATGCATTACTCTTATTCTTATCCTAATATTGTTTTATGTATGATACCTCTTGAATTCTTGATTGAGTGGAAATTCCATGTTCTTGTTTCGTCAGAGTTCTGTTGGATACTTAATACTATTGTCAAATTACAACCATTGTTAAGCCTTACATAATTTCATTTTTAATCTTCTAACTATGCTTAACATTGCTTGTCTCCATCGAGTTCTTTCTAACGGGTAATTTTCGAGCTTCTCTAGAAATAGTAGCATTTTCCATGGTTAAGCCTTTTGCATGAACTAATTCCATTCCGGTGCAAGTGTATAAAAGAATAATCTCTTTTATATTCCCTTAACGCTGCTTATATATCATGAACTAGCATTCATCTTCATAACTTAACTATTTAACTCTCTATTTTCTTACTAAGATTCAACTACTTATGGGTTTCTTTTCTTTCAAGTTCTCACTTCTCTGACTATCTATAGAGCTTAGCAATTTATAGTGCAGGGTCAGATTCTTCATGTACCTCTTGCTTACTAGTGTTATCTACTGAATGGCTTAGTACTAAGAAGGTCATTTCTAGGTAGCTTCTTTGGAGTCCTTCTTAATTGGCTAATGACTTAGAAGTAAAGTTCTTAAGCTGAACTTAACTTTATGTATACTTTTTCTTAAACTATATTCTTTGTCTTGACGTTGACGCTGGTGATTCGATTTTTATTACAGTTCATATTCTGTCCATACTCTTACTTCCATTGTTACTGTAAATTTTGTTATGATGTCCTTAACTTGTTCTCCATACCTGTTGCATCCTAGGATCTCCATCTTTTATTGTTTCCCTATTATTTTTTTATCAAGTGTTGTTGATCAGGTATACACAATATACTAAAACTTATGGATTTTATCTTTATCCGATGACCGTTTACGTAAATAATACCTTGATAACTCACACACACTATACCAAATGCAGCATTGAAGTGAACTTATCTCATTGGTTCCATACAACACTACATATTTACCAAACCACCCATACCCGTGGCTAAGGCCATTCCCAACCAATGGTGGTTAGGTCGACTTTAACTATAGCTAATTACTTTGCATGAATTACGTGAGTTAAGATGTAATAGAACTTTAGTTTCACTCCAATTTTGAGAAATCATGTTGTTACTCCCTTTTGTCATTGCTAACTCAATATTCTTTGCTATTGTCACTACACCTCGACAGTTCCACTTCAAAATTTTGACTTATTGACCTTCTTGTCTTCTCTTCTGATCTTATTCTATACCTGAGAGTTTCATGATCTATGTTTCGGTTGCCTTACAAGAAGGATATTATCTCTTGTATGACCCTAGCCATGTTTAACGCTATTATTTTATATCCCTGTCACTACTAAACTAATACTTTATCTCTTCTTCGCTTCATCTAGACAACTTCTCTTTTAAATCTCTCACTTAGGCCTATTTTCATTTTCCATTATGCTTTTATACTATATTTAAAGGCTTTATGTTTCGATTTCCTTTCTTGTTTCTGGAAGTATCTCGAGGCGAACATTAAGGTCCATCTTTGCTGTTGTTGTCTAACGAGGGTTGGGAGGGCGAGGATTGTCCTGGAGTCTTCTGGTTGCGGTATTCTCACTAGCTTTCTGTGCTGCAGCTGTGCGTGCTGTTTATTTATAAGCTTAGGACTCTCTTATCTGCATATTTGGTATTAGCTCCTGGACTTAGGTACTTCTGCTAAAAATCACCTGAATTATCTCTATCAACTTTACTCATAATTTACCTCTGGCTATTGGTCATACTACTTCTTACTGAGAACCTCCATAAGGCTCATGCTCTCTCAAACCCTTACCGTACTTACACTATTATTCCTTTCTAAGTTTTTCTCTGTTATACGGGTTTCCTCCTTATCGCCGTTGTTTGAATCTCTTAAGTCCTCAATTCCTTGAAAAGTCGATATCTTAAAATATGTTATGGCATCTCTACCAATCCTTTGGGTTAGATACTACACTTTTACTAATCCTGTATAAGTTGTTGGGGGCAGTTGTGGAACCCCTAAGGTCGGATCGGTGCCCTAGTCAGCGGAAGTGGGTCTAACCCGTAGATATATAGCATGGGTGTATTTTTAAAAATTAATAAAATATAATATTTTATTTTTCCAGTGTTTTAGAGAAAACCATAAATAAATATGGATCCGGAAAATCTATTCGAGATTAAAACTGGAAACATTTCAAAAATTTTCGGACCCATGCGCACCTACTGCACTGCATGCAGTTGTGCTGCTTGCAGCGCTGGCTGCATGCATCAGTGTGCTGCATGCAAGGGGGCGTCCCTCTCGGGAAATTGGCTGTTGCCAATTTTTTTTTTTATTTTCTAAAAGAAAACAAAACCTTAAACACTTATAAAATCACCCAAAATAATTTTTATTTCAAAACCAATCACAACACATTATGAAATAAACATATATATATATATATATATGCATTTCTTTGAATCAAATTACAACCCAAAATAGAATCCCAATAAGAAATCTCTCATGAACAATTCTAGGTCACCCAAATGTGGTCAAATGATTCTAGAATGGTAGCCATAGCTCAAGCTTTAATCTAGAGTTCCAAACTCTTATTAATTGTTCCATGTCTAACATGAACATATTTGACCCATAATATAAGCATGTTGTGTTTATACTTCTAAAGTATCCCAAAATAATTGATTAGCCTTATTTCAAAATTATGAGAAGATCAAACATTACTTAGTTAGCTTGATGCAAGATCCAATCTACTTTGGAGAACCTCCAAAGTGAGGAAGCTTGACTTCAAGATCCAGTCTTGTTTCCAATGCTAATATGCTTCACTTCAAGATCCAATCTTGATTTCTCCTAGGTGAAATATTATAGAGACAAACTTCTCTAAACAATTCTCTAACTTAGGCTAATCTCTCAGTATTACTTATGTATAGCTTACTCAAGCTTTTGTTTATGCTTATGCTTATACTTGTTATTTTTCTTGTAATTAAAACTTTTCTTAAGCTTGTTATTTATAGCAAAACTTAGGCAACTTTTAATTAATAAAAGTTGTAATCAACTTTTAAGTGGGCTTAATCCAATTTGTCCAAATATGTATAATTAGGTGTGTCTAATCTCCATTGTCTCCCACTTTGATTTAATCCAATTAAATCAAGCCAATGATTATGAAATGGATTAGTTAAATGTTTTCCACTTTGATTTAATCCAATTAAATCAAGCCAAAACCACATATTATTACATACTTACAATTACCATAATATCCTCAAATGGTAGAGATCATTATGATTTTACAATTAAGCCCTTGTGTAATTATTGAATTAATCCAATTTATCAAATTAGGTCAAAGTAAATAATCAATATTATCCAATAACACTTGATTATCTTAGTTGATAATTATAATATCGAATATTATCTTTTATTAAAATTAATCGGCTACCTAAGTGCTCAACGAGTACACTTCATATTGGGACTTCTAAGTTTAGACACATTCGTCATATAAGCCTAGCTAATATATACGCAATTCGGCTACCTCCGAATCCATGAAGAACACGAATGACCTTTCTGAACTATACAAGTTGAGGTCATCACATATGTTTAACAATCCCTCCGTCGTAGGCTATCCGAGTTGTGCTTAGGAAACATAGAATACACCGTCAAGTTTCTGAGGCGCACATCTCATGTCAACATGTCCACGATTCTTCATAACTGATGCGATCCACTGTAGGTAAACAACTTTGGCCAAAGCTTTAAGAATCGTGACTTTACTAACATGGATACATAAACTCCTTATGGTACACATACGGGCCGACAGATCCTATCTTGCTTCGCACTTGATTACTGAGTGCATCGGTCCACACCCAACGAACATCTAGAGGCCTGACCATGAAAGGTTTCTGACATACATGGCATCAAAGTGTGGAGGATCTCACACAAAATCAATGATATCTTATAGTCAAAGGATTACATATGTTAATTGACTCGAGGAGATTCCTATTGACGGTGGTGTGTACTTCCAACTATTAGGAATCAAATATTATTCATTTAGTATTCGGTTCAACGAATACCCAATGTCAATACGAGTTTCCAAAACTCATGGTATATCGGGTTAAACCATTGGAACTCCAATTCCAATATATGACATGTGCTAGTCTTCTAGGTTATAGGAATTTGACTGTATTCCAAAACCAACGACTAGGTATATTTACTTTAAGAATAGTTTACACCTAGTGTCAAGACTATTCTAAGGTCGATGTCATTCTTAGCATATCTATACATCAATCTAACACATATAATGACAATACCGTTAATAAGGTATGAAATGAAAAATACAATTATTATATTAATAAATAATAAAATGTACACTTCAGATTGCCACTCCAAGCTCCAATTCCAACAAACTCACACTTGCTTCGTGCCAATCGGGATGGTACCGCAGTACCATCTCCTCCACATGTTTATTGAATATCTTAGGAGGTAAGACCTTTGTAAGCGGGTCTATTATGTTGTCTTGTTCTTGAACCTTCAAGGCCACTCTGTCTTTTCGTTCAATAATCTCTCTAATTACGCGGTATTTCCTTTCCACATATTTAGACTTGGAAAGCGCCATCGGCTCCTTAGCTTGCGTGATGGCTCCATTATTATCATAGTATAATGGGATCAAATCCGCAATACTAGGCATAATGCCAAGTTCTGTGATAAAATTTCTAATCTAAATAGCTTCTTTAGCAGCTTTTAAAGCCACTATGAATTCCGCCTCAGTGGTGGAATCAGACGTTGAGCCCTGCTTTGAACATCGCCAACTAACAGCACCACCGTTAAGGGTAAATATGTATCCTGGCGTAGATTTTCTATCATCTGGATCTCCCTAGAAGTCGGAGTTTGTATAAGCCTTAACTTGTAGCTCATTTTCTCCATATATCATAAACTTATCCCCATATATCATATATCATAATCAGACGTTGAGCCCTGCTTTAAAATATCCCCAATCATTATCTTGATCAGATTGATATCGGCTAGTCACACGGACACCAAAACTGATGTCAATTCTAGTACATAACATAACATATATTATGATTCCAATACAAGAAGCATATGACAAGTTAGACATCCTAACTCTCTCTTCCTCAGTTTGAGGTGCCATTTTCTTCGAAAGATGTATACCATATCGGAAATGTACATTTACTGCCTTACAGTTGGTAAAATTGTACCTTTCTAATATCTTATCTATGTACATCGATTATGACAACCCTATAAGCTTCCTAATTCTATCCCGGTAGAGCCTTATACCTAGTATATATGAAGCTTCACCAATATCTTTCATGGAGAAGTTCTTGCAAAGGTAGGCTTTCACACTTTGCATCATCCCTATATCATTTCCTATGATAAGGATGTCATCTACATATAAGACTAGGAAAATTGTCATGCTCCCACTCACTTTCTTATAAACACATGGTTCTTCCTCATTTTTGATGAATTCAAATAATCTAATTATCTTATCAAAATGACGATTCTAGCTTTGGGATGTCTGTTTAAGTCCATAAATAGACTTTTAGAGCTTACAAATCAAGTTTGAAGTCTCACTGGATACGAAACCCTCTTGTTGTTCCATATAGATATCCTCTTCAAGGAATCCATTTAGGAAAGCGGTTTTCACATCCATCTGCCATATCTCTTAGTCGTGATATGCAGCAATGTCTAAAAGAATCCTAATGGATTTTAGCATGGCTACTGGTGAAAAAGTTTCCTAATAGTCAATCCTAGGACGTTTAGTGTAACCTTCCAGTCGGGCCTTAAAGGTTTCCACATTTCCATCGAGCCCTCGCTTCCTTTTGTAAACCTATTTACAACCAATAGGTTTAACACCTTCAGGAAGTTCAACTAAATCCCAGACTTGATTGGCATGCATTGAATCCATTTCAGATTTCATGGCTTCCTGATATTTTCCCGAATCGATATCCAATATCGCTTCTTTATACGTAGTCGGATCTGTTTCCTCCAAGAGAAGAACATGAAGGCTCTCATCAGATGTCAAAAATAATCTCTCAAGAGGTCTTGATATTCTATTCGATTTACGTAGAACCTGTGTTATATATCCTTCACCTATTTGGATCTCTGGTTCCATCTCAGGTTCCTTACTATTGGGATCAAACTCATCAAGTTCAATCTTTCTACAACTGATACTTTCTCTCAAAAATTGCTTTTCAAGAAAAGTGGCAAAGCAAACAACAAATATATTTCTTTGCTCAGAATTGTAGAATTAATATCCTATGGAATTATCAGGATATCCAATAAACCTATATTTATACCCTATGGGTGCTAGTTTATCCCGCTGCGTAATTCTAACGTATGCAAGACAACCCCAAATCTTTAAATGCCTAAGACTTGGATTTCTACCGAACTATATCTGATAGGGAGTCATAGATTTAGCTTTCGATGGAACCCTATTAAGTATGTAGGTAGTAGTTAGTAAAGCATAATCCCAAAGGTAATAATGAAGATGTGTATAGCTCATCATGGATCACACCATATCCAATAAAGTATTATTTATTCGTTCATACACACAATTGTGTTACGGTGTTCCTGGTGGGCTATATTGGGTAAGAATTCCATTCTCCCTTAAATAATTTCTTAATTCTTCACTCATATATTCATATCCTCGATCTGATCTAAGGCATTTGATGAATTTACTGGTTCATTTTTCTACTTAGTTTCGGAAGATTTTGAACTTGTCAAATGTTTCCGACTTATGTTTCATCAGATAGACATATCCATATCTAGACTTGTCATCTGTGACATTCACAAAGTATGTTGAACCATCATGAGCGGCATGATTTAATGGACCATACACATCGCTGTGTATTAGCTCTAGTAAATCTCCAGCACGGTGTCCAACACCTAGAAATGGGGCCTTTGTCATCTTTCCTTGGATACATGACTCACAAATCGGATAAGGATCTAAGGTAAGATTTTCAATCAAACCATCCTTTACTAATTTGGATAGACATCTAACACCTATGTGACCCAATCTCATATGTCATAATTCAATAATTTTCTCTATATTAAAGATATCTCTACATGTTTCCAAAACATAGTGACCGTTTGATAAAGAACATTCACATTTCAATAAATTTTCTTTATCATACAAACATAAAGTTTCATCCTTAATGTTTATTTTATATCCCTCGTTATCTAATATTGGCAGTGACATTATTTGTCTGATAATTGATGGAACATAATAACAGTCATGTAAATCTAATTTACATCCATTTTTGGAGATCTAGAACAACTGTTCTTATGGCCTTGACATCCAATGTCTCGCCATTGCCAACTCTTAGTTGTATCTCCCCTTTATTGAGCCTTCTTTTAACCCTCATTTTCTGCAGGGAATTACAAATATGAGTAGGACTGCCAGTGTCTAACACCCATCCACTATTTGCATCTAAGGCTAATGAGATGTCAATAAGTAGAAAAATACAACGCGTACCTGAGGGTCCTACTTTTCCTTTTAGCTCTGGACAGTTTTTCTTCCAATGTCCAGACTTCTTGCAATGTAGACATTGAACACGAGATACTTTCAGTTTTACGCCTTTGCACTTCTTGGAGTTCTTATTTGATATCTTCTTATTCCCCATCTTTTTTTTCTTTGACTTCCCAGAAGTCTTTAAAGAGCCAACTCAAGTATGGAGATACAGTGTAGGGTTACCTTTCCTCAAATCTTGCTCCGCCATGCGTAGCATGTTATGAAGTTATTCGTATGTGGCTTGCATCGAATGCATATAGGAATTTAATAAAAAGCCAGCTTAAGAACCAGACAAAGAAGACAGAATCAAATTATGGCCCAGCCGTTCATCAAACACAATACCCTATCATTCCAAATAACGAATCTGGTCGATCATGTTCAAAACATGAGTGCTGACATCTCCTCCCTCCTTGACTTCAGCACATAATAATTCCTTAGAACTTCGATAAAGTTCCATCTCTTGGTTTTCCTCCAACAACTCATTGAGTGTTTGCATGATGCTCCAAGCATCTGGTACTTCAATGTACTGTCTCACCAAATCTGGAAGCATCGATCCTAAAATGTAGGATTTCACCTTCGGGTTATCATCATTCCATCAATTAAAAGTTTCTCGCTCTTCTGGAGTGGAGTCATGATCAATTTTCCAGACAGTGGATTGAGAGTTACATTAGTCAACTTTTCATACTCCAAGATAAGGCGTATGTTCATTTCCCATTCTCGACTCCTTTTAACTTATTGGTATCCAAAAGTTTCATCAATGAAATAGCGACAGCCATCTACAAGACAAAATTTTTTAAAAGAGTAGCAGAATATTTCTCATTTCAAAAGTAATAACACTAATTGATTATGGAATTTTAAATCTATTAGTGCTCTCCCACTACTTTAAGTAATTCTGTAATCTCCCATAACGGAAAAATAGAAATTTGACTATCAAAATTTCATAGCGGGAAGTGGATCCCATGACATTTACTCTAGCCTTACAATAATGACGATATTGGCCGTTATAAACTCATTAGGTAGACATCCAAGGTCAATCACTTCATGTGACTCATAGTTTGGTCGTCCTGAACTATTTCTTATCCTCACACTAATGACGATATTGGGTTAAGACACGTTCTAGATGTATACTTTTCAATGTGCACTAATGAGCTTCGTATGTACACCATCACACTAATAATGATTTTTGGGTGACTGCGTTAACTCATCACGCTATATCTAATGTATCCCAAGATGTAGGATTTTACCTTCAGGTTATCATCATTCCATCAATTAAAAGTTTCTCGCTCTTCTGGAGTCGAGTCAGGATCGATTTCAACAGGCAGTGGATTGATAGTTACATAAGTCGACTTTTCATACTCCAAGATAAGGCGTATGTTCATTTCCCATTCTCGGCTCTTTTTAACTTATTGGTATCCAAAAGTTTCATCAATGGAATAGCGATAGCCATCTACAAGACAACATTTTTTAAAAGAGTAGCAGAACATTTTTCATTTCAAAAGTGATAAGACTAATTGATTATGGAATTTTAAATCTATTAGTGCCATCCCACTATTTTACGTAATTCTGTAATCTCCCTTAAAGGAAAAATAGAAATTTCACTATCAAAATTTCATAGTGGGAAGTGGATCCCATGACATTTACTCCAGCCTTACACTAATGAAGATATTGGCCTTTATAAACTCATTAGGTAGAATTCCAAGGTCAATCACTTCATGTGACTCCTAGTTTGGTCCTGAATCGTTTCTTATCCTCACACTAATGAAGATATTGAGTTAAGACGTGTTCTAGATGTATACTTGTCAATGTTCACTAATGAGCTTCGTATGTACACCCTCACACTAATAACGATATTGGGTGACTGCGTTAACTCATCACACTACATCTAATGTTTTACCGGAGTGACCTAAGTTTCGAGTACTTATACCCTCACACTAATGATGATATTGGATATAAATAGTAAAAACCCATTTATCTCCGTATTGACAAGATGAACCATCCAATAATGCTCCAACATTTCTAATACTATTACATAAATAAAGTAATCACCTAATCACGGGATATTTATGACAATCAAGTCATTAACTTCATTAGGTCAAAGTTTTAATTTAAAACATGCTCTACATATACAACATTTTTTATGCATAATTAAATTAAAATTACTATGGTACTTCAATGTACTGTCTCAGCAAATCTGGAACTATCGATCCCAAGATATAGGATTTCACCTTCAGGTTATCACCCTTCCATCAATTAAAAGTTTCTCGCTCTTCTGGAGTGGAGTCAGGATTGATTTCAACAAGTAGTGGATTGATAGAGACATAAGTCAACTTTTCATACTCCAAAACAAGGCGTATGTTCATTTCCCATTCTCGGCTCCTTTTAACTTATTGGTATCCAAAAGTTTCATTAATGGAATAGCAACAGCCATCTACAAGACAACATTTTTTAAAAGAGTAGCAGAACATTTTTCATTTCAAAAGTAATAACACTAATTGATTATGAAATTTTAAATATATTAGTGTCCTCCCACTACTTTACGTAATTCTGTAATCTCCCTTAATGGAAAAATAGAAATTTGACTACCAAAATTTCATAGCGGGAAGTGGATCCTATGACATTTACTCCAGCCTTACACTAATGATGATATTGGCTTTTATAAACTCATTAGGTAGACTTCTAAGGTCAATCACTTCATGTGACTCCTAGTTTGGTCCTGAACCGTTTCTTATCCTCACACTAATGACGATATTGGGTTAAGACGTGTTCTAGATATATACTTGTCAATGTGCACTAATGAGCTTCGTATGTACACCCTCACACTAATAATGATATTGGGTGACTGTGTTAACTCATCGCGCTACATCTAATGTTTTACCGGTGCGACCTAAGTTTCAAGTACTTACTGATGAGTATTTCTAAGGTCCCATGATCAAACAAGACATGAAATAATGCGTGAATACACCAACGAAGATAGCGGAATACTTACATTGGTTGGTAGAGTCGATTTGAAGACAAATGAACCCAAAAAACGCACTGCCATGTAAGCTTACTGCATGCAGTCCACTGCCTCCAAAAACAGAATTTTGAGATGAGAAACGCAGCTCCTAGCTTCGTTGGATGGATCCCGGCTCATGGTCGAACCTCCCTACCACCTTCGCAAGACTTGTAAGTGTGCTAGCACTTGAATTTTCACCATGAAAATCCACTCTTGCTTCCCTATTGTTCACGCCCAAACTGGTTCAAAACCAGTGAAGAACAGCCACTGTTTTGGCGTGAGAGAGATGAGAGAGTTAATTGAATTTTGTTACAAAAAATCAATTTATATTTATGCCATAATATTTATTAAATTAATAATAAACTTATGACACAAATCATGCAATGGCTTAGAGTGTCAAACACTCAATTTTCATGCAAAACCATTGAGTGCATTGTACACTATCTCCATGCAATGCATTAGAATTAAATAATGCATAATATGACATGTGTCATGTGGGCCCCACACGTTTCCAAATGAAAGTGGGCCCACGTGCACTCACGCGTTCGGGTTCGATATTTCCGAAATACCGAACTTACGTCGCGACGTTAATTAAATCGAATTTAAATAAATAATTGCGCCTAGCGAATTATTATTTACGTCGCTAACGAATTAATTCTAAATTAACTCGTTTGCCCGAATTAAAATCTAATTTTAATTCCGCGTAGAAATCTAATTTCGTTTAATATATCGAATATATTAATTTACCGATTAATTCCAAATTAATCGTTATCTCTCTCTAGACGATATTTTATCCTAGATAAAATATCTCCGTTATTAATCCTAGATTAATTTTCTCTCTCTTCTATATAATCCCAGATTATTCAAGAGTGCGAGTTGTGCGTCATCGGTGGATTATCGGGAAGCGACCCATGAGATCTCCGGATAAGTTGGCAGTAAATACGGTCGTCGGAGTATCCGAATCACGTACGTACCAAGTACTACGTTCTACCGATTTACGAGACAAGGTCAACTCCTAGCAAAGCACCAAGTCATCCCAATTCTCCGGACATATCCTTTTAAGAATATTTAAGATCTACATCAAGCGTAGTATACTAATGTATTGTGCATATCGGCCCAGTATCGGATAGTCACGTGCTAGGCCTGGGGCTGGATAAGTGTCTGCCCCGTACGAAGCACATGTCGGATGTCTGGTAACTAGTCTCTATAATCGGATATACATGACCTTGTCATAATATCCCGATGGCCGCGCAGAACTTAAGAGCACTAATACCGTATCCTGCGTGACATCATCTCCACTATGACTGGAGTGATACTTCCGTCTTGACATCACATCCAATACACTACGATTCTCAATATACCCAGCATTGGCGTACACAGAACCGGTTAGAGTCCTAGACGACCTCAACCAAAGTATATTGATTGTCGTAAGCATTAGCGATGCAAGTCTCAGGTTAAGACTATACACACCTACCTTGATTTCGGCCTCCCATAGACACATAGTCATAATACCAATGGGATTCCGAGGGGTCTATCCAGAGCGAAGCTGTTTCCCGTACCATCGGTGAAACACGACCTCCTATCGCACTTGCATAAGTATCCAATACTTATATATGTGAGAACTATGTCGTTGTGCCCTCACAACGCACACAAGTGCAATACTAGCCTATTCCGCATTATCGATGTCCAGTCTCGATAATACTCCGGCTAGGGATATTTAATGATTAATCCTTCGGGGACTGATACTGTCTCATATCATTCTCAGTCCAGGAACTAATCATAGGGACCTCTCTTCATTTATATATCTATGGTGATCTAATCACAAATGATGAGAGTGCAATTTCCTTGTCACATAGTTAATTTGCTACAACAACACAATGATCTGCGCAAATAGTGACGCTATGGGTCATTTTGTCCAACAATCTCCCACTTGGCACATAGCCAGTCACTCCAGTGTCCCACACCCGAACTATGTACAGTTCGCTCAAATTGTTGAGGAAAGGTTTTTGTCAGCGGATTTGCTTGATTATCGTCTGACGCGATTTACACGATCATCACATCACCACGATGTATGATCCGAACGAATCAGATGAATATAGAAGTATATATATCTGGATCGTCGATGAGACCTTTAATTCCTTAGCCTGTGCTGACGCCTAGCTCAGCTGCTAAAAGAACTATATCTAATCTAATTAGATTTATTTTCGATCCAAATGGCTTCTATTGCTACCTCAGCTGCAGCAATAATCCGCATTTGTTGTTTATACGGCAACAGTATCTTGCTCGGAATATTTCCAGCTCACTGTCCCGTTTTTCAAACTTTATAGTACCGTAGTATTTAACTGTTTGGAAACTTGCAGCAGTGATCCCAGTCACTTCAAGTTGTCCTTCTCCATAGTTTAAGACAGCATCTTTAGTTCTCTAAGATACTAACAGATGTTCTTAACTTTAATCCAGTGACTATCACTTGGATTGACCTGATCGTGACTCCATATGCTCGAAGCGTATGAGACACCAATACAAGTACATTTTAAATGTACAATTTCCCAGAGAGTGTTAACAACTCCAAATCTATCCCAGTAGATCTTTATTCCTTGAATAAAGGTTGTTACTCCCCAGAATTCTACGGAGAATTTCTATTGAAAGAATATCTATGAAAGCCAAGCTTTCACCAATTGCTTTATGGGAATTTAACTGTCAGTGCGCTCTCCCACTAACCTCCTTATATACACAAGAATTATTTCGTTTTGAGTCAAATCATAAATCATTATGATTATTTCAAAACGACAGTTCCAAGAACCTTATGCTTGCATTAATCCAAACATGGATCGAATAATCCGTAAACCTTGTTTGTCGGTTATTCAAAATCGTCAGGATGTTGTAAACATCCTCCAAAAGGTTTCCTTTTCAGGAAAGCGATTTTGATTTGTAACTGACACATTTCATAAATGAAATATACAGTTATCTACAAGCATCTTCAAAATGGATTTACCATGGCAACAGGTAAAAGGTTGAATTGTTATTAACACAATGTTAATAACGATACCTTTCCGTCAAAAGCCCAGCTTAGTACGTTGGTATGTTGCCTTCCATGTATGTCTTCCTTGAAGACGTTAATGCACTAATAGGCACAATGCCTTGTGGTACAACAACTAGTATCCAAAATAGTTGTTATACATGGAATCCATTTCGGATTCATGGCACTTTGCCATAATAGGGAGTCGATACCTCGTATCACTTCCTCAAAACGTAGTCGGTGGATATACCTTCATAAGATTGACATCTTTATGAGGTTAGATCGGAAACCCATACCCCAGGTTGTTTTCTGACTCTATCCGACATACGAAGTTCTTGTGTATTTGAAGATTAATGGTATAGATTCATCATAGATGAACTATTTGTGTTCCATTAAGGACTTCGTGCCTAGAACAGTATTACTCCGATTTTCATCGAGTATCACTATCCTCCCACTGACCACTGCATATCAGTATTCCTCTCAGGAAAACTACATGGTGAGCAACAATCATATTGTTCTCATGTGAGATTTATAAGTACTATACTTATGGTTTCCCTTAGGATAACCTATATTGGCACTTATCCAATTTGGGTCTTTAGTTTGGTATCATCCAAACGTTATGCCTAGCATACCCAAATTATTAGGAATGAGAAACCCTGTTTATTTCCTGTTCATATCCTATATGATATCTGTCAAACAGATTTATATGGAACCTTATTCTAAATAAGTTTTGCACTGTTAATACATATCCTTTAGAAGGAAATAGTAGCTCAGAGCGACTCGTGATAAACCTTATCATGTCCAACAAAATTCGGTTTTAGTTCGGACACACCGTCTAACTGACGTGTCTCGGGAGGAGTCCTCATTTGAAAGAATACCGTACTCTATCATGTGCATATGAAACTTACTGCTTAAGTATTTTCCAATACGGTCTTACCGTGGCGGAATAATACTATAGCCGATCTGTTTTTCTATTTCGTGTCGAAACTCTAAAGTTTCCGATTTGTGTTCTTCAAAAGAAACACATAACCATAACGTGATGCCACATCCGTTAAGGTCACGAAATATTCATGTTCACATCTAGCTTAGCTAGATATGGGCCCACTAACTTCACCATGAATAGGGCTAACAGATCGGTGGCCCTTATACTATTACCAAGTAAATAGTATTTTAGGTACTTTACCTAATAAACTAGATTCGCAGACCTTATTTGAATAGTCAAATCAGTCCTAGTACCCACTCTTCAAAAGTGTGGATATACGAGTCTCGTTTAATTGTGTCCTAGACAACAATGCCACAAATAAGTCTCTATTGATCAAATCAATTTGAGCTATTTATTTGTCATTTTATATGTTTGAGATTTTATTTATATTCAAAATATAAATTCTGTTATTCACATCTAATGTGTTTATCTCAGTATCATCTTTATTTAATAAAACACTTAGTGTTCTAGAATATAAAGGTTTATCCACAATGGATTAAACACTGATATAGAGATAATGTCTCTAGTCAAACTAGTTACATTATAACAGTTCCTAATTTAAGTACACACCCGAAGGGTAGTTCCTAAACTTAGGTATCTACGGTCGAAACAGCGACTTTCGTCCCATTTCCAATTCGCAGAACAATCTCAGCCCTAATTGGGATATGTTAATTATCATTTTCAATATTTTACAAACTTTTGGCCAAGCCTTGGGTTTCGGAATATCGAAACGATGTGCACCTTGTGCAACACGCCCAATTGCAAATTTTGACTTTTCACCTCTAGAATAGTCAAATCAATTCTCTAAGAATTATTAATTGCAATTTAATACTTTTAAATCTAAAGATAGATTTATGACAAGTATATTAAATTAAGCACTAAAGTCATCATCACATAAATCTTCCAAAGATTTTATGCTCTGCTATTTGCTTAATTATGGGCCTAGATATAACAAGTTATTTTATCCAATAAAGTAACCTATTATTAATTCCCAATGAAAATTAAATCATTTAAAACATTTAATCCAAGGATTATATATTTTAAATATTCAACTTTTCAATTCTTCCTTGATTTCAATAGTCCAACTATTTAATCAATTTTAATAAGGTACTATTTATTATAATGATTACAATAATCCAATTATTTAATCAACTATAATTTTAATATTGATTACTATAATCCAATTATAAAATCAACTATCATTTAATTCAATTATATTGATTACTATAATCCAATTATAAAATCAACTATATATTGAATGAGTTTGTATATAGTCCAACTATATATATATATAAAACAACATAAAATATTAGTCCAACTAATACTTTTTAATATACGACGAGTGATATTTGTTTGAGCGCGTATGGCGAGTAATTGAACGAATATTGCAAATTCAATTCTTGCCTCCCACTATTTTTCGTCGAGCCTCTAACCCTCTGTCGAGTACTCGGGAAACCGTGTTTCCTAGTGGGCTAGGATCCCGTTAAATATCACACAATCTTGATTTTGGCCAACAAATTGTATGATAATTAACTAGGTAGATCTCTAAGATCAATTGGATATAATCCAACTCCTAGATCCAGTAGGTGGACATCCAAGTCCTAAACATATATCTTATATATGCCTATATATCCAATATATACCCTAACCTTTTTCCTCTGAATCAACTAGGCCTTGGCTTTGGCACAACAAACCTGATGATCCCAGTCAAGCGCGGACCCATTGACCATGGAAGCTTCGTAATCAATGTCGTTGGACAAGAAGTGGTCTTGACTTTGGCCAACAAACCACAACTTGGACAAGACACCGATATGGAACAAAGCCTCGTGATTAAAACACATCTTCGACGGACAAGGGCTTGACTTTGGCCAACAACCCCTGCCAATCTCGGATCTTGAGTAAGAATCACTCAATGGAAGGAAAATAAACGCTTGATATTTAACGAGGGTTTTTCGCGTGCAAATTGGCTACCAATTTAATTATCTTTGTTAAGGTCTCATCATCATACACCCTTAAACATGCATTCTAAATACATAATAAAGCGAGTATGAAAATAAATAATAATGATATGCGGATGGATACTTAACACATTGATCCTAGATCAAATCTCTCCCTTTCTCTCTCAAGCTAGCACTTGTATTACTTCTACCCGTTACACTACACTTCTAAAGAAACCTCATTTACATTGAGGGGAATAGTGAGAAGAGAATACAAAGAGAATAGAGGTGATAAGGCTGGACACGCAGGTCCAATTTAATAAATCGAATTTATTACAACAATTTCCAAAATTGCCCCACCCGACTAATATCCATCCGATATACATTATTCATTCAACACAACCACGTATTCACACACATAAGCATGCTATCAATCAATCTAATCAAATTAATTAATCTGATAATTAAGTGATCATCCAATGTTCAAACAACGATTTGATTTTGTTCGAGTCAAACTCGTTTTTGCGAATAAGTACTCAAAGTACGAATTCATGAATTAAATTAAACTACATCATTAAATCTAATTTAACATGTATTTAATACTAATTCAATATTCAATTCCAAATTAAATATTACACTTTATTAATAAACCTTTTACGATTTAAATTCCAAATTTAATCGTAACGCGTCTCAAAGATCGATTAACGTCCAACGTCAATTCAATTAAAGTCCAATGGGCTTTTAATTTATTTCTTAAGGCGTGGACTTTTGGTCAACTCGGATCAAACCGATAACCAAAGTCCAATCCGGGATTTACCCCATAAGCCCATAAATCAATCTTGGCCCATTAGGCCCAATTGAACTTTAAAGGTTCATTAGTTGCATTTGGGCTTTATGGTTAAGGTTTTGGGCCCAATTGGATCCAATCCATTTGGCCTAAACCAAACTTGATAAATCAAGCCCAATAGGCCCAAATACAACATTTAAATCCAATTTCCAAAATTAGGCCCAAATAATTAAATTCAAAAAATCCAATTTTCCCAATTTAATTACCAAAGTGTATTACATGATCAATCAACTAAATCAACATTTCTAAAACACCATATTAGTCCAATTAATCATGCTTGATTCATTATCATATGTCCAACACACAAATTGAAAAATCAAACCCATCTACATGCTTAAGGTCTCGGCCAAGGGAGTGATTTCATGTCCAATTCGGTTTCAATCCAATTAATCCGCAATCGACATTAAATACATATCCCGAATGATTTCCAATACATCCAATTATCAAAATCAAAATTACCAAGACATTAGGGCAATCAAACCATTCGGCCAACATATAATTTTTGGGGTTTTTGTCCAATTCGAAATCCAATCCAATTCGATTCAAATTAACATCAACCTAATTGATTCCATTTCATCAAATGAATCAAAAATCAAAAATTCCAAGAATCCAAAATGACATTACATTCGGCCAACATGATTCATTTGGGGAAAATTATTCCAAATCAATTTTCATCAAATTAGTCCAACCAAAATGAAATTAAACATGTTATAAACATACTCAAACAAACAATTTATTCAAATCATGCTCAAATCACATTTACCCAAATTTTAAATCCCTAAAATTTCATGCTTGCAACATTAGCTCTTGATGCCATTGATGAGTATTTCTAAGGTCCCATGATCAAACAAGACATGAAATAATGCGTGAATACACCAACGAAGATAGCGGAATACTTACATTGGTTGGTAGAGTCGATTTGAAGACAAATGAACCCAAAAAACGCACTGCCATGTAAGCTTACTGCATGCAGTCCACTGCCTCCAAAAACAGAATTTTGAGATGAGAAACGCAGCTCCTAGCTTCGTTGGATGGATCCCGGCTCATGGTCGAACCTCCCTACCACCTTCGCAAGACTTGTAAGTGTGCTAGCACTTGAATTTTCACACCATGAAAATCCACTCTTGCTTCCCTATTGTTCACGCCCAAACTGGTTCAAAACCAGTGAAGAACAGCCACTGTTTTGGCGTGAGAGAGATGAGAGAGTTAATTGAATTTGTTACAAAAAATCAATTTATATTTATGCCATAATATTTATTAAATTAATAATAAACTTATGACACAAATCATGCAATGGCTTAGAGTGTCAAACACTCAATTTTCATGCAAAACCATTGAGTGCATTGTACACTATCTCCATGCAATGCATTAGAATTAAATAATGCATAATATGACATGTGTCATGTGGGCCCCACACGTTTCCAAATGAAAGTGGGCCCACGTGCACTCACGCGTTCGGGTTCGATATTTCTGAAATACCGAACTTACGTCGCGACGTTAATTAAATCGAATTTAAATAAATAATTGCGCCTAGCGAAATTATTATTTACGTCGCTAACGAATTAATTCTAAATTAACTCGTTTGCCCGAATTAAAATCTAATTTTAATTCCGCGTCGAAATCTAATTTCGTTTAATATATCGAATATATTAATTTACCGATTAATTCCAAATTAATCGTTATCTCTCTCTAGACGATATTTTATCCTAGATAAAATATCTCCGTTATTAATCCTAGATTAATTTTCTCTCTCTTCTATATAATCCCAGATTATTCAAGAGTGCGAGTTGTGCGTCATCGGTGGATTATCGGGAAGCGACCCATGAGATCTCCGGATAAGTTGGCAGTAAATACGGTCGTCGGAGTATCCGAATCACGTACGTACCAAGTACTACGTTCTACCGATTTACGAGACAAGGTCAACTCCTAGCAAAGCACCAAGTCATCCCAATTCTCCGGACATATCCTTTTAAGAATATTTAAGATCTACATCAAGCGTAGTATAATTAATTGTGCATATCGGCCCAGTATCGGATAGTCACGTGCTAGGCCTGGGGCTGGATAAGTGTCTGCCCCGTACGAAGCACATGTCGGATGTCTGGTAACTAGTCTCTATAATCGGATATACATGACCTTGTCATAATATCCTGATGGCCGCGCAGCACTTAAGAGCACTAATACCGTATCCTGCGTGACATCATCTCCACTATGACTGGAGTGATACTTCCGTCTTGACATCACATCCAATACACTGCGATTCTCAATATACCCAGCATTGGCGTACACAGAACCGGTTAGAGTCCTAGACGACCTCAACCAAAGTATATTGATTGTCGTAAGCATTAGCGATGCAAGTCTCAGGTTAAGACTATACACACCTACCTTGATTTCGGCCTCCCATAGACACATAGTCATAATACCAATGGGATTCCGAGGGGTCTATCCAGAGCGAAGCTGTTTCCCGTACCATCGGTGAAACACGACCTCCTATCGCACTTGCATAAGTATCCAATACTTATATATGTGAGAACTATGTCGTTGTGCCCTCACAACGCACACAAGTGCAATACTAGCCTATTCCGCATTATCGATGTCCAGTCTCGATAATACTCCGGCTAGGGATATTTAATGATTAATCCTTCGGGGACTGATACTGTCTCATATCATTCTCAGTCCAGGAACTAATCATAGGGACCTCTCTTCATTTATATATCTATGGTGATCTAATCACAAATGATGAGAGTGCAATTTCCTTGTCACATAGTCAATTTGCTACAACAACACAATGATCTGCGCAATAGTGACGCTATGGGTCATTTTGTCCAACACTTACAACCTCACACTAATGACGATATTGGATACAAATAGTAAGAACCCATTCATCTCCGTATTAACAAGACGGACCATCCAATAACGCTCCAACATTACTAATACTATTACTTAAATAAAGTAATCACCTAATCACGGGAGATTTATGACAATCAAGTCATTAACTTAAATAGGTCAAAGTTTTAATTTAAAACATGCTTTACATATCCAATATGTCTTATGCATAATTAAATTAAAAATATTATAGCATAGATTTAAAAACATGTGTTGTGTGGTTAAGCCTTGCTCTGATACCATTCTGTTGGGGCAGTTATGGAACCCTTAGGGTCGGATCAGTGCCCCGCGCAGCAGAAGTGGGTCTAACTCATAGATATCTAGCATGTGTGTACTTTTAAAAACTAACTAGAAATAATATTTTATTTTTCAAGTATTTTAGGGAAAACCATAAATAAATTTGGATCCTGAGAATTTATTCGGGATAAAAATCAGAAACATTTCAAAAATTTTCGGACCCGTGCTCACCTAGTGCGCTTGCAGCGCACACTGCATTAGCGCTGCAGCGCCTCCCTCTCGGGAAAATGACTATTGCCAATATTTTTTTTATTTTCTGAAAGAAAATAAAACCTTAAACACTTATAAAATCACCCAAAATAATTTTTATTTCAAAACCAACCACAACACATATTATGAAATAAACATATATAAATTCTAAATATATATATATATATATATATATGCATTTATTTGAATCAAATTACAACCCAAAATAGAATCCCAATAAGAAATGTCTCATGAACAATTCTTGATCACCCAAATGTGGTCAAATGTGTCTAGAATGGTAATCATAGCTCTAAGTTTTAATCTAGAGTTCCAAACTGTTATTAATTGTTCCATGTCCAACATGAACATCTTTGACCTAAATTATAAGCATGTTGTTATAATTCTAAAGTATCTTAAAATTATTTATTAGCCTTATTTCAACAATAAGTTAAGTGATCATGCATCTAATACACAAATGAACATATGAGAAAATCAAACATTACCTAGTAAGCTTGATGCAAGATCCAATCTACTTCTCATTTGTTGAAATTATTGTTTAACCTCCAAGGTGAGCAAGCTTGACTTCGAGATCCAATCTTGTTTCCAATGCTAACAAGCTTCACTTCAAGATCCAATCTTGATTTCTCCCAGATGAAATATTGTAGAGACAAGATTCTCTAAACACTTCTCTAACTTAGGCTAATCTCTCAAGTATTACTTATGTATAGCTTACTTGCTTTTGCTTCTGCTTATACTTGTTATTTTTCTTGTAATTCTTGTTAGGGATATGCCTTATACCCAACTTGTGGATGGGCTATTTGTACATTTATTTGTAATAATTTCATTAATTAATAAAATGGCAATCTTTATTATACGTGTCTTACATAACTTATATGAATCAAGAACATTGTAATAACGCCCTTGGAGTAATAAGACGTGGCTTCCACGCCTTATGAGAATCATTACTCTTAAATGTTCATAGTCATAGTTTTGTGAATAATCTGGGCGTTCACAAAGCAGAGAGACTAGCATGATGATATGATCCACCCTTAAGTGGGGTAGCCGATCTCATAGGCTACTAGCACAGATCTGTCTGCTTGGTGTATCACAAGGATGCATGAGTTGCTCGTGTCCATCGAACTGACCGCCGAAAGTTTTCATATGGAGTGTTTATCACATGTGTTTATGAGAACTTTCATGTATTGATTATATGACTAGTCCTTAGACTTGAGGTCTTTACAATCTTATGTGTGGATCAAATAACTTTGACATTCTCTTTCCCCAGTTCAAAAGATCTGGTCATAAGGGTATGATTTGGTCATTTGTTGAAACACATAAAGTTTGTAAAGATACAACAGAGAATCGCCACTCTCTCGGATAATATTTTCTTATAAGAGTAGTATCCAGTTCGCGGGTTGATAAGTGTGATCAGTGCTTGAGACTGTGGCCACAGCGGAAGAATCATGTGAGATTCTTGTGTTAGCACGATTCATGACACTATCAACATCATACCTTTGACCATATGGGTAGACATTTTCCGTACCCTAGGTCAATAGGTGGGGATACAGTGAGGCGAGAGACCGTATCATTTTTGGGTTTCTATTAGGTCCCAAAGATCAAACTAAGCAATGAAACACATGTGTGAATACTCAAAGAAGTTGCAGAATACTTACAATGATCGGTTGAGCGATGCGATGAACATAAAAAAAATCTTTTCCTCCTCCATAATGCTCACGGCAGTGGACTTTTTGTGCACCTCCAAAAATCGGCCATGGTGATCCACCAAGCTCCAAGCTTTGTGTTGTGATTCCATGCTCACAAGTTGGTTTCCCTATCACCTTCGCAAGACCCTTAAAGCGTGCTAGCACTCCGGAAATTTTGCCGCAAAACTTCCTATGCTTCTCCTACAACTCACGTCATTTGCAGTGAAAATAGGGAAGAAAATGGCCTAAGCCGAGAGAGAGGAGAGAGTGAGAGAGATGAAGATGTGTTTTTTTGTGTTGGATAATTGATTTCCAAAATCAATTAAAACATCTACAAAATTTTTGAATTTCAAAAAGTCAAAAAAGGTATAAGCATTAAAGCTCTCCAACTACCACCATCAATCACAAATGACAAGTTGTCACATCACTCAAAGTGACTAGACATCACATCAATTGATTGACTAGTGATTTGACGCTTGGTGTGACTTGCGAGCCATACTTAAATTCGCAATGCGAGTGCGCCTGCAAACACTCCCGGGCTCGGGTTCGCTAATTCCAAATTAACGAATTTTCCGTTGCGACGTAATTAACTCGTTTGCCCGAATTAAAATCTAATTTCAATTCCACGTCCAAATCTAATTTTTGTATAATATATCGAATATATTAATTATCGATTAATTCCAAATTAATCGTTCTCTCTCTTTAAATAATATTTTATCCCAGATAAAATATCTCCGCAATTAAACCCAGATTAATTTTCTCTCTCTTATAATTAATCCAAGATTAATAAAGTGCGAGTCATACGTCATCGGTGAATCTTCGGGAAGCGACCCCTGAGATCCCTGGATATGTTGACAGTAAATCCGGTTGTCGGACTATCCGAACACGTACGTACCTAGTACTACGTTTTTACCAATTTACAAGACATGGTTGGCTTCTAGCAAAGCATCATGCCTACCCAATTCTCCAGAAATATTCTTACTGGAATATGTGATCTATATCAGGTGTAGTATACGTAGTATTGCGTATTTCGATCCAGTATCGGATGTCACGTGCAAGGCCTGGGCTGGAAATGTGTCTGCCCCATATGAAGCAGATATCGGATCTCTGGTAACTAGTCTCTATAATCGGATGTACATGACCTAGTCATAATATCCCAATAGCTACATCATATAAGAGAACGAGTTTTGTATCCTACGTGATCATCATCTCCACTATGACTGGAGTGATACTTCCATCTCGACATCACACCCAATACACTACGATTCTCAATATACCCATAAGAGGCGTACACAGAACCTGTTAAAGCCCTGGACGACCAAAACCAAAGCGTATTGATTGTCGCAAGTATTAGCGGTGCAAGTCTCAAGTTAAGACGAAACACACCTACCCTGCTTCGGACTTCCATAGACACATAGTCATACTACCAATGGAATTCCGATGGGTCTATCCAGAGCGAAGCTGTTTCCGTACCATCGGTAAACACAACCTCCTACTACACTTGCATGAGTATCATATACCCAAATATATGAGAACTATGCCGTTATGCTCCCACAACGCGCACAAGTGTAATACTAGTCTATTCCGCATTATCGATGTCCAATCTCGATAATACTACGACTAGGGATTTTTAATGATTAAACCTTCGTGGATTGATACTGTCTCATATCATCTCAATCCGGAACTAATCATATGGACCTTCTATCATTTATACATCTTGGTAATCTAATTACAAATTATAGAAGAGCAATTTCCTTTGTCACATAGTTAATTTGTACAACAACACCATGATCTGTACAAATAGTGATGCTATGGGCCATAACTGTCCAACAATCTCCCACTTGGCCTATAGCCAATCACTCAAGTGTCCTACACCCGAACTATGTACGGTTCGCTCAAACTTCTGCTGAGAAAATGCTTTCGTCAGCGGATTTGCATGATTATCATCTGATGCGATTTATTCGATCATCATATCGCCACGATGTATTATCCGAACGAATCAGATGAATAGTCAAAGTATTTATCTGGATCGTTGATGAGACCATTAATTCTTCAGCCTGTGCTGTAGCCTAGCTCAGCTGCTAACAGAACTATATCTAATCTAATTAGATTATTATCAATCCAGAAGGCTTCTATTGCTGCCTCAGCTGTAGCAATAATCCACTTTTGTTTTTATTCGGTAACAGTATCTTGCTTGGAAGATTTCCAGCTCACTGTTCCGTTATTCAAACTTTATAGTACCGTTATTGCGACTTATAGTCGTTATTATCAGCTTGGAAACTTGCAGCAGTGAACCCAGTCACTTCAAGTTCTCCTTCTCCATAGTTTAAGATAGCATCCTTAGTTCATCTAAGATACTAAAGGATGTTCTTAACATCAATCCAGTGACTATCACTTGGATTGGCCTGATTGTGACTCCATATGCTCAAAGCGTATGAGACACCAGGTCGTGTACATTTTTCAATGTATGATTTCTCGGAGATTATCAACAACTTTTAGATCTATCCCAGTAGATCTTTATTCCTAGAATAAAGGTTGTTTCTCCCCATAATTCTACGGAGAATTTTTCATGAAAGCCAAGCTTTCACCGATTATATTATGGGATTATCATTTCCAAGAAATGATATATTATCATTACTTAGGAAATTCACTGTCAGTGCGCTCCCACTAACCTTCTTATATACACAAGAATAATTTTCGTTTTGAATTAAATCACACACCATCATGATTACATCAAAACGACAATTCCAAGAACGCAATGCTTGCTTCAATCCATAAATGGATCGAATAACTTGCAAACCTTGTTTGCTCATTTTGGTACGACAAAACTGTCAAGATGTTATAAACATCCTCCAAAAGGTTTCCGTTTAAGGAAAGCGATTTTGACGTTCAGCTGCCATATTTCATAAATGAATCATGTAGCATCAGTAAGCATTATCCAAATGGATTTACCGTGACAACAAGTAAAAGGTTTCGTCGTAATCGACACAATGTTGATAATGATACCTTTTTGCTACAAGCCTAGCTTAGTACGTTGGTATGTTGCCTTCCATGTATGTCTTCCTTGAAGACTGATATAGTACAAGTAGGCACAATGCCTTGCGGTACATCAACTAGTGTCTAAACATAGTTGGTATACATGGAATCCATTTCGGATAGCATGGCACTTTGCCATAATAGGGAGTCGATACCTTGTATCACTTCCTCATATGTAGTCAGTTCGTTTTCCTCAATAAGATTGACATCTTCATGAGGTTAGATCAGAAACCCATACCCCAGGTTGTTTTCTGACTCTCTCCGACTTATGTAGTTCTTGTGTATTCGAAGATTATTGGTATAGTTACATCCTTGATGAACTATATATGTTCCATTAAGGAATCGGTGCCTGGAACAGTATTACTCCGATTTTCATCGAGTTTTACTTTCCTCCCACTTACCACTGCATATAGGTATTCCTCTTAGGAAAACCGCATGGTGAGCAACAATTACATTGTTCTCTTGTGAGATGTATAAGTACTATACTTTGGTTTCCCTAGGATAACCAACAATTAGGCACTTATCTGATTTGGGTTTTAGTTTGGTATCATCCAAACATATGCCTAGCATTCCCAAATGTACAGGAATGAGAAACCCGGTTTCTTTCCTGTTCATATCTAATATGAAGTCTGTCTAACAAATTTTTATGGAACCTTATTCAAAATAATTTTTGCACTGTTTATGCGTATCCGTTGAAGGAAATGGTAGCTCAGAGCGACTCATGATTAACCTTATCATGTCCAATAAAATTCGGTTTCTCCGTTCGGACAAACCGTCAAACTGACGTGTTCCGGGATGAGTCCTCATTGAAAGAATCTTATACTCTTTCAAGTATTGAGAAACTTATTGCTTAAGTATTTTCATCATGGTCTAACCGTGATGGTTTTATATTTTAGCCGATCTGTTTGTCTACTTCGTGTCGAAACTCTTTGAATTGATCAAAAGTTTCTGATTCGTGTTTCAAAAGAAACACATAACCGTAACGTGATGCCACATCCGTAAAGGTCACGAAACATTCATATCCACCTCTAGCCTAGCTAGATATGGGCCCACTTACGTCACTATGAACGAGGGCTAACAGGTGTTTTTGGCACTTTGCCTAATAAACTAGATTCGTAGACTTTATTTGAATGGAATCAAATCTGTCATAGTATCCACTCTTCGAAAGTATGGATATACGAATCTTTGTTTAATTGTGTCCCAGACAACAATGCAACATTTAAGTCTCTTCTGATCAAATCAGTTTAAGCTATTTGTTTGTCTTGTTATACGTTTGAGATTTATTTATATTCAAAATATAAATATTGTTATTCACATCTAATGTGCTTATCTCAATATCATCTTTATAAAATAAAACACTTTAGTGTTCTAGAATATAAAGGTATACCCGCAACGGGTTAAACCCTGATATAGAGATAATGTATCTAGTCAAACCAGTTACATTTTAACAGTTTCCTAATTTAAGTACACACCCGAAGGGTAGTTCCTAAACTTAGGTATCTACGGTTAAAACAGTGATTGTCGTCCCATTTCTGATTCTCAGATTAATCTCATCTGAAGTCAGTATCTTGCTTATCAGCAGATTCTGCACACCAGTACATATTTATGTCCCACTTCCATTATCTAAAATCCAATTTTAATACTAGCAGTGAACACATTGATGACAAACATATTTGAATTCGGAGCCTTGCATCGTCTTCAATTCCTTCATGTCTGCCTTGTCCATACGACAGTCACGCTTCCGTGTCCCCGTTTGCCACAGTTTAGGCAGACATTCTGAGATATGTCCTTTGTCTTCCCAGAAGATTATAATGACTTTGCCTTTGCCCCTTTTCACACCCAGAAGCCTTTGGCCAAGCCTTGGCCTTCTAGAATGTCGAAGTAAGATGCGCCTTGCGCTTTTTGCCTTATTGCAAACTTTGGCTTTGTCTCCTTGAGTATAGCCATTAACTCTCCAAGAGTTTTCTATTGCAATTCTTACTTGTAAGATCTAAGAATAGATCCATGAAGATCCTTCAATTTCATTATCATACTATAAGGATCTAATCCTTAGTTCTAATTAAGAAATTAAGGAGTCTATTTGGCAAGCTTAATGGATTAAGCACTAAAGTTATCATCACATGAATCTTCCAAAGATCATGCTTTACTATTTGCTTAACTCCGGGCTAAGGCTCGAGACGTCACTATATCAAATAAAGTAACTTCTCGGTTTTCAGGACTATCCTGAAGTTTTATTCCCAATTTGAAAATTAAAGCCGTTTAAATACATTTTCACCCAGGATTATGTTTTAAACACTAATCTGTCAATTATCTTGATTCTAATAGTCCAACTATTTAATGATTACTATAGTCCAACTATATAATCAACTATAATTTAATAGGTTAAATTCAATTATATTGATTACTATAATCTAATTATAAAATCAACTATTAATTGAAATAGTTTGAATACAATTCAACTGTTTATCTAAAACAACATTAAATATTAGTCCAACTAATATATTAATTTATATTGACGAAAAATTTGAAATGAGCGCGTATGGCAAGTAACTAAACATAAATTGCAAATTTAATACTTGCCTCCCACTATTTTTCGGCGAGCCTCTAACCCTCTATTGAGTACTCGGGAAACCTTGTTTCCTAGTGGGCTAGGATCCCGTTAAATAACACACAATCTTGACTTTGGCCAGCAAATTGTATGATATTTAACTAGGTAGATCTCTAAGATCAATTGGATCCCATCCAATTCCTAGATCCAGTAGGTGGACATCCAAGTCCGAAACATATATCTTATATATGCCAATATATCTAATATATTCCCTAACCTTTTTCCTCCGAATAACTAAGCCTTGGCTTTGGCACAACAAACTTAGTGATCCCAGTTAAGCGGAACCCATTGACCTTGGAAAGCTTCGTAATCAATGTCGATAGACAGGAAGTGATCTTCACTTTGGCCAAAAAATCACAACTTGGACAAGACACCAATATGGAACAAAGCCTTCATGATTCAAACACATCCTCAACGGACAAAGGTCTTGACTTTGGCCAACAAACCAGTGCCAGTCTTGGATCTTGAGTAAGAATCACTCAATGGAAGGAAAAACGATTAATATGATGTTGAGGGTTTTTCACGTAATTGGCAACCAATTAATTATCTTTGTTAAGGTCTCATCATCATATTCCCTTAAACATGCATTTTAAACACATAATAATGTGCATATAACTAAATATAATAATGATATGCGGATGGATATTTAAATATTGTTCCTAGAACAAATCTCTCCATTTCCTCTCTCCCGCTAGCACAAGTATAACTTCTACCCGATTACATAACACTTCTAAAGAAACCTCATTTACATTGAGGTGAATAGGTGAGAAGAGAAATATAAAGAGTAAAGAGGTAATAGGTTGGACACGAGTCCAATTAATAAATTCTAAATTTATTACAACAATTTCCAAAATTGCCCTCACCCATCTAATATCCATCCGATATACATTATTCATACATCACATCCATGTATTCAAACAAGCATGTTATCAATCAATCTAATCCAATTAATTAATCTGAATATTAATGACCATCCAATGTTCAAACAACGATTTGATTTTGCGCGAGTCAAACTCGTTTTGCGAATAAGTACTCAAAGTACGAATTCTTGAATTATACTAAACTACAAAATTAAATCCAATTCAATTTGTATTTAATACTAATTCATTATTTAATTCCAAATTAAATATTTACACTTTTTAATGTGCCTTTACGACTTAGATTCCAAATCTAATCGTTACGGGTCTCAAAGCCCGATTAACATCCAATGTCAATTTAATTTAAAGTCCAATGGGCTCTTAATTAATTTCTAAGGCATGGACTTTTGGTCAATATGGGTAAAACCCAAATACCAAAGCCCATTTAAGGAATCACCCTTATTTGCCAAGAAACCAATTTAGGCCCATTAGGCCCAATTAATATTAAAGGTCCATTAAGTCATATTGGACTTTATGGATATAGTTTTGGGCCCAATTTGATCCAACCAATTAGCCTAAACCAAACTTGTCCCAACCAAGCCCATTAAGCCCATTACAACTTTACAAGCCCAATTCCAATTTAATTTAAAGCCCAATTAATTTAATTTCAAAATTAAAATTTCATAAATAATTAACCAAGTGTATGCCATAATTAAGTAACCAAATTAATATTTTCTAAAACACTAATTCACTCAATTAATTATGCTTATTATCATCAACATATGTCCAACACATTTGAATCAAAAAATCACATCATTTTACATGCTATAACTCACGGCATTTATGGTTTTTTCATGTCCGATTCGGTTTTAATCCAATTAAATCCTAAATCAACATTACCCAATGTTTTCCAACTCATCCAATGATCAAAAACACAAAATACCATGACATTAGGGCAAGCTTGTAGTTTCTGCCAAGCCTAAATTTTGGGCAAAAATTGATCCAATCAACTTTTCATGAAAATGATCATATACAACTTCAATACAACATCATTCAAGCATACTCAATCAATTAATTTTACTCAAATCATGCTCAAATTGATTTTACCCAAATTTTACACTTATAAAGTTTCATGCTCAAAATGGCTCTGATACCATTGTTGGGTTTCTATTAGGTCCCAAGGATCAAATCAAGCAATGAAACATGTGCGAATACTCAAAGAAGTTGCAGAATACTTACAATGATTGGTTGAGCGATGCGATGAACACAAAAAAATCTTTTCCTCCTCCATTATGCTCACGGCAGTGGGCTTTTTGTGCTCCTCCAAAAATTGGCCATGGTGATCCACCAAGCTCCAAGCTTTGTGTTGTGATTCCATGCTCACAAGTTGGTTTCCCTATCACCTTCGCAAGACCCTTAAAACGTGCTAACACTCTGAAAATTTTACCGCAAAACTTCATATGCTTCTCCTACAACTCACGGCATTTGCAGTGAAAATAGGTAAGAAAATGGCCTAAGCCGAGAGAGAGGAGATAGTGAGAGAGATGAAGATGTGTTTTTTTGTGTTGGATAATTGATTTCCAAAATCAATTAAAACATATACGAAATTTTTTAATTTCAAAAAGTCAAAAAAGGTACAAGCATTAAAGCTCTCCAACTACCACCATCAATCACAAATGACAAGTTGTCACATCACTCAAAGTGACTAGACATCACATCAATTGATTGACTAGTGATTTGACGCTTGATGTGACTTGCGAGCCGCACTTAAATTCGCAATGCGAGTGCGCCCGCAAACACTCCCGGGCTCGGGTTCGCTAATTCCAAATTAATGAATTTTCCGTTGCGACGTAATTAAATAATTATGCATAGCAAAATTACTATTCACGTCGCTAACGAATTAATTCTAAACTAACTTGTTTGCCCGAATTAAAATCTAATTTCAATTCCGCGTCGAAATCCAATTTCGTATAATATATCGAATATATTATTTTATCGATTAATTCCCAATTAATCGTTCTCTCTCTTTAAATAATATTTTATCCCAGATAAAATATCTCTGTAATTAATCCCAGATTAATTTTCTCTCTCTTATAATTAATCTCAGATTAATAAAGTGCGAGTCATACATCATCGGTGAATCTTCGGGAAGCGACCCATGAGATCCCCGGATATGTTGGCAGTAAATCCGATTGTCGGACTATCCAAACACGTACGTACCTAGTAGTACGTTTTTACCGATTTACAAGACATGGTTGGATTCTAGCAAAGTATCATGCCTACCCAATTCTTCCAGAAATATTCTTACTGGAATATGTGATCTATATCAGGCGTAGTATACGTAGTATTACGTATTTTGATCCAGTATCGGATGTCACGTGCAAGGCCTGGGGCTGGAAATGTGTCTGCCCCGTACGAAGCACATATCGGATCTCTGGTAACTAGTCTCTATAATCGGAAATACATGACCTAGTCATAATATCCTGATAGCTGCAGCATATAAGAGAACGAGTTCTGTATCCTACGTGATCATCATCTCCACTATGACTGGAGTGATACTTCCATCTCGACATCACACCCAATACACTACGATTCTCAATATACCCATAAGTGGCGTACATAGAACCTGTTAAAGCCCTGGACGACCAAAACCAAAGCGTATTGATTGTCGCAAGTATTAGCGGTGCAAGTCTCAAGTTAAGACCAAATACACCTACCCTGATTCGGACTTCCATAGACACATAGTCATACTACCAATGGAATTCTGAGGGGTCTATCCAGAGCGAAGCTATTTCCGTACCATCGGTAAATACAACCTCCTACTACACTTGCATGAGTATCTTATACCCAAATATATGAGAACTATGCCGTTATGCTCCCACAACGTACACAAGTGTAATACTAGTCTATTCCGCATTATCGATGTCCAATCTCGATAATACTACGACTAGGGATTTTTAATGATTAAACTTCGTGGATTGATATTGTCTCATATCATCTCAATCTGGAACTAATCATATGGACCTTCTATCATTTATACATCTTGGTAATCTAATTACAAATTATAGAAGAGCAATTTCCTTTGTCACATAGTTAATTTGTACAACAACACCATGATCTGTACAAATAGTGATGCTATGGGCCATAACTGTCCAACAATCATATGTAAATCACATTCAGAATGGGTATATTTATCTTTCCTTCTTATTTGGGGGCCTTGGCATGTTGCTAGATGTCAACCTTGGTCATTGAAATCGAACGACAGTCTGATCACAGGATAATTTATGTTCGATTAAATTATCACGATTCATTTCATGTCTAACTTAGGGGAACCCAAAAGGTCACACACAACAAAGTCGAAATCAATGGTTAACAGTGTACAGTACAAATATAACAACATATATGATTGTTGTAGGAATTGTTTATAAATGGTTCAATGTGTTTAATTATTGAACAAATCATTTATGATGTTCCATAGTGGCTTAGGTATTGGTGAATGACGATAGGGGCACTTTGGGAATTGGAATAAAAAAAATAAAAAATAAATTACTATTCACAATAATAGTAACTTGAATAGTAAAAAAAATTTGTTAATTTTTTTTATTTCCAATTCGGCCCAAACTCTTATTAGGGTTTTATAATGTCATTAAACCACTAAATTAAGATCCAATGGCTAGGATTAAATTAGCTTTTATCCAACATCAGATTCTTAATTAATTTTGTTGTCTTTGGAGCAATATATAAACCCAAAGAATTCTTCACAATTTTTTTACACCAAACCTTTCATATCTTGGGTATATATAAGTGAGCAACTCTAAAGTTTAATAGTAAGCCACTGACATTGAGGATCCTTAAGTCTAATTGACTAGAGGAACCGCGAGTTAAAAGTTTTGAGGTATTTGCCTAGGCCTAGCACCCAAGGGCAAAATACTCGTGCACTCAAGGCGTAGTCTTGCCGTTGAGTTTTGGCTTTGGTGTGTGCATCTTTGGAGGCCCACACTTGGGTGGCTCTTTGGAACATGGAAGAGCTTGCTGAGTTCGAGAAAAGCTTGTAGATTGGAGGGAGGATTGGAGGAGTCTAACGGTTCAAGTAAGTCATTTTCTTTCTTTATTTTATTTAGAGTTCCTATATTAGTTTAGCATGTTTAGGTTTATGTTTCTTTTGCATGTTTTTGAGTTTTATGCTTAGAATATATAGTAACATGCCTAGGCTTGTAGAATAATAAAAACAAATGGGTCTTGAGCAAAGGGAAATGTTGGACAAAATGACCCATAACGTCACTATTTTGCACAGATCATTGTGTTGTTGTAGCAAATTAACTATGTGACAAGGAAATTGCACTCTCATCATTTTGTGATTAGATCACCATAGATATATAAATGAAGAGAGGGCCCTATGATTAGTTCCTGGACTGAGAATGATATGAGACAGTATCAGTCCCCCCGAAGGATTAATCATTAAATATCCCTAGCCGGAGTATTATCGAGACTGGACATCGATAAGGCGGAATAGGCTAGTATTACACTTGTGTGCGTTGTGAGGGCACAACGGCATAGTTCTCATATATATAAGTATTGGATACTTATGCAAGTGCGATAGGAGGTCGTGTTTCACCGATGGTACGGGAAACAGCTTCGCTCTGGATAGACCCTTCGGAATCCCATTGGTATTATGACTATGTTTCTATGGGAGGCCGAAATCAAGGTAGGTGTGTATAGTCTTAACCTGAGACTTACATCGCTAATACTTGCGATAATCGGTAGACTTTGGTCTTGGTGGTACAGGGCTTTAACCGGTTCTGCGTACACCACTTCTGGGTTTTATCAGAGAGTCGTAGTGTATTGGGTGTGATGTCAAGATGGAAGTATCACTTCAGTTAGAGTGCTCTTGAGTGTTGCGCAACCAATCGGGATATTGTGACCAGGTCATGAATATCCGATTATAGAGACTATGTTACCAGGCATCCGATATGTGCTTCGGACGGGGTAGACACTTATCCAGCCCAGCCCTAGCATGTGACTATCCGATACTGGGCCGATACACACAATACAATGGTATACTACGCTTGATACAGATCTTAATATTCTTAAATGATATGTCCGGAGAATTGGGTAGACTTGGTGCTTTGCTAGGAGTCGACCTTGTCTCGTAAATTGGTAGAACGTAGTACTTGGTACGTACGTGATTCGGATACTCCGACGACCGTATTTACGGCCAACTTATCCGGGGATCTCATGGGTCGCTTCCCGATAATCCACCAATGACGCACAACTCGCACTCTTGAATAATCTGGGATTATATAGAAGAGAGAGAAAATTAATCTAGGATTAATTACGGAGATATTTTATCTAGGATAAAATATCTTCTAGAGAGAGATAACGATTATTTGGAATTAATCGGTAAATTAATATATTCGATATATTAAATGAATTAGATTTCGACGCGGAATTAAAATTAGATTTTAATTCGGGCGAACGAATTAATTTAGAATTAATTCATTGCGACGTGAATAGTGAATTCGCTAGGCGTAATCATTTAATTACGACGCGACGGAAAAATCGTTAATTTAGAATTAGCGAACCCGAGCCCGAGTGTGATTGCGAGCGCATTCGTATTTCGAATACGAGTGCGGCATCGCAAGTCGCATCAAGCGTCAAATCAATCGTCACATCAAGCGTCAAATCAAAAGTCACTTTGAGTGATTGATTGATTGATTGATTGATTGATGGATTGATGGATTGACTTGCATCACATCACTTTATTAAAGTGACATGTGAATAGTTGATGTAAGTTGGTGTAATAGTGTTTGGAGGGAAAAGCATTTACTTTTGGATTTTTGATTTAATTCATTAGTAATTGTTTTAGTATTTTTCTTGAAAAATATAAAAGGCTTTTTGGAAAAGCTTAACCAACACAATACATAACTTCATCTCTCTCTTTTTCTCTCTTCTCCTCACGCCCAGAACAGAAAATGTGGACTGGTTTTGAAGCCAAAATGGCGTGAGCAATGGGAAGCAAGAGTTGGGTTTTTGTGGCAAAAACCGCAAGTGCTAGCACACTACGAGTCTTGCGAAGGTGATAGGGAGGTTCACCCATGAGCCGGGATCCGTTTGACGAAGCTTGGAGCTCCATTTCTCAACTCAATTTTCTGATTTTGAAGGCAGTGGACTGCATCATTTGGGCGTCCTTGGCAGTGAGTTTTGTGGCTTTGTTCGTCTTCAAATCGACTCAACCGATCGATGTGAGTATTCCGCTACCTCCGTATATGTATTCACGCATTGTTTTCATTGCTTGTTTGATCTTGGGACCTAGATAATAACCAACAGGAAAGTGACATAATAATTTTGATTTTCTGATGCGCACTCGCGGCCGCTTCCCAACAGTGGTATCTGCATGCCATTTTTGTTTTGATTAGTTCTCACCCATTTGAACTCGAATTGGGTGTTTAAAAGCTCGTTGGAAAGCTAACACCCTGAACTTCATTTTAGGCACAAGTTTTACATGATTTGGTTAAGATTTGAATTGTGAAATTACATTTAAAGTGAATAGTAAATTTATTTGAATAAAATAAAATAAAATATCATAATTAAATATTTATCAAAGTTATTTAATGCCTAAAATAATTCCAACATATTAAAACTCATATGCTTGATGATTCTATGTATGATTAGAATTGGCATGATTATTTTAGGGTGCAAGCATCTAGAGACTTTCTAAGAGATAGAGAGTGTATTGCTTATCCCTTAGCTAAGTAATTATTCTGTGATGAACTTAGAGATTTATTACCTTTAAGGCTAATAAATATAAATCACTTGTTTATAATAAAAGACATTATAAAAAATACAAGTGGGTTGGGACCAAGGGGTTAATAAAGTTTTCCAAACTAAAGTTAATTTAACCAAAGGTATTACTAGAGTTAAATAATGATTTGGTGTCTTCCTTCACTCACTACCTTTTTTTTAGCCAAAAGGAAAAGTTGTGAAGACATCTAGATAATCATTCACTCAAAGCTTACCTTAAAGCATATTTAAAGTGTTAGACTAATTCGGAGGATCTATTGTTTATTCCTGTCACCAAGGCAATAAGAGCCTAAGAGGTAAGGGTATTTAAGAGAGTTCGCTCCACCCTCCATCTGGGGAATTTTCAATGGAGGAATCCATTTGACAGTTATTCACTTAAACTTGCTAAAATCCTCAATAATATTTTAAGTCTAAAATTTGCCAACCATTGTAAAGTATAGACCCAAAGGGCTTAAACCGTATTGGCAGGACTAGGCTTTACCAGACTGACCAATACCAATTTGTCCCTAAATCGTACTATTGAAAATGGTTTGACTTTTCTGAGTCATAAGACGCAACGACCCTTAGGCGTGGTCTTATAACTTAGTGGCAAAGATTGGGTGTCCACAAGGACTAGCATAAGCTATGGCATGTTTGATTGCCCAACCCAATGATCAAGGAATTGTGATTTATATCATAAATTGGTTGGGAACCTACCTAATTATCATATTTTATAACTACCGGCCCTATTCGGAGTTATGAAATTATGATAATAGGATCTTTTCCCACAAGAAATCCATCATATTGGGGTTGATGCGATTTCCTTAAAATTTTAAACAATTGAGTGGGAGCAACTTCATAATATTAAAATCCCATGTTATTATGAAACTTTAATGAAAACATATTCATAATTTTAACATTTTCTCTTAACATGTGGGTTAAAATATTTCACAAACATTCAAATGTCAAATAGAGTATCACTTCATTCCATCCTTGATGAGCATAAGCTCAAAGGGGACAACTACAATGACTGGTTTAGAAACCTTAAAATTGTCTTACGACAATAAAAGATTTTCTATGTTCTTGAAAGACCATTTCCCCCTAAACCCACAGAAGATGCTGACCAAGATACATTTTATGCTTGGAAGAAACACGTCGTTGATGATGAGCAAGCAGTTTGCATAATGCTTGGCTCTATGTCGGATGAACTTCAGAAAGCTCACGAAGATATGGATGCTCAAACCATCATATTTCACTTGAAGGAGTTGTATGTAACTTCCGTTCATACCGTGAGATTCCAAGTGTCATGTGCCTTATTCCAAACAAGGTATAAGGAAGGATATGTTAGTGGACATGTGCTTAAGATGATTGGCCACATTGAAAAATTGGCCAACCTCGGGTTCATCATGGATCATGAGATAGGTCACGATCTAATTCTTCAGTCCTTACCAAAAGAATTCTCTAACTTCATTGTGCAGTTTCATTTGTCTGATAAAGAAGGTACTTTAGAAGAATTGCACAATCTGATAAAGCAAGCAGAGAAGGACTTGAAACCGGAGCTTAAAACCTCTGTCATGATTACGGGTACGGACCTGAAGCCACGAGGAAAAATAAGGGCAAGGCCAAGGCTGCATATCACCTAAAGCCCAATGGTAAGGTGGAGAAGAAAAAGGAAAAGGGGAAATGTTTCTTTTATGGAAAGAAGGGTCATTGGAAGAAAGACTGCTGATCCTTGAAAGCCAAGGAAGCTAGGGAAGCCCAAGAGGCCAAGAAGCCCAATGCTTCAGGTATGTTGTATATGATTGAACTATATTCTCAAAACTCTGAACCTTTGACTTGGGTGCTTGACACCGGTTGTGGGACTCACTTGTGTAACAATGTGCAGGGCCTGAGAAACAGTAGGAGACTCCGTCATGGGGAGGTTGACTTACGCATGGGTAATGGAGCGAAACTGGCTTCATTGCGCGTAGGGACTTATTCATTAGTTTTGCCGAATGGTTTAGTTTTAGACTTAGAAGATTGTGTTTATGTACTTTCTCTAGTAAAGAACATCATTTCAATTTCTTCTTTATGTAATAAAGGCTTTTCATGCCTAATAAGTTGTAATGAATGTTCTATTTATTTCAATGAAATAAAATATGGAGATGGTATTTTGAATAATGGTATCTATGTCTTACAAACTAACAAAGAATGTTCAACCTCTAATATATACAACGTTAACTCGAATAATCTCAATGAATCACTTCTATGACACAGTCGCTTAGGTCATATCAATGAAACAAGATTAACTAAGCTACATAAGGATGGGTATTTCAAACCCTTCAAATATAAACCTTATGGAACTTGTGAGTCTTGTTTACTTGGTAAAATGACCAAATTACCCATCAAATGTAAATGACAGCGTGTAATGGAGACATTAGAACTCATACACTCTGATGTATGCGGACCAATGTCAGTCACCGCTAGAGGTGGATTCACCTACTTCATTACCTTTATTGATGATCATTCGCGATATGGGTATGTGTACCTTATGCGGTACAAATCTGAAGCCTTTGAGAAATTCAAAGACTTCAAGGCTGAAATAGAAAACCATCTTAATAAAAGTATTAAGTCACTAAGGTCTAACCGAGGTGGTGAATACTTAAGCAACGAATTTCAAGATTACTTGAGAGAAAATGACATTGTTTTCCAGTGGACTCCTCTGTGAACTCCACAGCATAATGGGGTCTCTGAAAGGAGAAATCATACATTATTAGATATGGTCCGATCAATGATGCCAGACACGGATCTACCTCTTTCATTTTGGGGTCTTGCTTTAGAAACTGCAACACTACTACTAAACCAAGTTCCTTCCAAGACTATTAGTCAAACACCATATGAGTTATGGTCTGGGAAACGTCATAGTCTTAGTTATCTAAGAGTTTGGGGATGTGACGCATATGTCAAGCTCACACAAACTAACAAATTGGATGATAGGACAGTTAAATGTAAGTTTGTAGGATATGTCTTGAACTCAAAAGCATATGTGTTCTACTTCTCAAATGAACAAAGAACATTTGTCCCATGAAATGCTAAATTTCTAGAGAATGAATTCCTTCTCAAGAAATATAGTGGGAGTAGACTTGACCTCGATGAGGTACGAGAAGAACAAACTAACATAGAACTAAACCCAGGCCCTTCAAAAGGGCAGCGACGGAACAACCACAAGGTTATGAACTCAGAAGGTCTGGTAGGGAAAGATATGAGCCTAAAAGATATGGTTTCCATATTGATAAGGAACATGATCAGGTCATTGATAATGACGATCCCACCAGTTATGACGAAACAATGCGTGACATTGATTCAGTCAAATGGCTTGAGGCCATAAAATCTGAAATAGACTCTATGTATCATAATCAAGTCTGGGACTTGATGGATGCACCTAAAGGGATAAAACCTATAGGCTGCAAGTGGATTTACAAGCGTAAAACTGATGCAGAACGCAACATCCAAACCTATAAAGCTAGGTTGGTGGCGAAAGGTTATAGACAAATCCAAGGAATTGACTATGACGAAACTTCTCACCTGTTGCAATGATAATGTCCATTCGAATTTTTCTGGCACTAGCTGCACACTTTGATTATGAGATTTGGCATATGGATGTCAAAATAGCTTTCCTTAACGGAAACCTCGTAGAGGAAGTCTATATGACACAACCTGAGGGGTTTGCATCTAAGGATGATCATAATAAAGTATGCAAGCTTAAAGATCCATTTATGGACTCAAGAAAGCCTCCAGAAGTTGGAATATATGATTTGATGAGACAATCAAAGAATTTGACTTCATCAAAAATGTAGGCGAGCCTTGTGTTTACAGGAAAAGTAGTGGGAGTGCTGTTGTATTTCTTATATTATATGTCGATGACATATTAATCATCGGGAATGATATTCCCATGATGCAAGCCACCAAGTAATGGTTATCTCAGAATTTCTCCATGAAAGATTTGAGAGAAGCAGCCTACATCCTCGGCATTAAGATCTACCGTAATAGATCTAAGAGGTTGTTAGGACTTTCTCAATCAACATACATAGATAAAGTTTTGAAAAGATTTAAAATGGAAGATTCCAAAAGAGGTAATTTACCTACTTGTCATGGAATTAAATTATCTAAGGAGCAATGTCCACATACTCCTTCAGATAGAGAGCGTATGAGTAAGATCCCTTATGCTTCAGCAATAAGATCGATCATGTACGCCATGCTATGTACAAGAACTGATGTCTCTTATGCTCTTAGCATAACGAGCAGGTATCAGGTAAATCCTAGTGAGCAACACTAGGCAGCTGTCCAAACAATCCTCAAGTATCTGACAAGAACTAAGGATGTGTTTTTGACATACGGAGATTGTTCTGAGATGAAAGTCATTGGTTACTGTGATGTGAGCTTTCAGACCGATAGGGATGACACCAGATCGCAAACAAGATATCTGTTTACTTTAAATGGCGGTGCTGTAAGTTGGAAAAGATCAAAGCAGTCAACTATAGTGGACTCCACCACTGAAGCCGAGTATATTGCAGCATCTGAGGCAGCTAAAGAAGTAGTCTGGATAAAGAAGTTCATCACAGAGCTGGAAGTGCTTCCCGCGATAAAGAATGGCGTCACGATGTACTGTGACAACACGGGGTGTTGGGAAATCTCTAAGTCCCTAGGATCGATTAAAGCATAGAAACATACATGCAAATACACGAAGAAGTTGCAGAATACTTATATCGATCGGTTGAGGTGATGCGGTGAAGACAAAAACTTTTCTGCCCTCCTTTGGAAGTCTCGGCAGTCCACTGTTTTGGCTCTCCAAATTTGGTCCAAGCCCCAAGCTTTTGGGTGGTGATTCCAAGCTCACAAGTTCGGTTCCATATCACCTTCGCAAGACTCCTAAGCGTGCTAGCACTGCGGAAATTTTGCCGCAAAATTTCCTTGCTTCTCCTCTTCATTTTCGGTGAAACCAGAAAGTTTTTGTAGGAGAAAAAACTGCCTCTTGGGCGAGAGAGAGAGGGAGGAAGAAGGAGAGAAAAAATGTGTTAGGTAATTGATTTCTAAAATCAATTAAAACATATACCCAAAATTTGAATTTCAAAAAGTCAAAAGGTACAAGCTTTAATGCTCCCAACAACGACCATCAATCAAAGTGACAAGTTGTCAAATCACTCAAAGTAACTAGAAATCACATCAATTGATTGACTAGTGATTTGATGCTAGATGTGACTTGTGGGCCGCACTCGAATTCGAAACACGAGTGCGCTCGCAAACACTCTCGGGCTCGGGTTCGCTAATTCCAAATTAACGAATTTTCCGTTGCGACGTAATTAAATAATTATGCCTAGCAAAATTACTATTCACGTCGCTAATGAATTAATTCTAAATTAACTCGTTAGCCCGAATTAAAATCTAATTTCAATTCCGTGTCGAAATCCAATTTCATATATCGAATATATTATTTTATCGATTAATTCCAAATTAATCGTATTCTCTCTTTAATTAATATTTTACCCTAGATAAAATATCTCCGTAATTAATCACAGATTAATATTCCCTCTCTACTAATTAATCCTAGATTAATAAAGTGCGAGTCATACGTCATCGGCGAATCTTCGGGAAGCGACCCATGAGATCCCCAGATATGTTGGCGGTAAATCCAGTCGTCGGACTATCCGAACACGTAAGTACCTAGTACTACGTTTATATCGACTTACAAGACAAGGTTGGCTTCTAGCAAAGCGCCATGCCTACCCAATTCTCCAGAAACATGTTTACAGGAATAAACTATCTATATCAGGCGTAGTATACGTAGTATTGCGTATTTCGATCCAGTTTCGGATGTCACGTGCTAGGCCTGGGGCTGGAATTGTTTCTGCCCCGTACGAAACATATATCGGATCTCTGGTAACTAGTCTCTATAATCGGATAAACATAACCTAGTCATAATATCCCGATAGCTGCAACATTTAAGAGAACCAGTCCCGTATCCTACGTGACCATCATCTCCACTATGACTGGAGTGATACTTTCATCTTGACATCACACCCAACACACTACGATTCTCAATATTCCCAGCAGAGGAGTACACAAAACCTGTTAAAGCCCTGGATGACCTAAAACCAAAGTATATTGATTGTCGCAAGTATTAGCGGTGCAAGTCTCATGTTAAGACCAAATACACCTACCCTGATTTCAGACTTCCATACACATAGTCACACTACCAATGGAATTCTGAGAGGTCTATCCAGAGCGAAGCTGTTTTCCGTACCATCGGTAAAACACAAACTCCTACTACACTTGCATGAGTATCCTATACCCAAATATATGAGAACTATGTTGTTATGCCCTCTAATCGCGCACAAGTGTAATACTAGTATTTTTCGCTTTATCGATGTCCAATCTCGATAATACTTTGACTAGGGA
The DNA here is from genome assembly GCA_019454045.1 of Zanthoxylum bungeanum. Lineage (NCBI taxonomy): Eukaryota > Viridiplantae > Streptophyta > Magnoliopsida > Sapindales > Rutaceae > Zanthoxylum > Zanthoxylum bungeanum. Next base: position 39,093 of record SKCR01027547.1, on the reverse strand, counting down.
TATTTAATGATTAAACCTTCGTGGATTGATACTGTCTCATATCATCTCAATCCAGGAACTAATCATATGGACCTTTCATCATTTATACATCTTGGTGATCTAATCACAAATGATAAAAGAGCAATTTCCTTTGTCACATAGTTAATTTGTACAACAACACCATGATCTGTACAAATAGTGACGTTGTGGGTCATAACTGTCCAACAATCTCCCACTTGGCCTATAGCCAATCAATCGAGTATCCTACACCCGAACTTTGTACGGTTCGCTCAAATTACTGAGAAAAGACTTTCGTCAGTGGATTTGCATGATTATCATCTGATGCGATTTATTCGATCATCACATCGCCACGATGTATGATCCGAACGGATCAGATGAATAATAGAAGTATATATCTGGATCGTTGATGAGACCATTAATTCTTTAGCGTGTGTTGTAGCCTAGCTCAGCTGCTAACAGAACTATATCTAATCTAATTATATTTATTATTAATCGAGAAGGATTCTATTGATGCCTCAGTTGCAGCAATAACCCACTTTTGTTGTTTATTCGGTAATAATATCTTGCTCTGAAGATTTCCAGCTCACTGTTCCGTTATTCAAACTTTGTAGTACCGTTGTTACGACTTATAGTCGTTTTTATCGGTTAGGAAACTTGCAGCAGTGATCCCAGCCACTTCAGGATCTCATTCTCCATAGTATAAGACAACGTCCTTAGTTCTCTAAGAAACTAACGGATGTTCTTATCGTCAATCCAGTGACTATCACTTGGATTGGCCCGATTGTGACTTCATATGCTCAAAGTATATGAGATACCAGGTCGCATACATTTATTTCAATGTACGAGTTCTCGGAGAGTGTCAACAACTTTTAGATCTATCCCAGTAGATCTTTATTCCTAGAATAAATGTTGTTTCTCCCAAGAATTCTACGGAGAATTTTCATGAAAGCCAAGCTTTCACCGATTTATTTTTATGGGAATATCATTTCCAAGAAATGACATATCATTATTTAGGACTTTCACTGTCAGCGCGCTCCCACTGACCTCCTTATATACATAAGAATCATTTTCGTTTTGAATTAAATCACACACCATTATGATTATATCAAAACGATAATTCCAAGAACGTTATGCTCGCTTCAATCCATCCATGGATCGAATAACATGCAAACCTTGTTTGCTAGTTTTAGTACGACAAAACCGTCAGGATGTTGTAAACATCCTCCTAAAGGTTTCCGTTTAGGAAAATGGTTTTCCCGTTTAGCTGCCATATTTCATAAATGAAACATGCAGCGTCAGCAAGCATTATCCAAATGGATTTACCGTGGCAACAGGTAAAAGGTTTCGTTGTAATCGACACAATGTTGAGAAGGATACCTTTTCGCTACAAGCCTAGCTTACTACGTTGGTATGTTGCCTTCCATGTATGTCTTCCTTGAAGACTTATATAATACCAATAGGCACAATGCCTTTCGGTACAACAACTAGTGTCCAAACATAGTTGGTATACATGGAATCCATTTCGGATATCATGGAACTTTGCCATAATAGGGAGTCGATACCTTGTATCACTTCCTCATTCGTAGTCAGTTTGTGTTCCTTAATAAGATTAACATCTTTATGAGGTGAGATCAGAAACCCATACCTTCCAGGTTGTTTTCTGACTCTCTTCGACTAACGTGGTTCTTGTGTATTCGAAGATTACTGGTATAGTTTCATCCTTGATGAACTATTTATGTTCCATTAAGGAATCAGTGCCTGGAACAGTATTACTCCGATTTTCATCGAGTTTTACTTTCCTCCCACTTACCACTGCATATCGGTATTCCTCTTAGGAAAACCCGTATGGTGAGCAACAATTACATTGTTCTCTTGTGAGATGTATAAGTACTATACTTTGGTTTCCCTAGGATAACCAATAACTTAGGCACTTATCCGATTTGGGTTCTAGTTTGGTATCATCCAAACAAATGCCTAGCATACCCAAATCTTCAGGAATGAGAAAACCAAATTTCTTTCATGTTCATATCTAATATGAAGTATGTCAAACAGATTTTCATGGAACCTTATTCTAAATAAGTTCTGCACTGTTTATGCGTATCCGTTGAAGGAAATGGTAGCTCGGAGCGACTCATGATTAACCTTATCATGTCCAACAGAATTCGGTTTCTCCGTTCAGACACACCGTCAAATTGACGTGTTCCGGGAGGAGTCCTCATTGAAAGAATACTATACTCTTTCAAGTATATGAGAAACGTATTGCTTAAGTATTTTCATCATGGTCCAACCGTGATGGTTTAATACTTTAGCCGATCTGTTTGTCTATTTCGTGTTGAAACTGTAAAAGTTTCAGATTTGTGTTTCAAAAGAAACACATAACCATAACGCGATGCCACATCCGTAAAGGTCACGAAATATTCATATCCACCTCTAGCCTAACAGATGGGTGGCATTTACACTTTTACCAAGTAAATAGTGTTATAGGCACTTTGCCTAATAAACTAGATTCGTAGACTTTATTTGAATAGAATCAAATTTGTCCTAGTATCCACTCTTCAAAAGTGTGGATATACGAGTCTTGTTTAATGTGTCCCAGACAACAATGCCACTTATAAGTCTCAACTGATTAAATCAGTTTGAGCTTTTTGTTTGTCATGTTATATGTTTGAGATTTATTTATATTCAAAATATAAATACTGTTATTCACATTTAATTTGTTTATCTCAATATCATCTTTATATAATAAAACACTTTAGTGTTCTAGAATATAAAGGTATACCCGCAACGGGTTAAACCCTGATATAGAGACAATGTTTCTAGTCAAACTAGCTACATTGTAACAGTTTCCTAATTTAAGTACACACCCTAAGGGTAGTTCCTAAACTTAGGTATCTACGTTTAAAACAGCGAATTTCGTCCCGTTTTCAATTCGCAGATTAATCTCAACTGAAGTCAATATCCTGCTCACAGCAGATTCTGCACATCAGTACATATTTATGTATCACACTAAGTATCTAAAATCCAATTTTAATACTAGTAGTGAACATATTATAACAAACATACTTGAAGTCAGAGCCTTGCTCATTCTTCAATTCCTTCATGTCTGCCTTGTCCAAACGGCAGTCACGCTTCCGCGATCCCGTTTGCCACAATTTAGGCAGACATTTTGGGATATGTCATTTATCTTCCCAGAAGATTATAATGACTTTGACTTTGCCCTTTTCCACACTCCAGAAGCCTTTGGCCAAGCCTTTGGCCAAGCCTTGGCCTTCTTGAATATCGAAGTAAGATGTGCCTTGCGCTTCTTGCCTTATTGCAAATTTTGGCTTTGACTCCTTGAGAATAGCCATTATCTCTCCAAGAGTTTACTATTGCAATTTGGTACTTCTAAAATCTAAGTATAGATTTATGAAGATCCTTCAATTTCATTATCATACTTTAAGGATCTAATCCTTAGTTCTGATTCAGAAATTAAGGAGTCTATTTGGCAAGCTTAACGGATTAAGCACTAAAGTTATCATCACATGAATCTTCCAAAGATCATGCTCTACTATTTGCTTAACTTCGGGCTTAGGCCTAATATGTTATTTTATCAAATAAAGTAACTTATTAGTTTCCAGGACCATCCTGAAATTTTATTCCCAATTTGAAAATTAAAGTCGTTTAAAACATTTTTCACCCACGATTATGTTTTAAACACTAATCTTTCAATTTTATCTTGATTCTAATAGTCCAACTATTTAATCAACGATTTTAGGTACTATTTATTATAATGATTACTATAGTCCAACTATATAATCAACTATAATTTAATAGGTTAAATTCAATTATATTGATTACTATAATCCAATTATAAAATCAACTATAATTAATTAAATCAAATATATTGATTACTATAATCCAATTATATAATCAACTATAAATGAATAGTTTGAATACAATCCAACTATTTAATTTAAAACAACATTAATTATTAGTCCAACTAATAAATAATTTATTTGACGTAATATTGTAATGAGCTCGTATGGCAAGTAATAAACGAATATTGCAAATTTAATACTTGCCTCCCACTATTTTTCGGCGAGCCTCTAACCCTATGTCGAGTACTCGGGAAACCTTGTTTCCTAGTGGGCTAGGATCCCGTTAAATGTCACACAATCTTGACTTTGGCCAACAAATTGTATGATAATTAACTAGGTAGATCTCTAAGATCAATTGGATCTCATCCAATTCCTAGATCCAGTAGGGGGACATCCAAGTCCGAAACATATATCTTATATATGCCAATATATCCAATATATTACCTAATCTTTTTTCCTCTGAATCAACTAAGCCTTGGCTTTGGCACAACAAACTTAGTGATCCCAGTTAAGCGTGACCCATTGACCTTGGAAAGCTTCGTAATCAATGTCGATGGACAAGAAGTGGTCTTGACTTTGGCCAACAAACCACAACTTGGACAAGACACTGATATGGAACAAAGCTCTCGTGATTCAAACACATCCTCGACGGACAAAGGCCTTGACTTTGGCCAACAAACCAATGCCATTCTTAGATCTTGAGTAAGAATCACTCAATGTAAGGAAAAATGCTTAATATTTTATGAAGGTTTTTCGCGTGCAAATTGGCAACCAATTTATTATCTTTGTTAAGGTCTCATCATCATACACCCTTAAACATGCATTCTAAACACATAATAAGGCGCATATAAATAAATATAATAATGATATGCGGATGGATACTTAATACATTGATCCTAGATCAAATCTCTCTCTTTCCTCTCTCCCGCTAGCACAAGTATATCTTCTACCCGTTACATAACACTTCTAAAGAAACCTCATTTACATTGAGGGGAATAGGTGAGAAGAGAAATACATAGAGTCAAAGTGGTAATAGGCTGGACACGCAAGTCCAATTAATAAATTCTAAATTTATTACAATAATTTCCAAAATTGCCCCACCCATCTAATATCCATCTGATATACATTATTCATGCATCACAACCATGTATTCACACAAGCATGTTATCAATCAATCTAATCCAATTAATTAATCTGATATTAGTGACCATCCAATGTTCAAACAACTATTCGATTTTGCGCGAGTCAAACTCGTTTTGCGAATAAGTACTCAAAGTACGAATTCTTGAATTATATTAAACTACAACATTAAATCCAATTTAATATGTATTTAATACTAATTCACTATTTAATTCCAAATTAAATATTACACTTTATTAACGAACCTTTACGAATTAAATTCCAAATTTAATCGTTACGGGTCTCAAAGCCCGATTAACGTCCAACGTTAATTTAATTAAAGTCCAATGGGCTTTCAATTAATTTCTTAAGGCATGGACTTTTGGTCAACTTGGGTCAAACCCAAAGACTAAAGCCCATTTAAAGGAATCACCCTTATATGCCTAGAAACCAATTTAGGCCCATTAGGCCCAATTTAATATTAAAGGTCCATAAGTCATAATTGGACTTTATGGAATCGGTTTTGGGCCCAATTTGATCCAACCAATTTTCCTAAACCCATCTTGGTACAACCAAGCCCATTTAGCCCAATAACAACTTTTAAGCTCAATTTCCAAAATTAGCCCAATTAATTAAATCACAAAAATTCCAAATTTCATAATTAATTAACCAAAGTGTATTATATAATTAATTACCCAAATTAAAATTTCCAAAATACAAATTTGTACAATTAATTATGCTCTTTAACATTAAAATATGTCAAACACATTTTAATCAAAAATCAAACCCAATTTCATGCTTTAACTCTCGACAATTTGGGGATTTTTCAAATCGATTCGGTTTCAATCCAATTAAATCCACAATCAACAATTCCCAATTGATTCCAACTCATCCAATGAATCAAAAATCAAAAAATCCAAGACATTATGGCATCATGAGTATTCGGCCAAGCCAACCCATTTGGGGAAAATTATTCCAAATCAATTTTCATGAAATTGATCCAATCAATCTTCAATAAAACATCATTTAAGCATACTTAATCAAACAATTCAACCAAATCATGCTCAAAATCAATTTACCAAATCTTAACCTTAAATTCAAGTTTCATGCTTTTACTCGCTCTGATACCATTGTTGGGAAATCTCTAAGTCCCGAGGATCGATTAAAGCATAGAAACATACATGCGAATACACGAAGAAGTTGCGGAATACTTACATCGATCGGTTGAGGCGATGCGGTGAAGATAAAAACTTTTATGCCCTCCTTTGGAAGTCTCGGCAGTCCACTGTTTTGGCTCTCCAAATTCGGTCCAAGCTCCAAGCTTTTGGGTGGTGTTTCCAAGCTCACAAGTTCGGTTCCCTATCACCTTCGCAAGACTCCTAAAGCGTGCTAGCACTCCGGAAATTTTGCCTCAAAATTTCCTTGCTTCTCCTCTTCATTTTCGGTGAAACCAGAAAGTTTTTGGAGGAGAAAAAACTGCCCCTTGGGTGAGAGAGAGAGGGAGGAAGAAGGAGAGAATGTTGGGTAATTGATTTCTAAAATAAATTAAAACATAAACCAAAAATTTGAATTTCAAAAAGTCAAAAGGTACAAGCTTTAATTCTCCCAACAACCACCATCAATCAAAGTGACAAGTTGTCAAATCACTCAAAGTGACTAGATATCACATCAATCGATTGACTAGTGATTTGACGCTAGATGTGACTTGTGGGCCGCACTCGAATTCGAAACACGAGTGCGCTCGCAAACACTCCCGGGCTCGGGTTCGCTAATTCCAAATTAACGAATTTTCCGTTGCGACGTAATTAAATAATTATGCCCAGCAAAATTACTATTCCCGTCGCTAACGAATTAATTCTAAATTAACTCGTTCGCCCGAATTAAAATCTAATTTCAATTCCGCGTCGAAATCCAATTTCGTATAATATATCGAATATATTATTTTATCGATTAATTCCAAATTAATCGTATTCTCTCTTTAATTAATATTTTATCCCAGATAAAATATCTCCGTAATTAATCCCAGATTAATTTTCTCTCTCTACTTATTAATCCCAGATTAATAAAGTATGAGTCATACATCATCGGCGAATCTTCGGGAAGCGACCCATGAGATCCCCGGATATGTTGCCAGTAAATCTGGTCGTCGGACTATCCGAACACGTAAGTACCTAGTACTACATTTATACCGACTTACAAGACAAGGTTGGCTTCTAGCAAAGCGTCATGCCTACCCAATTCTCCAGAAACATGCTTACAGGAATATGCGATCTATATCAGGCGTAGTATACGTAGTATTGCATATTTCGATCCAGTATCGGATGTCACGTGTTGGGCCTGGGGCTGGAATTGTGTCTGCCCCGTACGAAGCACATATCGAATCTCTGGTAACTAGTCTCTATAATCGGATAAACATGACCTAGTCATAATATCCCGATAGCTGCAGCATTTAAGAGAACCAGTCCCGTATTCTACGTGACCATCTTCTCCACTATGACTGGAGTGATACTTTCGTCTTGACATCACACCCAACACACTACGATTCTCAATATACCCAACAAGGCGTACACAGAACCTGTTAAAGCCCTGGACGACCTAAAACCAAAGTATATTGATTGTCACAAGTATTAGCGGTGCAAGTCTCAGGTTAAGACCAAATACACATACCCTGATTTCGGACTTCCATAGACACATAGTCATACTACCAATGGAATTCTGAGGGGTCTATCCAGAGCGAAGCTATTTTCTGTACCATTGGTAAAACACAACCTCCTACCACACTTGCATGAGTATCCTATACCCAAATATATGAGAACTGTGCCATTATGCCCTCACAACGCGCACAAGTGTAATACTAGTATTTTTCGCATTATCGATGTCCAATCTCGATAATACTCTGACTATGGATATTTAATGATTAAACATTCGTGGATTGATAATGTCTCATATCATCTCAATCCAGGAACTAATCATATGGACCTTTCATCATTTATACATCTTGGTGATCTAATCACAAATGATAAAAGATCAATTTCCTTTGTCACATAGTTAATTTGTACAACAAAACCATGATTTGTACAAATAGTGACGCTATAGGTCATAACTGTCCAACACGGGAGCCATTGCTCAATCAAAGGAACCAAGGTCCCACCAGAAATCCAAGCTTGTACTCATGCGATTTCATCTCATCTGGGAGATTGTTGAGAGAAAAGAAGTTATTATAGAGAAAATACTCACAAAAGATAATCTTACAGATTCTCTGACTAAAGGGCTAACTCAACAAAAGCATGACAGGCACACCCGAGAGTATGTTGTCCAGATTCATACTAGTCAGCTATAGTGCAAGTGGGAGATTATTAGGGATATGCCCTATACCCAACTTATGGATGAGCTATATGTACATGTCTTTGTAATATTTTCATTAATTAATAAAATGGCAATCTTTATTATACGTGTCTTACATAACTTATATGAATCAACAATAATGTAATAAAGCCCTTAAAGTAATAAGACGATGGCTACCACGCCTTATGAGAATCATTACTCTTAAATGTTCATAGTCATAGTTTTGTGAATAATCTGGGCGTTCACAAAGCGGAGAGACTAGCATGATGATATGATCTGCCCTTAAGTGGGGTAGCCAATCTCATAGGCTACTAGCGGAGATCCTTCCACTTGGTGTATCACATGAATGCATGAGTTTCTCGTGTCCATCGAAGTGACCGCCGAAAGTTTTCATATGGAGTGTTTATCCCATGTGTCTATGAGAACTTTCATGTATCGATTATATGACTAGTCCTTAGACTTGAGGTCTTTACAATCTTATATATGGATCAAATAACTTTGACATTTTCCTTCCCCGGTTCAAAAGATCCGGTCATAAGGGTATGATTGGGTCATTTGTTGAAACACATGAAGTTTGTAAAGATACAACAGAGAATCGCCACTCTCTCGGATAACATTTTCTTATAAGAGTAGTATTCTAGTTCGCGGGTTGATATGTGAGATCAATGTTTGAGACTGTGGCTACAGCGGAAGAATCATGTGAGATTCTTGGGTTAGAATGATTCATGACACTATCAACATCATACCTTTGACCATATGGGTAGATATTTTCCGTACCCTAGGTCAATAGGTGGGGATACAGTGAGGTGAGGGACCGTATCATATGTAAATCGCATACATAATGGGTATATATATCTTTCTTTCTCATTTGGGGGCCTTTGTAAGTTGCTTGATGTCAACCTTGGTCATTGAAATCGAACGACCATCTGATCGGAGGGTAATTTATTTTCGATTAAATTATCATGATTCATTTCATATCCAACTCGAGGGGAACCCAAAATGTCACACACAACAAAGTCGAAATCAATGGTTAACAGTGCACAGTGCAAATATAACAGCATATATGATTGCTGTAGGAATTGTTCATAAATGGTTCAATGTGTTTAATTATTGAATAGATCATTTATGAGATTCCATAGTGGCTTAGAGATTAGTGAATGACGATAGGGGCACTTTGGGAATTGGAATAAAAAAATAAAAAAAAATAAAAAATTACTATTCACATAAATAGTAAAAAAATTGTTATTTGTTTTGAATTCTAATTCGGCCCAAACTCTTATTAGGGTTTTATAATCTTATTAAACCATTAAATTAAGATCCAATAGCTAAAATTAAATTAGCTTTTATCCCACATTGGATTCTTAATTAATTTTGTTGTCTTTGGAGCACTATATAAACCCAAGGAATTCTTCACATTTTTTTTACACCAAACCTTTCATATCTTGGGTTTATATAAGTGAGCAACTCTAAAGTTTAAGAGTAAGCCAATGATTTTGAGGATCCTTAAGTCTAATTGACTAGAGGAACCTCGAGTTAAAATTTTTGAGGTATTTGCCTAGGCTAGCACAAAGGGCAAAATACCCGTGCACTCAACGCGTAGTCTTGCCGTTGCGTTTTGGCTTTGGTGTGTGCATCTTTGGAGGCCACACACTTGGGTGGCTCTTTGGAACGTGGAAGAGCTTGCTGAGTTCGAGAAAAGCTTGTAGATTGGAGGGAGGACTGGAGGAGTCTACGGTTCAAGTAAGTCATTTTCTTTCTTTATTTTATTTAGAGTTCCTATATTAGTTAGCATGTTTAGGTTTATGTTCTTTGCATGTTTTATGAGTTTTATGCTTAGAATTTATAGTAACATGTCTAGTCTTGTAGAATAATAAAAAAAAATGGGTCTTGGGCAAAGGGAAAGCGGCATAAGAATTTTGATTTTCCGCTGCGCACTCGCGACCGCTTCCCAACAATTCAAACCTTCCTTAAGCTTGCTATTTATAGCAAAACTTATGCAATTTTTAATTAATAAAAGTTGTAATCAACTTTTAAGTGGGCTTAATCCAATTTTTCCAAATATGTATACTTAGGTGTGACTAATCTCCATTGTCTCCCACTTTGATTTAATCCAATTAAATCAAGCCAAGGATTAGGAAATGGATTAGTTAAATATTTTCCACTTTTATTTAATCCAATAAAATCAAGCCAAAACCACATATTATTGCATACTTACAATTACCATAATATCCTCAAATGGTAGATATAATCATGATTTTACAATTAAGCCATTGTGTAATTATTGAATTAATCCAATTAGGTCAAAGTAAATAATCAATGTTATCCAATAACACTTGATTATCTTAGTTGATAATTATAATATCGAATATTATTTTTTATTAAAATTAATAGGCTAACCAAGTGCTCAACGACTACACTTCATATTGGGACTATCTAAGTTCAGACATGTTCGTCATATAAGCCTAGCTAATTTGTACGCAATTCGGCCATCTCCGAATTCACGAAGAACATGAACGACCTTTCTGAACTATACAAGTGCCTCTATCGTTATTCACCAATCCCTAAGCCACTATGGAACCTCATAAATGATCTGTTCAATAATTAAACATATTGAACCATTTATGAACAATTCCTACAACAATCATATTGTTGGACAATTATGACCCATAGCGTCACTATTTGTACAGATCACGGTGTTGTTGTACAAATTAACTATGTGACAAATGAGATTGCACTCTTATCATTTGTGATTAGATCACCTAGATATATAAATGATAGGAGGTCCTTATGATTTGTTCCTGGATTGAGAATGATATGAGACAGTATCAATCCACGAAGGGTAAATCATTAAATATCCCTAGTCAGAGTATTATCGAGATTGGACATCGATAAATACGTAAAAGACTAGTATTACACTTGTGCGCGTTGTGAGGGCACGACGACATAGTTCTCATATATTTGGGTATATGATACTCATACAAGTGTAATAGGAGGTTGTGTTTTACCGATGGTACAGGAAACAGCTTCGCTCTGGATAGACCCCGCGAAATCCCATTGGTAGTATGACTATGTGTCTATGGGAGTCTGCTATCAGGGTAGGTGTATTTGGTATTAACCTGAGACTTGCACCGCTAATACTTGCGACAATCAATATACTTTGGTTGAGGTCGTCCTGAGCTTTAATCGGTTCTATGTACGCCAATTCTGGGTATATCGAGAATCGTAGTGTGTTGGGTGTGATGTCGAGATGGAAGTGTCACTACAGTCATATGGAGTTGATGATCGCGCAGGGATACAGAACCGGCTCTCTATATAAGGTTGCAACCGTCGGGATAATATGACTTGGTCATGATTATCCGATTTTAAAGAGAGTAGTTGCTCGTAATCCGATATATGCTTCGTACGGGGCAGACACTGTACCAGCCCCAGGCCTCGCATGTGATCATCCGATGCTGGACAGAAATACGCAATACTACGGTATACTACGCTTGATATAGATCCTTTATTCCTGTAAGGATATTTCCGGAGAATTGGGTAGGCATGGCGCTTTGCTAGAAGCCAACCTTGTCTTATAAATCGGTATAAACGTAGTACTAGGTACTTACGTGTTCGGATAGTCCGACGACCGAATTTACCGCCAACATATCTGGGGATCTCATGGGTCGCTTCCCAAAGATTCACCGATGACGTATGACTCGCACTTTTATTAATCTGTGATTAATTAGTTGAGAGAGAAAATTAATCTGGGATTAATTGCGGAGATATTTTATCTAGGATAAAATATCAATTAAAGAGAGAGAACGATTAATTTCGAATTAATCGATTAATTAATATATTTGATATATTAAACGAAATTGGATTTTGGTGCGGAATTAAAATTAGATTATAATTCGGGCAAACGAATTAATTTAGAATTAATTCGTTAGCAATGTGAATAGTGATTTCTCTAGGCGTAATCATTTAATTACGACGCAACAGAAAATTCGTTAATTTGGAATTAGCGAACCCGAGCCCGAGATTATTTGCGAGCGCATTCGCATTTCGAATTCGAGTACGGCAAGTCAAATCAAGCGTCAAATCACTAGTCACTTTGAGTGATGTGACTTGACAACTTGTGATTGATGTGATGAGTGATGTGTGTGGTTGGCAATTAAAGCTAAATGTGTTGGAAATGAATTTGAATTTCATTTCAAGTGTATTAGATACACTTTTGGTAATCATCAAATACGCATAACACTTTTCCCTTCTCTCTCTCTTCTCCTTCTTCCTCTCTCTCACGCATTTCCTGTTCTATTTTGGCTGGGCAAAAACCGTGAGCAGTGAAGGGAAGCAAGTGCGTTTTTGATGCAAAATCAAGAGTGCTAGCACACTTTGGGATCATGCGAAGGTGATAGGGAAGTCCACCCATGAGCCGGGAATCAAATGACGAAGCTTGGAGCTTGGTTTCTTGTTGATTGAAGGCCAAAAATCAGAAGCAACAGCAGCCCACTGCCGCCAAAACCAGTGAGCAGAATCTGAATTTTGTTGCCTCCTTCGTCGCTAAACCGCTCGATGTAAGTATTCCGCAACTTCCGTCGTTGTATTCACACATGCTCATGCTTGTTTAATTCGATCTTGGAGACCTAGAATCACTAACAATGGTATCTTGAGCTAGTTGAAGCATGAAAAATTTTAGGGTTTAAAATTTGGGTAAACTTGATTTTGAGCATGATTAATGAAATTGGATGAATTAGTATGCTTAAATGTGTTTGAATTAAAGATTGATTGGATCAATTTGTTGAAATTATGTTTGGAACATTTTTCCCCTAAATTTCTTACCTTGGCCGAATTTGATGAATGATTTAATGTCTTGGGATTTTTTATTTTTGATCATTTGATGTATTGGAAATCATTCGGGAATATGATTTAATGTCGATTGTGGAATTAATTGGATTGAATTCGAATCGGACGTAAAATCCCCAAATTGCCGAGAATGTTACAAAGCATGAAATTGGGTAATGAATTGAGCATGCAATTATGAAATTGGATGATTAAGTATGCTTGAATGTGTTTTAATTAATGATTGATTGGATCAATTTGATTAAAAAATATTTGGAACAATTTTCCCCAATTTTGATGTGTTGGCCAATAGGAGTATGCCCTAAATCTTGGTAATTTTGTTTCGTTGATCATTGGATGACTTGAAACGATTGAGGATGTTGATTTAATGTTAATTTGGATTTAATTGGATTGAATTCGAAATTGACATAAAATTAGTCCATATTGCCGAGAGTAGTAAAGCATGTAATGGGTTTGATTTTTGTTAAATTGTGTTGGACATGATTTAATAATAATGAGCATGATTAATTGTACAAATTTGGTGTTTTGGAAATATTGATTTGGGTAATTAATAATGCTATACACTTTAGGATTAATTAGATTATGAAATTGGACTTTTATGATTTAATTATTTGGGCCTTAAATTGGATTTGGGCTTGTTATGTTGTAATTGGCTAATTGGGCTTGGTTGTACCAAGTTAGGTTTAGGCCAAATGGATTGATCCAATTGGGCCCAAAACCGCCTCCATAAAGCCCAAATACGACTTAATGGACCTTTAAAGTTTAATTGGGCCTAATGGGCCTAAATTGATTTCTGGGCTTATGGGGTAACTCCCGGATTGGACTTTGGTTATTGGGTTTGACCCGAGTTGACCAAAAGTCCACGCCTTAAGAAATTAATTAAAAGCCCATTGGACTTTAATTAAATTAATATTGGATATTAATCGGGCTTTGAGACTCGTTGCGATTAAATTTGGAATTTAAGTCGTAAAAGGTTTATTAATAAAGTGTAGTATTTAATTTGGAATTAAATAGTGAATTAGTATTAAATACATATTAAAATGGATTTAATTTTGTAGTTTAATTTAATTCAAGAATTCGTACTTTGAGTACTTATTCGCAAAACTAGTTTGACTCGAACAAAATCAAATCGTTGTTTGAACATTGGATGATCACTAATTATAGATTAATTAATTGGATTAGATTGATTGATAACATGCTTGTGTGAATACATGGTTGCGATGCATGAATAATGTATATCGGATGGATATTAGATAGGTGGGGCAATTTTAGAAAATGTTGTAATAAATTTGATTTATTAATTGGACCTGCGTGTCCAGCCTTATCACCTCTATACTCTTTGTATTCTCTTCTCACCTATTCCCATCAATGTAAATGAGGTTTCTTTAGAAGTGTAGTGTAACGGGTAGAAGTGATACTTGTGCTAGCGGGAGAGAGAAAATGAGAGATTTGATCTAGGATCAATGTAAAGTATCCATCCGCATATCATTATTATTTTTCATATGCGCTTTATTATGTGTTTAGAATGCATGTTTAAGGGTGTATAATGATGAGACCTTAACAAAGATAATAAATTGGTTGCCAATTTGTACGCGAAAAACCTTCGCTAAATATTAAGCGTCTTTCCTTCCATTGAGTGATTCTCACTCAAGATCCGAGATGGCATTGGTTTGTTGGCCAAAGTCAAGGCCTTTGTCCGTCGAGGATGTGTTTGAATCACGAAGGCTTTGTTCCATATCAGTGTCTTGTCCAAGTTGTGGTTTGTTGGCCAAAGTCAAGACCACTTCTTGTCCATCGACATTGATTACGAAGCTTTCCATGGTCAATGGGTCGCGCTTGACTGGGATCACTAAGTTTGTTGTGCCAAAACCAAGGCTTAGTTGATTCAGAGGAAAAAGTTTAGGTAATACATTGGATGTATTGGCATATATAAGATATATGTTTAGGACTTGGATGTCCGCCTACTGGATCTAGGAATTGGATTGGATCCAATTGATCTTAGAGATCTACCTAGTTAATTATCATACAATTTGTTGGCCAAAGTCAAGATTATGTGATATTTAACGGGATCCTAGCCCGCTAGGAAACACGGTTTCCCGAGTACTCGACAGAGGGTTAGAGGCTCGCCGAAAAATAGTGGGAGGCAATAATTGAATTTGCAATACTCGTTTAATTACTTGCCATACGCGCTCAATCACATATTATTCATCGTAGATTAAATGTTAGTTGGACTAATATTTAAATTGTTGTTTTTATAAACAGTTGGACTGTATTATAGTTGATTATATAATTGGATTATAGTAATCAATATATTTGAATTAATTAATTTCAATTTACAGTTGATTTTATAATTGGATTATAGTAATCAATTAATTGAGATTAATTGATTTAAATTATATTTGATTATATAGTTGGACTATAATAATCAATATAATATATAGTACCACAAATCGTTGATTAAATAGTTGGACTATTAGAATCAAGATAAAATGAAAGATTGATGTTTAAAACATAATCCTGGGTGAAAATGTATTTGAACGACTATAATTTTTCAAATTGGGAAAAAATTTTAGGATGGTCCTGGAAATAATAAGTTACTTTATTTGATAAAATAATTATTATGCCTAAGCCCGGAATTAAGCAAAAGGTAGAGCATAAATCCAAGGAAGATTTATGTGATGATAACTTAAGTGCTTAATCCATTATACTTACCGCAGTAGACTCCTTAATTTCTGAATCAGAACTAAGGATTGGATCCTTAAAGTATGATACTGAAATTGAAGGATCTTCATAAATCTATACTTAGATTTTAGAAGTACTAATTGTAATTAATAACTATTGGGGAGTTACTGACTATTCTCAAGAGACAAAGTCAAAGATTGCAATAAGCAAGTAGCGCAAGCGCACCTTACTTCCTATTCATTCTAGAAGGCCAAGGCTTCTGGAGTGTTGAAAAGGGCAAAGGCAATATCATTTTAATCTTCTGGGAAGATAAATGACATAAGATCCCAAAAAGGAATTAAAGACGAGCAAGGCTTTGACTTCAAATATGTTTGTCAAGATTATGTTCACTACTAGTATTGAAATTGGATTTTAAATACTTAGTGTATACATTAAATATATTGATGCACAATCTGTTATTAACAGGATACTGACTTCAATAGAGATTTATCTGATTTGATCAGAAGAAACTATTTGTGGCATTGTTGTCGGGGACACAATCAAACAAGACTCGTATATCCGCACTTTTGAAGAGTGGGTACTAGGACTGATTTGATCATATCAAATAAAGTCTACGAATCTAGTTTATAGGGTAAAATGCCTAAAACACTATTTGCTTGGTAAAAGTGTAAATGCCACCGACCTGTTAGCCCTAGTTCATAGTGAAGCAAGTGGGCCCATGTCTAGCTAGGCTAGATGTGGATATGAATATTTCGTGACCTTACGGATGTGGCATCGCATTATGGTTATGTGTTTTCTTTGAAGAACACAAATCAGAAACTTTTAAATTTCGACACGAAATAGACGAACAGATCGGCTAAAGTATTAAACCGTCACGGTAAGACCGTAATGGAAAATATTTAAGCAATAAGTTTCTTAAATACTTGAAAGAGTAAAGTATTCTTTCAAATGAGGACTCCTCCCAGAACACGTCAAAGTGACGGTGTGTCCGAACTAAGTGACCGAATTTTGTTAGACATGATAAGGTTAATCATGAGTCGCTCTGAGCTACCATTTCCTTCAACGGATAAGCTTTAAACAGTGCAGAACTTATTTAGAATAAGGTTCCATTAAAATCTGTTTGACAGATATCATATTAGATATGAGCGGGAAAGAAACCGGGTTTCACAATCCTGATAATTTTGGAATGCTAGGCATATGTTTGGATGATACCAAACTAGAACCCAAATTGGATAAGTGCCAATTGTAGGTTATCCTAGGGATACCATAAGTATTGTACTTATACATCTCACATGAGAACAATTAGATTGTTGCTCACCATGCGGTTTTCCTAAGAGGAATACCGATATGCAGTGGTAAGTGGGAGGATAGTACAACTCGATAAAAATTGGAGTAATACTATTCATGGCACCGTGTCCTAATGGAACACAAATGGTTCATCAAGAATGAAACTATACCATAATCTTCGAATACACAAGAACCGCGTATGTCGGAGAGAGTCAGAAAACAACCTAGGGTATGGGTTTCTGATCTCACCTCATAAAGATGCCAATCTTATTGAGGTATACCAACTGACTACGTATGAGGAAGTGATACAAGGTATCGACTCCCTATTATGACAAAGTGTCATGAGTCCGAAATGGATTCCATGTATACCAACTACGTTTGGACACTAGTTGATGTATCGCAAGGTATTGTGCCTATTGGTACTATATAAGTCTTCAAGGAAGACATACATGGAAGGCAACATACCAACGTACTAATCTAGGCTTGTAGCTAAAAGGTAGAGTTATCAACACTGTGTTGATTACGAGGAATCCTTTTAGTTGACCACGGTAAATCCATTTGATAATGTTTGTTGTTGCTGCATGTTTCATTTATGAAATATGACAGCAGAACGGCAAAACCATTTTCCTTAACGGAAACCTTTTGAGGATGTTTACAAAATCCTGTTGGTTTTGTCGTACCAAAAACTAGCAAACAAGGTTTGCAGGTTATTCGATCCCTGTATGGATTGAAGGAAGCATTAGGTTCTTGGAATTATCGTTTTGATGTAATCATAATAGTTTATGATTTAATTCAAAACGAAATGATTCTTGTGTATATAAGGAAGTTAGTGGGAGCGCGCTGACAGTGAATGTCCTGAATAATAATGATAATATGTCATTTCTTGGAAATGACATTCCCATAAAATAATCGGTGAAAGCTTGGCTTTCCTGAAAACGACTATAAGTCGCCAACGGTACATAAAGTATGAATAATGGTACAGTGAGCTGGAAATATTCCAAGCAAGATACTGTTACCAAATAAACAACAAATGCGGGTTATTGCTGCTGTTGAGGTAGCAATAGAAGCCATTTGGGTCGATAACAAATCTAATTAGATTAGATATAGTTCTGTTAGCCACTAAGCTAGGCTACAGCACATACTAAAGAATTAATGGTCTCATCAACGATCCAGATATATACTTCGATATTCATCTGATTCGTTCGGATCATACATCGTGGCGATGTGATGATCGTATAAATCGCATCAGACGATAATCATGAAATCCGCTGACAAAAACCTTTTCTCAACAATTTGAGCCAACCGTATATAGTTCAAGTGTTAGACACTCGAGTGACTGGCTATAGGCCATGTGGGAGATTGTTGGACAATTATGACCCATAGCGTCACTATTTGTACAGATCACGGTGTTGTTGTTCAAATTAACTATGTGACAAATGAGATTGCACTCTTATCATTTGTGATTAGATCACCTAGATATATAAATGATAGGAGGTCCTTATGATTTGTTCTTGGATTGAGAATGATATGAGACAGTATCAATCCACGAAGGATAAATCATTAAATATCCCTAGTCAGAGTATTATCGAGATTGGACATCGATAAATGTAAAAGACTAGTATTACACTTGTGCGCGTTGTGAGGGCACGACGACATAGTTCTCATATCTTTGGGTATATGATACTCAAGCAAGTGTAATAGGAGGTTGTGTTTTACCGATGGTACGGGAAACAGCTTCGCTCTGGATAGACCCCGCGAAATCCCATTGGTAGTATGATTATGTGTCTATGGGAGTCTGCTATCAGGGTAGGTGTATTTGGTCTTAACATGAGACTTGCACCGCTAATACTTGCGACAATCAATATACTTTGGTTGAGGTCATCCAGAGCTTTAACCGGTTCTGTGTACGCCAATTCTAGGTATATCGAGAATCGTAGTGTGTTGGGTGTGATGTCGAGATGGAAGTGTCACTCCAGTCATATGGAGTTGATGATCGCGCAGGGATACAAAACTGGCTCTCTATATAAGGTTTCAACCGTCGGGATAATATAACTTGGTCATGATTATCCGATTTTAAAGAAACTAGTTGCTCGTAATCCGATATATGCTTCGTACGAGGCAAACACTGTACCAGCCCCAGGCCTCGCATGTGATCATCCGATGCTGGACAGAAATACGCAATACTACGGTATACTACGCTTGATACAGATCCTTTATTCCTGTAAGGATATTTCCGGAGAATTGGGTAGGCATGGCGCTTTGCTAGAAGCCAACCGTGTCTTGTAAATCGGTATAAACGTAGTACTAGGTACTTACGTGTTCGGAAAGTCCGACTATCGAATTTACTGCTAACATATCCGGGGATCTCATGGGTCGCTTCCCAAAGATTCACCGATGACATAGGACTCGCACTTTTAATTAATCTGGGATTAATTAGTTGAGAGAGAAAATTAATCTGGGATTAATTGCGGAGATATTTTATCTGGGATAAAATATCAATTGAAGAGAGAGAACGATTAATTTGGAATTAATCGATTTATTAATATATTCGATATATTAAACGAAATTGGATTTCGACGCGGAATTAAAATTAGATTTTAATTCGGGTGAACGAATTAATTCGTTAGCGACGTGAATAGTGATTTCGCTAGGCGTAATCATTAATTACGACGCAACGGAAAATTCGTTAATTTGAATTAGCGAACCCGAGCCCGAGATTATTTGCAAGCATATTCGCATTTCGAATTCGAGTGTGGCACGTCAAATCAAGCATCAAATCGCTAGTCGCATCAAGCGTCAAATCACTTGTCACTTTGAGTGATGTAACTTGACAACTTATGATTGATGTGATGAGTGATGTGTGTGGTTGGCAATTAAAGCTAAATGTGTTGGAAATGAATTTTAATTTCATTTCAAGTGTATTAGATACACTTTTGGTAATCACCAAATACGCATAACACTTTTCCCTTCTCTCTCTCTTCTCCTTCTTCCTCTCTCTCACGCATTTCCTGTTCTGTTTTGGCTGGGCAAAAACCGTGAGCAGTGAAGGGAAGCAAGTGCGTTTTTTATGCAAAAACAAGAGTGCTAGCACACTCCAGGATCATGCGAAGATGATAGAGAAGTCCACCTATGAGCCGGGAATCAAATGACGAAGCTTGGAGCTTGGTTTCTTGTTGATTGAAGGCCGAAAATCAGAAGCAACAGCAGCCCACTGTCGCCAAAACCAGTTAGCAGAATCTGAATGTTGTTGCCTCCTTCGTCGCTCAACCGCTCGATGTAAGTATTCCACAACTTCCGTCGTTGTATTCACACATGTTCATGCTTGTTTAATTCGATCTTGGAGACCTAGAATCACTAACACATATATGTTGTTAAATTTGTA
Organism: Zanthoxylum bungeanum; assembly: GCA_019454045.1. Lineage (NCBI taxonomy): Eukaryota > Viridiplantae > Streptophyta > Magnoliopsida > Sapindales > Rutaceae > Zanthoxylum > Zanthoxylum bungeanum. The sequence goes on along the minus strand of SKCR01027547.1, from coordinate 18,579 downwards.
TTGTGCACTGTTAACCATTGATTTCGACTTTGTTATGTGTGACCTTTTGGGTTCCCCTCAAGTTGGACATGAAATGAATCGTGATAATTTAATCGAACATAAATTATTCTCCGATCAGATGGTCGTTCGATTTCAATGACCAAGGTTGACATCTATCAACATGCCAAGGCCCCCAAATGAGAAGGAAAGATATATACCCATTCTGTATGCGATTTACATATGATACGGTCCCTCGCCTCACTGTATCCCCACCGTTTGACCTAGGGTATGGAAAGTGTCTACCCATATAGTCAAAGGTATGATGTTGATAGTGTCATGAATTATGCTAACCCAAGAATCTCACATGATTCTTCCGCTGCGGCCACAGTCTCAAGCACTGATCACACATATTAACCTGCGAACTGGAATACTACTCTTATAAGAAAATATTATCCGAGAGAGTGGCGATTCTTCATGTGTTTAAACAAATGACCCAATCATACCCTTATGACCGGATCTTTTGAACCGGGGAAGGAGAATGTCAAAGTTATTTAATCCACACATAAGATTGTAAAGACCTCAAGTCTAAGGACTAGTCATACAATCGATACATGAAAGTTCTCACAGACACATAGGATAAACACTCCATGTGAAAACTTTCGGCGGTCAGTTCGATGGACACGAGCAACTCATGCATCCATGTGATACACCAAGCGGAAGGATTTCCGCTAGTAGCCTATGAGATCGGCTACCCCACTTAAGGGAGGATCATATCATCATGCTAGTCTCTCCCTTTGTGAACGCTCAGATTATTCACAAAACTATTACTAGGAACGTTTAAGAGTAATGATTCTCATAAGGCGTGGAAGCCATCATCTTATTACTCCAAGGTCTTTATTACAGTGTTTGATGATTCATATAAGTTATGTAAAACACGTATAATAAAGATTGCCATTTTATTAATTAATGAAAATATTACAAAGACATGTACATATAGCCATCCACAAGTTGGGTATAGAGCATATCCATAACAATCTCCCATTTGTACTATAGCTGACTAGTATGAATCTGGACACCATACTCTCGGGTGTACCTATCATGTTTTTGTTCTGTCAGCCCTTTAGTCACAGAATCTGCAAGATTATATTCTGTGGGTATTTTCTCTATAATAACTTCTTTTCTCTCAAAAATTTCCCTGATGAGATGAAATCGCCTGAGTACATGCTTGGATTTCTGGTGGGACATTGGTTCCTTTGATTGAACAATGGCGCCCGTGTTGTCACAGTACATCGTGACGCCATTCTTTATCGCGGGAAGCACTTCCAGCTCCGTGATGAACTTCTTTATCCAGACTGATTCTTTAGCTGCCTCAGATGGTGCAATATACTCGGCTTCAGTGGTAGAGTCCGCTGTAGTTGAATACTTTGAGCTTTTCCAACTGACAGCTCCGCCATTCAAAGTAAACAGATATCATGTTTGCGATCTGCTTTCATCCCTATCGGTCTGAAATCTCGTATCATAGTAACCAATGACTTTCATCTCAGAACAATCTCTGTATGTCAAGAACACATCCTTAGTTCTTCTCGGATACTTGAGGATTATTTTGACAGCTGCCAGTGTTGCTCACCAGGATTTGCCTGATATCTGCTCGTTATGTTAAGAGCATAAGAGACATCAGGTCTTGTACATAGCATGGCGTACATGATCAATCCTATTGCTGAAGCATAAGAGATCCTACTCATACGCTCTCTATCTGAAGGAGTATATGGATATTGCTCCTTAGATAATTTGATTCCATGACAAGTAGGTAAATTAATTATTTTGGAATCTTCCATTTTGAATCTTTTCAAGACTTTATCTATGTATGTAGATTGAGAAAGTCCTAACAACCTCTTAGATCTATTACGGTAGATCTTAATGCCGATGATGTAGACTGCTTCTCCCAAATCTTTCATGGAGAAATTCTGAGATAACCATTTCTTGGTGGCTTGCATCATGGAGGCTTGTCTACATTTCCAACTACTTTTCCTGTAAACACAAGGCTCGTCTACATTTTTGATGAATTCAAATTCTTTGATTATCTCATCAAATCATATATTCCAACTACTGAAGGCATGCTTGAGTCCATAAATGGATAGTTTAAGCTTGCACATTTTATTATGATCATCCTTAGATGCAAACCCTTCATGTTGTGTCATATAGACTTCATCTACGAGGTTACCATTAAGGAAAGCTATTTTGACATCCAACTGCCAAATCTCATAATCAAAGTTTGCAGCTAGTGCTAGTAAAATTCGAATGGAATTTATCATTGCAACAGGCGAGAAGGTTTCGTCATAGTCAATTCCTTGGATTTGTCTATAACCTTTCGCCACCAACCTAGCCTTATAGGTTTGGATGTTGCGTTCTGCATCAGTTTTACGCTTGTAAATCCATTTGTAGCCTATGGGTTTTATCCCTTCTGGTGCATCCACCAAGTCCCAGACTTGATTCTGATACATAGAGTCTATTTCGGATTTCATGGCCTCAAGCCACTTGACCGAATCAATGTCACGGATTTCTTTGTCATAACTGGTGGGATCGTCATTATCAATGACCTGATCATCTTCCTCATCAATATGGAAACCATATCTTTCAGGCTCATATCTTTCCCTACCAGACCTTCAAAGTTCATAACCTTGTGGTTGTTCTGTTGCTGCCATTTTGAGGGGCCTAGGGCTTAGTTCTACGTAGTTTTTTTTTCTTCTCATACCTCATTGAGGTCAAGTCTACTCCCACTATATTTCTTGAGAAGGAATTCATTCTCTAGAAATTTAGCATTTCGTGAGACAAATGTTATTTGTTCATTTGGGACGTAGAACACGTATGCTCTTGAGTTCAAGGCATATCCTACAAACTTACATTTAATTGCCTTATCATCCAATATGTTAGTTTGTGTGAGCTTAACATATGCGTCACATCCACAAACTCTTAGATAACTAAGACTAGGACGTTTCCCAGACCATAACTCATATGGTGTTTGACTAACAGTCTTGGAAGGAACTTGGTTTAGTAGTAGTGTTGCAGTTTCTAAAGCAAGACCGCAAAATGAAAGAGGTAGATCCGTGTCTGGCATCATTGATCGGACCATATCTAATAATATTCGATTTCTCCTTTTGGAGACCCCATTATGCGGTGGAGTTCCCGGAGGAGTCCACTGGAAAGAATGTCATTTTCTCTCAAGTAATCTTAAATTCGTTGCATAAGTATTCACCATCTCGGTCAGACCTTAATGACTTAATACTTTTATTAAGCTGGTTTTCTACTTCAGTTTTGAAGTCTTTGAATTTCTCAAAGGCTTCAGATTTGTACCGCATAAGGTACACATACCCATATCACAAGTGATCATCGATAAAGGTAATGAAGTAGGAGAATCCACCTCTAGCGGTAACTGATATTGGTCCGCATACATCAGAGTCTATGAGTTCTAATGTCTCCGATGCACGTTGTCATTTACCTTTGAAGGGTAATTTGGTCATTTTACCAAGTAAACAAGACTCATAAGTTCCGTAGGGTTCATATTTGAAGGGTCTGAAATACCCATCCTTATGTAGCTTAGTTAATCTTGTTTCATTGATATGACCTAAGCGACTGTGCCATAAAAGTGATTCATTGAGATTATTCGAGTTAACGTTGTATATATTAGAGGTTGAACATTCTTTGTTAGTTTGTAAGACATAGATACCATTATTCAAAATACCATCTCCATATTTTATTTCATTGAAATAAATAGAACATTCATTACAACTTATTAGGCATGAAAAACCTTTATTACATAAATAATAAATTGAAATGATGTTCTTTACTAGAGAAGACACATAAACACAATCTTCTAAGTCTAAAACTAAACCATTCGGCAAAACTAATGAATAATTCCCCACGCACAATGCAGCCAGTTTTGCTCCATTACCCATGCGTAAGTCAACCTCCCCATGACGGAGTCTCCTACTGTTTCTCAGGCCCTGTACATTGTTACACAAGTGAGTCCCACAACCGGTGTCAAGCACCAAAGTCGAAGGTTTAGATTTTTGAGAATATAGTTCAATCATATACAACATACCTGAAGCATTCGGCTTCTTGGCCTCTTGGGCTTCCCTAGCTTCCTTGGCTTTCAAGGATCTGCAATCTTTCTTCCAAAGACCCTTATTTCCACAAAAGAAACATTTCCCTTTTCCTTTTTTCTTCTCCACCTTACCATTGGGCTTTAGGTGATCTGGAGCCTTGGCCTTGCCCTTATTTTTCTTTGGGCCTCGTGGCTTCAAGTCCGTACCCGTAAGCATGACGGATGTTTTAAGCTCTGGTTTCAAGTCTTTCTCTGCTTGCTTTATCAGATTGTGCAATTCTGCTAAAGTAGCTTCTTTATTAGACATATGAAACTGCATAATAAAGTTAGAGAAGTCTTTTGGCAAGGACTGAAGAATTAGATCGTGACCTATCTCATGATCCATGATGAACCCGAGCTTGGCCAATTTTTCAATGTGGCTAATCATCTTAAGCACATGTCCACTAACATATCCTTCTGTATACCTTGTTTGGAATAAGGCACATGACACTTGGAATCTCACGGTATGAACGGAAGTTGCATATAACTCCTTCAAGTGAAAGATGATGGTTTGAGCATCCATATCTTCGTGAGCTTTCTGAAGTTCGTCCTACATAGAGCCAAGCATTATGCAAGCTACTTGCTCATCATCATCGACGTGTTTCTTCCAAGCATCAAATGTATTTTGGTCAGCATCTTTTACGGGTTCAGTGGGAAATGGTCTTTCAAGAACATAGAAAATCTTTTCTTGTCGTAAGACAATTTTAAGGTTTCTAAACCAGTCATTGTAGTTGTCCTCTTTGAGCTTATGCTCATCAATGATGGAACGAAGTGATACTCTGTTTTTCATTTGAATGTTTGTGAAATATTTTAACCCACATGTTAAGAGAGAATGTTAAAATTAGGAATATGTTTTCATTAATGTTTCATAATAACATGGACTTTTAATATTATGAAGTTGATCCCACTCAATTGTTTTAAAATTTTAAACAAATCGCATCAACCCCAATATGATGGATTTCTTGTGGGCAAGGATCCCATTATCATCATTTCATAACTCCGACTAGGGTCGATCATTATAAAATACGATAATTAGGTAGGTTCCCAACCAATTTATGATATAAATCACAATTCCTTGATCATTGGGTTGGGCAATCAAACATGCCATAGCTTATGCTAGTCCTCGTGGACACCCAATCTTTGTCACTAAGTTATAAAACCACGCCTAAGAGTCGTTGCATCTTATGACTTAGAAAAGTCAATCCATTGTCAATAGTACGATTTAGGGAAAAATTGGTATTGGTCAGTCTGGTAAAGCCTAGTCCTGCCAATACGGTTTAAGCCCTTTGGGTCTATACTTTACAATGGGAGGTAAATTTTAGACTTAAATTATTATTGAGTATTTTAGCAAGTTTAAGTGAATAACTATCAAATGGATTCCTCCATTGAAAATTCCCCAGAGGGAGGGTGGAGCGAACTCTCTTAAATACCCTTACCTCTTAGGCTCTTATTGCCTTGGTGACAGGAATAATATTAGATCCTCCAAATTAGTCCAAGACTTTAAATATGCTTTAAGGTAAGCTTTGAATAAATGATTATCTAGATGTCTTCACAGCTTTTCCTTTTGGCTATAAAAAGGTAGTGAGTGAAGGAAGACACCAAATCATTATCTAACTCTAGTAATACCTTTGGTTAAATTAACTTTAGTTTGGAAAGTTTTATTAACGCCTTGGTCTCACCCCACTTGTATCTTTTATAATGTCTTTTATTATAAACAAGTGATTTATATTTATTAGCCTTAAAGGTAATAAATCTCTAAGTTAATCACGGAATAATTACTTAGCTCAGGGATAAGCAATACACTCTCTATTTCCTTAGAAAGTCTCTAGATGCTTGCACCCTAAAATAATCATGCCAATTCTAATTATACATAGAATCATCAAGCATATGAGTTTTAATATGTTGGAATTATTTTAGGAATTAAATAACATTGATTAATATTTAATTATGATATTGCATTTTATTTTAATCAAATAAGTTTACTATTCACGTTTTTTATAGATGCGTGAACTTTAAATGCAATTTCATAATTCAACTCTTAACCAAATCATGCAAAATGTTCACCTAAAAGTAAGTTCAGGGTGTTAGCTTTCCAACGAGCTTTTACACACCCAATTCTGTGTTCAAATGAGAAAGAACTAATAAAAACAAAAATGGCATGCTGATACCACTGTTGAAAAGCGGCCGCGAGTGCGCAGCGGAAAATTAAATAAATTAAATTATGATGCCTCTATCCCTTTACCCAATACCCATTTGTTTTGATTATTCTACAAGCCTAGGCATGTTACTATATATTCTAAGCATAAAAACTCATAAAATATGCAAAGAACATAAACCTAAACATGCTAACTATCATAATAACTCTAATTAAAATAAAGAAAGAAAAAAACTTACTTGAACCTAAGACTCCTCCAGTCCTCCCTCCAATCTACAAGCTTTTCTCAAACTTAGCAAGCTCTTCCACGTTCCAAAGAGCCACCCAAGCGTGTGGCCTCCAAAGATGCACACACCAAAGCCAAAACTCAACGGCAAGACTACACCTTGAGTGCACGGGTATTTTGCCTTTGGTGCTAGCCTAGGCAAATACCTCAAAACTTTTAACTCGAGGTTCCTCTAGTCAATTAGACTTAAGGATCCTCAAAATTAGTGGCTTACTCTTAAACTTTAGAGTTACTCACTTATATAAATGTAGGACACAAAACTTGACGACGCTGTTCCAGGCTCGCGGCCTAGTTGGGAGTACGAAATAACATGGAGTCGCCACCCGATGTGAACCGGGACAAAGATTTAAGGCCGTACTCACCCCTCGCAAGGGAAGACCTCAAACTGTTGGGTTCGGAATGGTCCCTTACTTATGTCACTTGTGATGATATGATTTGTGCAATAAATTAACCGAATCTATTCAACATTCATGCTCAAGGGTAATCTACGTCTAATAGGAATTCATCAAAATACCTCATAATCTAAGTTTGCATGCTTGAAAAGTAAGTCATTAGACGGCGAAGACACAATATCACACAATGAGCATATTGAGCCATTAAACCAAAATAAACAAATAACTATTTAAACATAATCATAAACTAAACAAAGTACCATGCATAAAATAACCTAATCATGCTTGAAAACAAACAATAAGCTAGACTACATCATGCTTTAAATAATAACTAAATAATCTACAAACTACATCATGTTCAAACACAAGTTTGGATGAGACGAAATACGTGTCTCTTAAGTGGTACGTGGTGTTGTATCCCGAGTACAAACCGCACTACCGTCCATTCGGAGTCGGCTACGGAATTTACGTCCGGGTTTCAATCCTATATACCACAAAAGGGAACACATATTCCGCTCATCCAACAATCACAACATGCCTCAAACGACTCTCATGCGATAATATTTTTAAAATAAACAAAATAAACGAAAGATAATAAATAAAAAGGTGCCCTCAGGTCTATCCTCTTTTGTCGTCTCACGAAAGGGCGTTACACGTCCGTTGGAAGGGTGAATGATCCGCAACTCTTTTGGTTCACTAACTCAACGTCTTTCCTCACTGTTTTGCTGTTCGGGATGCTGTTTTTACTATGTTTCGCTGCTGTTTTGCTGCTGTTTTTCAGGCCACTTTTTTGGTTGTTTAGGGGACTGTTTGGACGAGTTTGAGGGGGTGAATAGCTGCGGTTTTTGGGGGTTTTTTTAGGGGGTTTTTGTGTGGTTTTTTAATGCAGTTTTAGGGTGGTTTCAGGGCTGTTTTGAGGGTGTTTTGCGGCAGTTTCCAGGGGTATTTGGAGGTTAATATGCGTGGACAGAGGGCCAGTTACGTGGGTGCAATGGCGTGAAGGCAGGCGTGGATAATGCTTGGCGTGAGTGGCTTGGTTAACGTGGCTAGTGGGCTGTTTGTGAACCGTGATGAAGGGCTGGTGAATGGTCAAGGGGGGCAGTGCGGCGTGAGGTTGAAGTTGGTGTGTGTGGGGCTAGGTGGCTTATGTGTTGTAGGCTTTGATGTGCGTGTGTTTATTAACTCAGGTTTTTTGACGTGTCAAAGGGGCTGCTTTGTTTGTGTTTAGGGCATTCAGTCAGTGAGGGTTGTTTAAAGAAAGAGAGAGAGGACTTTAGGTGTGTTGCCGTGAGTAAGGAAAAATAGAGAGAGGTTGGGCGTGGATTTCTTAGTTTATTTTCTTTGTGTTTTTGTGAGAATGAGCCAGAGTTGATAAAGGGGTGAATGCCTCTTTTTATAGGCATAGTGATGGAGACTTACCTTATTTGAGAAGGAGAAGGATTTTGTGTTTTAATTGGATATCTTTTTAATTAAAATGTGATAAGGGAAATCTTTAATTAGGGGAATTGAATTGATTTGTTCTTTTTAATTAAGGATATGATTTATTTAAATTGGTATGTGATTTAATTAAATTAGGAATTTACTTTACTTTAATTTAATTTAATTTGTGTTTTATTTAATTTGAAATGTGATTTATTTAGTTTAGGAAAATGATTAAATTTAATTTAGGAAGGTGATTTAATTTTAATTTTAATTTAAGTTTAATTTAATTTAGTTTATTTAATTTGTGACATGTATTTTAAATGTTTTAATTATTTTGGTTTGGGCTTGGTGTGTTTAAAAACAGAGGTCCAACAAGCGAACCCGAAGCGAAACAAGCGAGTTAAATCTGACAAAATGCTAATTTCCAACTTTACCCTTCCAACGTCCGTTTCCCACGGCTTTCACAACTAAAGTGGTAGTGTCTTCATACGAGACTCATCATCGGGCTTATATGCAAAAATGTAGTGCCTACAGTCGCCCCCACTTTGATGGGACTTGTGCAGTGTGTGACAATGATAATCCTATCAAAGTACGTGCAATGCGTTTTTACTTACCTGGCTCGCCAGCTGTCACCTAGTTTGCCTGTTGCTCTGAACTGAATTTGATGATGTGGTGAGGTGCCGCGACCTCGAGGTTCATCCCTGCAAGATGCTTCGATCTCTAGGAATCACTATCGAACTGAACTGATATGATGGTGAGGCGCTTCGACCCCTGGGCTTTATTCCCGAACCATCTGTGGGCTTTGTTCCCGAACTGTGTAAAGAGTGGGCTTTGTTCCCTGGGCTTTGTTCCCGTTGTGTTGAATGTAATGGCGAGGTGCCTCGACCTCTGGGCTTTGTTCCCGAACCATCTGTGGGCTTTGTTCCCGAGCTGAATGTGATGGCGAGGTGCCTCGACCTCTGGGCTTTGTTCCCGAACCACCTATGTGCTTTGTTCCCGAACTGTGTAGAGAGTAGGCTTTGTTCCCGTTGTGTTGAATGTGATGGCGAGGTGCCTCAACCTCTGGGCTTTTTTCCTGAACCATCTATGGGTTTTGTTCCCTGAGTTTTGTTCCCGAGCTAAATGTGATGGCGAGGTGCCTAGACCTGTAGGCTTTGTTCCCGAACCACCGAATGTGGATTGTACTGATGATGCAGTGGGCCCTCGACCCTGGGACGCATCCCGGAACTGCAACCAACAACGGGGGCACCTCGACCTTGGGCACCTCGACCCAATACCGCTGACAAAAATGGGCCTCGCCCATAAGCTGATGATGTAATGGGTACCTCGACCCTGTGACGCATCCCCGAACTACAACTGATGATGCAGTGGGCCCTTGACCCTGGGACGCATCCCGGAACTGCACCGACAACGGGGGCACCTCGACCCTGGGACGCATCCCAATACCGCTGACAATGCGGGCCTCGCCTCAAACCGATGATATGTCTCCATACCCAGAGTTCCATACCCGGCGAAATTGATAATGATGCTAATGAGGGCCTTGCCCCCAGAGTGTCATTCCCGGCAAAACTGATACTGATGTGGGCCACGCCCCAGATTGATACTGAGGTGGGCCTCGCCCCAGACTGATACTGATGCGGGCCTCGCCCCAAACTCATACTGATGTGGGCCTCGCCTTAGATTGATACCAATGTGGGCCTCGCCCCAGACTGTTACTGATGTGGGCCTCGCCCCAGACTGATACTGATATGGGCCTCGCCCCAAACTAATACTGATGTGGGTCTCGCCCCAAACTGATACTGATATGGGCCTCGCCTCAAACTGATACTAATGTGGGCCTCGCCCCAAACTGACACTGACGTGGGCCTCGCCCCAAACTGATGTGGGCTTCGCCCCAAACTGATACTAATGTGGGCCTCGCCCTGGGACTCATCCCCAAAACTGATGCTGATGTGGGACTCGACCATGGGACTCATCCCCAAAATTGATACTGATGCCAATGTGGGCCTCAACCCTGGGATTCATTCCCGAAATTACTGACAAAGTGGGCCTCGACCCTGGGATCCATTCCCGAAGCTGCTGGTAAGGTGGGCATCAGCCCTGGGATTCATTCCCCTGGGATTCATTACAAAACTCTTACAATGTGGGCCTCGACCCTGGGATTCATTCCCGGATTCATTCCAAAACTTTGACGATGTGGGCCTCGACCCTGGGATTCATTCCCGGATTCATTCCACAACTTTGACGATGTGGGCCTCGGCCCTTAGATTCATTCCCGGATTCATTCCAAAACTTTGACGACGTGGGCCTCGGCCCTGTGATTCATTCCCTGGATTCATTCCAAATTCTGACGATGTGGGCCTCGACCCTGGGATTCATTCCCTGGATTCATTCCAAATTCTGACGACGTGGGCCTCGGCCCTGGGATTCATTCCCTAGATTCATTCCAAATTCTGACGACGTGGGCCTCGGCCCTGGGATTCATTCCAAAATCTGACGATGTGGGCCTCGACCCTGGGATTCATTCCAAAACTGGTACTGATGTGGGCCTCGACCCTGTGACTCATCCCCAAAACTGACGATGTGGGCTTCAACCCTGGGACTCATCCCCAAAATTGAAACTGATATGGGCCTGAACCCTGGGACTCATCCCCAAAACTACTACTCATATGTTGCTGATTCTGGTTGGCTTGTCTTTACCGCTTTCTCTTTTTCTTCTTTGAAATCTGTGAATATAAAACAAAACAAACACAAAAAAGAATGCAAAATATGTTACGTGTATGCATGCATGCATGAATGAATTTCCTATTCTGTTGGGTTAGGTCTTCCGCCAGTTCTCCAGGTGATTGCTCAGTCTTCTCTCTGGTCTCATGGCTCAATATCTTGTTATGTCCCGGATTCGCGAGGTGGTAGACTAGTCGCCCCCAGTCTTGGTTTAGCTTTCTGCTCTCCGCTGTTTGCACTTGGTCAAGATGAACCACATGGTGGGGCCTTCCATATCATCATATTATATTACATGTTACGAAATAGTCCCAATAGTTACACACATTATTGCCCTCAAAGAATGCCTTGTGTTGAAACCAGAGAACCTTCAAAACATTCAACGCAACTCAAATCCAAGTCTTTGAATAAATGATCTAAGCCAGACTCAAAGTCTGTGTGTGCAAATGTTCCTTTGCAGATTCATCCCCAGGTGAGCCAACTCAATGATTTCGTCAAAAAATTGGGATCGATGGGTCAAACCAACCTAGATGTCTCAATTATGCCTGCAGTTACTTTTCTGTGCTCAATGTGGTATGGTTTTCTTTCTCTTTTGTCTCTTTCTTTTTTCCTTTTTTTATTTTGAACTTCTTTTCTCTTTTCTTTTCTTTTCTTTTTTTCCTTTCTTTTTTTTTTCAACACACCTATCCTTTAAGGTAGCATTTCTCCTCATGGTGGTCCTAATACTCGCCCATGTGTAGCTTCACGCTTATCAGTTATAGGTGGTTCAATTTTTTCCTTAGAGACTTTTCTTTTATTTTCAACCATACCACACATCATAACATCAGCAAATCAAGATAGACATCTAAGCAAACGGTCATTCACCGACCTACAATTTCTTCAACTAGTCACCTTGCCAACTACTCAGGTTTTCACCGCTAAGAACCTATAGTGAAGTGCTTACGAGTCTAACATAGATCAATCACTCAAAGTATCAGATAAAAGCACATCAAGAGTTTATCGTTTCTAAGATTTCTCCCTAAAGCAAACGATTTCATCATTGGAGTTATGTCTAACTATCAAGGACTAAAAACAGACAACAATTTTTTTTCTTTTTTTTTTTTTTTTTTTTGAAGGCCCCCCAATGGTCTTTCTATCCTTGCAGTAAAATTTTATGTTCCTCGGTTTCCTTTTCCACGATATCCATGTTTGCTAAACTTTTCTTTGACAAGTCTTTTTTTTCTAACCCAACGGATATCTATGATGGCTTTTAAGACACGGGGGTTAACATGATGCATGTATGCATGAGATGCATGAGATGCGTGCGATGCATGTAATACATAAGCTCATAAGAATTTTACACTAGTTGGCCCATCAGCATTTTAGAAACTTTTGGCCCGATTGCCATAAAGGACAGACTCGTCCCAGTTTAAATGGCCCAACAAGCCCATACCTCATGACAACAAGTCCAACTGAATCCAAATGAAAATGGTCCAAAACATAAATGAATAGTCTCTACTGATCCTACAACTATGGTTCATACGTGGGTTTACAGGGGTATAGACAAAAGCTCTCGTCGACGAAGGATTCCCCACAACTAGGTCTCCACACTCAAGGGTCCGAGCGACCAAGTGAGCGCACCTTTTTTATACCTAAGGGTACGTGCCAACGAGCTATGGTGTGTGACTGACTGTCAAATGGATTTCCCGTTGTAGATTCCCCAGAGGGAGGGTGGAGCGAGGCTCTCTTAAGTACCCTAGCCCTTTAGGCTCTTATCGCTTGGTGTCAGGAATAAACAACGAGTCCTCCAAATTAGTCCATCACAGTAGGCACAAGTAGATGATTATCTAGGTGCCTTCACAACTTTTCCATATAGAAAGGTAGTGAATGAAGGAAGACACCAAACCATCACTTAGCCTTAAGAATGTCTTTGATTAAACCTCTTTTAACCCACAATAGACACGGTTAACTAAAGTACAAATCATACACATCACAAGACATGATTTCGGGGCCGATTCTCTAGATTCCCCAGTGGAGTCGCCAGACTGTATGACACAGAACTTGACAACGTTGTTCCAGGCTAGCGGCCTAGTTGGGAGTACGAAATAACATGGAGTCGCCACCCGGTGTGAACCGGGACAAAGATTTAAGGCCGCACTCACCCCTCGCAAGGGAATACCTCAAACTGTTGGGTTCGGAATGGTCCCTTACTTATGTCACTTGTGATGATATGATTTGTGCAATAAACTAACTAAATCTATTCAACATTCATGCTCAAAGTGTTGGTTTCTATTATGGTCCCGGATCGATTATAAGCATGAAAAACATTGCGAATACATATCGACGAAGTTGCGGAATACTCACATCGATCGGTTGAGACGATTTGAAGACGAATGAAGCCAAAAAACGCTCACTGGTTTGGCGCCACTGCTGTGCAGAATTCTTCACTGGTTTGGGCAGTTTCGGATCTCATTTTGAAGCTCCAAACTTCATCGAATGGATCCCCCTCATTGGTGAACCTCCCTAACACCTTCGCAAGTCCCGTAAGTGTGCTGCACTTGAGTTTTTGCCCCAAAAAACTCACTCATGCTTCCCTTGAAGCTCACGGTTTTTTCTTGAAAAACCAGAGTAAGTTTTTCAGCCCCTTTTGGGCGTGAACAAGAAGAAAGAAAATGGGAGAGAGAGTTAAATGTGTATTATTGATAAAAGATTTTCCAAAAACCTTTATATATTTTCCAAGAAAATACAAAGCATTACCATTTTATTTATCAAATAAAATCAAATGGAAATGGCTTTCTCAACCACCAACATTATTCCAACAACTTACATCAACTATTCATTACTTTAATAAAGTGATGTAAGTTTGTCAATCAATCAATCACATCAATCAATCACATCACTCAAAGTGACATTTTGATTTGACGCTTGATGTGACGAATGATTTGACGCTTGATGTGACTTGCGTCGCCGCACTCGAATTCGAAATACGAATGCGCTCGCAATCACACTCGGGCTGGGTTCGCTAATTCCAAATTAACGAACTTTCCGTTGCGTCGTAATTAAATGATTACGCCTAGCGAATTCACTATCACGTCGCTAACGAATTAATTCTAAAATTAATTCGTTCGCCCGAATTAAAATCCATTTCAATTCCGCGTCGAAATCCAATTTCTTAATATCGAATATATTAATTTATCGATTAATTCCAAATTAATCGTTTCTCTCTAGACGATATTTTATCCTAGATAAAATATCTCGGTAATTAATCCTAGATTAATTTTCTCTTTCTTCTATATAATCCCAGATTATTAATGAGTGCGAGTTATGCGTCATCGGTGCATTATCGGGAAGCGACCCATGAGATCCCGGATAATTCGGCAGTAAATACGGTCGTCGGAGTATCCGAATCACGTACGTACCAAGTACTACGTTCTACCAATTTACGAGACAAGATCGGCTTCTAGCAAAGCACGAAGTCTATCCAATTCTCCGTCATATTCTCTAAGAATATTTAAGATCTATATCAAGCGTAGTATACCAAGTATCGTGTATATCGGCCCAGTATCGGATAGTCACGTGCTAGGGCTGGGGCTGGATAAGTGTCTGCCCCGTCCGAAGCACATATCGGATGTCTGGTAACTAGTCTCTATAATCGGATATACATGACCTTGTCATAATATCCCGATGGCCGGCCAGCACTTAAGAGCACTAATACCGTATCCTGCGTGACATCATCTCCACTATGACTGGAGTGATACTTCCGTCTTGACATCACACCCAATACTCTACGATTCTCAATATACCCAGCATTGGCGTACACAGGACCGGTTAGAGTCCTAGACGACCTCAACCAAAGTATATTGATTGTCGTAAGCATTAGCGGTGCAAGTCTCAGGTTAAGACCATACACACCTACCCTGATTTCGGACTCCCATAGACACATAGTCATAATACCAATGGGATTCCGAGGGGTCTATCCAGAGCGAAGCTGTTTCCCGTACCATGGTGAAACACAACCTCCTATCGCACTTGCATGAGCATCCAATACCCAAAATATGAGAACTATGCCGTTGTGCCCTCACAACGCGCACAAGTGCAATACTAGCCTATTCCGCATTATCGATGTCCTGTCTCGATAAACTCCGGCTAGGGATGTTTAATGATTTATCCTACGTGGACTGATACTGTCTCATATCATTCTCCGTCCAGGAACAAATCATAGGGACCTCTCATCATTTATACATCTAAGGTGATCTAATCACAAATGATGAGAGTGCAATTTCCTTGTCACATAGTTAATTGTACAACAACACTATGATCTGTACAAATAGTGAAGCTATGGGTCATATTATCCAACACAAAGGTAATCTACGTCTAATACGCATTCATCAAAATACCTCATAATCTAAGTTTGCATGCTTGAAAAGTAAGTCATTAGACGGCGAACACACAATATCACACAATGAGCCTATTGAGCCATTAAACCAAAATAAACAAATAACTATTTAAACATAATCATAAACTAAACAAAATACCATGCATAAAATAACCTAATCATGCTTGAAAACAAACAATAAGCTAGACTACATCATGCTTTAAATAATAACTAAATAATTTACGAACTACATCATGCTCAAACACAAGTTTGGATGAGACGAAATACGTGTCTCTTAAGTGGTACGTGGCGTTGTATCCCGAGTACAAACCGCACTACCGTCCATTCGGAGTCGGCTACGGAATTTACGTCCGGGTTTCCATCCTATATACCACAAAAGGGAACACATATTCCGCTCATCCAACAATCACAACATGCCTCAAACGACTCTCATGCGATAATATTTTTAAAATAAACAAATTAAACAAAATATAATAAATAAAAAGGTGCCCTCAGGTCTAACCTCTTTTTTCGTCTCACGAAAGGGCGTTACACGTCCGTTGGAAGGGTGAATGATCCGCAACTCTTTTGGTTCACCAACTCAACATCTTTCCTCACTGTTTTGCTGTTCGGGCTGCTGTTTTTACTACGTTTCGCTGCTGTTTTGCTGCTATTTTTCAGGCCACTATTTGGTTGTTTAGGGGACTGTTTGGACAAGTTTGAGGGGGTGAATAGCTGCGGTTTTTGGGGGTTTTTTTTAGGGGGTTTTTGTGTGGTTTTTTAATGCAGTTTTAGGGTGGTTTCAGGGCTGTTTTGAGGGTGTTTTGCGGCAGTTTCCAGGGGTATTTGGAGGTTAATATGCGTGGACAGAGGGCCAGTTACGTGGATGCAATGGCGTGAAGGCAGGCGTGGATAATGCTTGGCGTGAGTGGCTTGGTTAACGTGGCTAGTGGGCTGTTTGTGAACCGTGATGAAGGGCTGGTGAATGGTCAAGGGGGCAGTGCGGCGTGAGGTTGAAGTTGGTGTGTGTGGGGCTAGGTGGCTTATGTGTTATAGGCTTTGATGTGCGTGTGTTTATTAGCTCAGGTTTTTTGACGTGTCAAAGGGGCTGCTTTGTTTGTGTTTAGGGCATTCGGTCAGTGAGGGTTGTTTAAAGAAAGAGAGAGAGGACTTTAGGTGTGTTGCCGTGAGTAAGGAAAAAGAGACAGAGGTTGGGCGTGGATTTCTTAGTTTATTTTCTTTGTGTTTTTGTGAGAATGAGCCAGAGTTGATAAAGGGGTGAATGCCTCTTTTTATAGGCATAGTGATGGAGACTTACCTTATTTGAGAAGGAGAAGGATTTTGTGTTTTAATTGGATATCTTTTAATTAAAATGAAAGAGGAATCTTTAATTAGGGGAATTGATTTGATTTGTTCTTTTTAATTAAGGATATGATTTATTTAATTGGTAGGTGATTTAATTAAATTAGGAATTTACTTTACTTTAATTTAATTTAATTTGTGTTTTATTTAATTTGGAATGTGATTTATTTAGTTTAGGAAAATGATTAAATTTAATTTAGGAAGGTGATTTAATTTTAATTTAATTTAAGTTTAATTTAATTTAATCTTGTGACATGTATTTTAAATGTTTTAATTATTTTGGTTTGGGCTTGGTGTGTTTAAAAACATAGGTCCAACAAGCGAACCCGAAGCGAAACAAGCGAGTTAAATCTAACAAAATGCTAATTTCCAACTTTACCTTTCCAACGTCCGTTTCCCGCGGCTTTCACAACTAAAGAGGTAGTGTCTCCATGCGAGACTCATCATCGAGCTTATATGCAAAAATGCAGTGCCTACAATAAACCCAAGATATGAAAGGTTTGGTGCAAAAATTTGTAAAGAATTCATTGGGTTTATATAGGTGCTCCAAAGACAACAAAATTAATTAAGAATCCGATGTGGGATAAAAGCTAATTTAATCTTAGCCATTGGATCTTAATTTAGTGGTTTAATGAGATTATAAAACCCTAATAAGAGTTTGGGCCGAATTGTAATTCAAAACAAATAACAAATAAAAAATTTACTATTCAAGTTACTATTCATGTTACTATTCACATTTATTTATTTATTTATTCATTCCAATTCCCAAAGTGCCCCTATCGTTATTCACCAATCCCTAAGCCACTATGGAACCTCATAAATGATCTGTTCAATAATTAAACACATTGAACCATTTATGAACAATTCCTACAACAATCATATATGCTGTTAAATTTGTATTGTGCACTGTTAACCATTGATTTCGACTTTGTTGTGTGTGACCTTTTGGGTTCCCCTCAAGTTGGACATGAAATGAATCATGATAATTTAATCGAGCATAAATTATCCTCCGATCAGATGGTCGTTCGATTTCAATGACCAAGGTTAACATCTAGCAACATACCAAGGCCACCAAATGAGAAGGAAAGATATATATACACATCTGTATGCGATTTACATATGATACGGTCTCTCGCCTCACTGTATCCCCACAGTTTGACCTAGGATATGGAAAGAGTTTACCTATATAGTCAAAGGTATGATGTTGATAGTGTCATGAATCGTGCTAACCCAAGAATCTCACATGATTCTTCCGCTGCGGCCACAGTCTCAAGCACTGATCACACATATCAACCCGCGAACTGGAATACTACTCTTATAAGAAAATATTATCCGAGAGAGTGGCGATTCTCTATTGTATCTTTACAAACTTCATGTGTTTCAAAAAATGATCCAATCATACCCTTATGACCGAATCTTTTGAATCGGGGAAGGAGAATGTCAAAGTTATTTGATCCACACATAAGATTGTAAAGACCTCAAGTCTAAGGACTAGTCATACAATCGATACATGAAAGTTCTCACAGACACATGGGATAAACACTCAATGTGAAAACTTTTGGCGGTCAGTTCGATGGACACGAGCAACTCATGCATCCATGTGATACACCAAGCGGACGGATTTCCGCTAGTAGCCTATGAGATCGGCTACCTCACTTAAGGGAGGATCATATCATCATGCTAGTCTCTCGCTTTGTGGACGCCCAAATTATTCACAAAACTATTACTAAGAACATTTAATAGTAATGATTCTCATAAGGCGTGGAA